>CM023484.1:37521212-37577529 GCA_013339685.2 Hyalomma asiaticum | reverse complement strand
TTTTGCCTGTATTTAGAACCACTTTGTCGGAGCATTCTGAAAGAACAAAATTTTCTAGGGTTTAAATCCCCATCAAATGAGATTCGGGTTCTCGCGTATGCAGATGACGTGGCCTTGTTCTGTGCGGATAAACTGAGTTTAAGAACTGCCCTTGCAATTACAGAAGAGTTTTGTGCGGTTTCTGGAGCTAGTGTTAACTATGAAAAAAGCTCAGGTTTTTGGTGTGGGCTATGGGCCACAATGCCGTCACACTATGCCGGCATTCAGTGGAAAAAAGATCTATGCTACTTAGGTGTCCCTCTCTCACAATACAGGAATAGCAACAGTCATTGGTCGGGGGAAGTTAAAAAGCTACAAAGTAAAGTGAGCTCTTGGCAAGGGCGCAATTTGTCGATGTACAGCCGCGCTAAAGTATGCAACGTGTTTTTAGTTACCCGTCTCATATACGTGCTGCAAGTACTGCACTGCGCACGACTCCGAATTCAGGCATTGCATCGTGTATTTGCAACATTTATTTGGAGCTCCAGTTATGAATCCATGAGACGTGACAATCTGTTCGTCCCACTTGATCGGGGTGGCCTCGGATTGGTCCATCTCTTTGTTAGGCAAATTGTTTCTCGACTGTTTTTCTTTCGAGAAAGCGACCATCCGTTTTTGCGTGAAATGCTACAGGTCCGATTAGTTCAGCATCTTCCTAGTATAGGAGTTTCATCCGATGTCATAGGTATTTCACAGGCTCCTTGGGGCTTCCTCAAAGAAGTTGTAGATTCATTCCTTTTCCTGAAAGTTAGATTTAGCCTAGAGTATATTTTCACCGCGAGCCGGAAAGCGATTTCTGTTGCACTGGTGGACTCGATTTTCCCAGATCCTTTGTATCGGACACCTTATTTAAGTCGGCCTTATCAGGATGTACTTAGAAGGGTTTCAAAAATGTGTGTGCCTCCCGGTGTTAAAACATTTTTCTTTAAACTTCATTCGGAAACTCTCCCTGTCAAAACCTGGTTGAATTCGAAGGGCTGCTTCGTGCCATGGTCCACGAACTGCCGACTCTGTCCACGTGCGGAAACAATTGATCACTGTTTTGTTGATTGTACAGACGCAATATTTTTTTGGGACATTCTCCAGCGGACTCTTAAAAAGGACATTGACATCAATCCGTTCACAATTAGATTTCTACCGTTTAAAACGACTGCCGGTCCACCCTACGATATGTTTGTAGTACTTGGTTTGTACAGCCTATGGAGATCGAGACTTTGTGATCGCCATGCAGAAAATCCGCGTTCCACAAGATCTATCTACCGAGAAACTGTGGCCTATGTCAGAAGTGTGTACGCTGCCCAGGAAGTACCTCCTGACTGGATGCACTTGTTGGACGTCTGTGTGTGTTTGCCCGAGTTTTGAGTGTGTAGGCGTTATCTCCCTGTGACCTCAGTTTTCATTTCCATGTAATAAAGAAAAAAAAACACAGGCGTAGCTCAGTGGTAGAACACTCGACTGCCACGCAGAGAGCCTGGGTTCGAATCCAGGCAGAGGACAAGCGATAGTGCTTACAGCGATAGTGCTTGCAGCGATAGTGGTTACGGACACCGGCGGCGGCGGCGGCGGACAACTACGGCGCAAAAACGAACGTTGTTGTGATCTCATAACAGCTTACGCTGTAATAAAGATAAAGGCATAAACACACGTACGATAGGACGTACATGGCCCCTATTGTGTCGCCGTGGGATCTCTCTATTTGTGGGATCATGTTGGTTGTTCTTTCCACCCTCCTTCCTACCTCCCTGTTTTCACTGTGGTCGTTTCTTCCGCCATGCTATGTTGTAGGCCAACACGTTGATACAAGGGCAATCACTCACTTGTCATCTAATGTCTCTCGCTCTTTCATTCTCTCAGTAATAAGTGCGATGTTCACAATATAAAAAAAAAATCTCGCGGACATAAATCGTAATCGATGCATTCAGAGATATCCGCACACATTATAGAGCTGCATATTAACAAAGGAGTCGTAAGACTCGTAATTGCGGCTCTAAGTTGCCTTGTTCCTTTGTCGAGCGATATTGTTTCTGTACTCACCGAATGGACCACTGTAGCCCCATTTCGCACTGCCGTAACCTGTGTGAAAAAGAAAAGAATAGGTGCAATTTAGTGTACAGTACGGTCGACTCACTAACTTTAATTTGTTTATCTCGTCGCGTATGATACATAGCTGGAAGAGTATATCTAGCACACACAGACAAGACGGTGCACACTCTAGCGATCCTGGCTGTCATAAACTACCAGTTCGTCCCAAGGTACAACTTTTCATGGTTATGATTAGTCTTCTACTTAGTTCTTGGTTCTACTAAGATAATACCAGGAGAGGTAAGAAAACAAAACGAAGCAACCGAAAGAAGAATCAGACAACAGGGATGTTTAGGTGGTTGGATAAACAACTCCTGCTGTTTCTCTCGAAACAACTTGTTACGTTAGTATTTCGACGCAGCAGAGGACCCGCTGCGCGAAAAATCGTTCTGGAGCACTCCACTACGCTACGTCTGTCTACTACGGTGACTTGCACTGTATACGGTGCGTTCCAAGTCAGCGTATTCTTTTAAATTGCGCTTTGTACACTATTTTTTTACTTATGCTTCAATGTCCGGTTAACCTTCGAACTCGTTTTACGTCTGTTACGTTTTGCCTTATTATTTTCTTCTTCCTGTCATTACCGTTCTTCATTAGTGGCGAACATTGTAGCTGAAATATTCTCACTTGTATGCTGTGTACTTGGAACGTTCCTGATTCATAATTGTAAAGTATCTTTCAAAGCACGTCATTTCGGTACTGTATACCCCTGAGCTCCTTATATGCAATGTTCTGTCAAGGGTCCTCAAGGGTAAATAAATGATGATGATGATGTAGTGTCAGTAAGTCCTACTGGGCTAAACTGAAGCGCGCACACCACGCAAACTGAACACCTAAGGCACAACTAAAGCGCGGTGTGTGGATCAGCGGGAAGCGGAAGTGACATTAGCGCTTTACAAACTTATAAATATAAAAAGAAAGAAAAAATAGCGATAACAACATGGGCACGAAGAAAGAAGGCTACATCACTGGTGTCGAGCAATGTTTGCTGCGCTGTATACACAAAGCGCCTAGAATGAGCCATATTACCGTGGTATCGAAATGGTGATAGACCGTTCCCATAAACACGCGACCTGAGCGCTTCGCGCAATGCCAAAGTAAGCAAACGGAACGAGTCCAGAGACTGGAACCGCGCGAACAGGAGCGGAGAATTCGAAGCGGCTGTGCTTTCTCGGAGCACGCGGCGGTAACCCGGCAGCGCTTTGAGGCCGGATCAAAAATAAGCCGCAGTCTTCGAAACAAACATCGCCTCGCACTCGCGAAGACTGCTCGGCAGTGTATACTCGGAACTCTCTGTCGGCTTCAGATTCGGCTCGCTACGAATATACAGAGATATCAGCGGCCGATTGGATCGTTTAAAGCCGCTGTCTGTACGCCTGGAAATAGCACCCCTCCTCGCATGCCACGAGGGTGCCAGCCGGCCCTCTGTGCATGGTGCGGCGTTCCGCGAGCCTCACAAGTCTGATAGACTTATGCAAGTGCGCGGCGCAGGCCCGAATGCGTCTGCCATAACACCTTCCTCCACACCCCCGTGAGCATCTGACTTTAAGTGTAGTTAAATTGTTAACAGAAGCTTTCAGCAAAAGGAAACAACAGATATCGATAAATGGTAACACATGTCTGGAATACAGACTGCCTGCGCTAGCGTTAGCCAAGAGCTTGTTTACCTAACCTTTGCAATTATTTTCCTATAAACCTAGTAGGTAGTATATGCAAATATTCTCTTCTGACGTGTGATAATAGGTGACGGAACATCGCACTCTGCCATGATCGCATATCACGGAGCTTTATTTATTTCTTAAAGTTTTAATGTCATCACGTTAGCTGAGACACCCACTAGACGCCCCATGTGAGACAAATTTTATAAATCCGATAGAACAAGTATATACTACATACGATGGCCAGAAGGGTATAGGCCATCGTCAGAAAAAAAAGAAAGATATTGGAACGGTGGCCACAATGGACGTCTGCACTAAAAGGAGCTGCACTTGGGGAAGCCATGACATGTTGATTACGTTCTAAATTATTTAAATGGCGTGTTTATGAGGCTCCACGTCTCGAAGCAGCGCATTGGCTTCTGATGGAGGCCGCCCATGAACAAATCGCGCATTTCACAACCGCGAGCTTTATGACTTGCCCAGAAATGCAAGTGCGCGTACGTACATACATCTTCTGCGTACCTCCACCTGCTGGTGGTTCTGTTTGCGGGTAAAGATATAATGATGCGCTTTTAAGTCAGCGAAAACAGCGGTAGGTGGTTCTTGTTTGCGAGTGCTTGACTGTCGCCGTCGGCTTGGTTTGTACTTTATTAATTGCATTTGCCTGTAATTTTCATGCCAAGCAGCGTCCATTTTTCATACGCTCGACAAACCGAGACCATCGTGCGTCTCTGTCCTTTCTTAACTATAGGCGTCATCAATTATGGCAACTCGAGGAAAATCACAAAGGCTCTTCGATGCGCCCGTTTTTCACTGTCTGTATGGCACAGTGTCTTCAGACATCTCGGTATTTTGCAATCAGCTCGCCTCATCGTGGTTCTTAGTCTTGAAACAAAACTCTCGCTCAAGTTTTACGTATGTGACCTATAATTCCTAAAGTTAATCGCCACTTTTCATCGGTACTACATATTCTCGAATCGCAACCTCGATCTAGAGAATGATAATCCCTTCAGACGAATCGCCGTCACTAGTAAGCAGTTCCCCGCTTCACACATTAAGGCCAACCAAACCATACCTCCGTCAGGAACTGTTCACCTAAAAAAATAACTTGTAATAGGAAAACAAGAACAGTCCCCTTATAGGGAATAGCACTGCGAACCGTCCACCTTTTCACAAACACGCATATATTAACCAGAAACGCAAATTCGCATTCGACAATAGCCTATTTTACGACCCAAATATATATCTTCCGTGCATAGCAACCCGAAATGGAAGGCGTAGGCATATAACTAATCCTCGCCGGCGAATAATTCGCAAAAATGTCCCGATGCGTAGTTAGGTGGCGGATTAAAAGTTATACGGAGATCGCCAGAACGATCTTCAAGGTTGAAGCCGCTTCCTTTTGCGTACTTAATAGACACGAGGCAAAAACGAAGGAGAAGAGAGAGAAAAGTAATGTGAGCATATGCTCGCGTGTTTGGCACGCAAACCAGTCACACATACGCGCGTGCATTACTTGCCCCACTGACGCGCAGCGGACTTTCTTAATCTTGATTATCGCATACGCGCTGCGCGTGTGCTGAAGACGCTGTGGGCATGCATATCGTCCCGACGGTGCCAGGCAGGAAAGAAGAAGAAAAAATTACGCGCACGTATTTACTATTACTTATTTTCTCGAAGCGCGCACTTAATCTTCGGCCACATATAAATTAAAAGCTGCTCCGGTGTGTACGTATGAACGAGGCGAAATCCCCGAACCGGAATATCCGCAATACAGATATCGAGCGCGGACGGTACGGCGCCAATAGGTGAATGGCGTGTTCCGCATGCATAATCGATGCCAAGGGCAGTGGGGCGGCGTGCGACGTCTTCGTGCTGCTGTGATGCGTGGATTCGAACTTTGGAATGAAGAAAATGAAAAGCAAGAACTATATGAGAAGCAAAGCAAAAAAAAAAAAAAAGAAGAAGAAGAAGAAGAAGAAAAAGAAGAAAAACGCGAGAGGAGCCAAATAGGCGTTCGGTTGCGTTGTCGTTGTTCTGCTTTTTGTGTTTGCGAAATAATGTAGATTTGTATACCTCAAAGGCTGAGAAACTACGGGAAGAGATCGCGTTGAACGTTTTGCGGCCTGTGAAATTTTGCCGCTTCGCCGCTTCTACACACTTCATTGACTCCTGTTACTAGGTGATCGCCGCTTCATTCTGTAGGGGATATATTCGCATTATATGGTTGGGGTGTATATGAGGGAGAAAAGATCGAAGTGTTAACGGTGACATACCAACTGCTGAGAGATATTGTTTATGAGAAACGGAGACAAGCAGTAGTATGGTTGCTTGAGTGGTTGTTTCTCAGTTTGTCACAGTGCAAGCATATATGGCGCGTATAGGCTATGCAGGAAGGCTGAAAACTATTACAAAATTAATATTTCGAAGTATCGTAGTGTTAAAGAAATTTGGAACTAGGCAACGTAACTCAGAAGGCGATCTTCATAGCTGTTTGTAAAGCCTCTATACCATTGACAGCACAACTCAGCATGGGAAAGTCCTGTCCAGCCCAAACAGCAAGGGACTTTCAGGAGAAATTGCCACCATGCATGAATATGCGTGCTGTTGAAATGCACGCTTATGGTGACACATTCGTCTGGTAAAAAGAAGAACAAGGAGAAGTAACGATCAAACCTGCCTGTTTTTCACTATATACCCTGGTTCCGTGCAATAACTCCTGTTGGCAGCTAGCACTTGCCTTTGTAGTCGTCTCTCTCTCTCTCTCTCTCTCGTACAACAGCTTCCAGCTCGTCAACACCTACGCTCAATACGCGCACAGCGCTACACCGGCTGCTTAAAAAACACCGGAATCAACAACGGAGCGTGCATTACTACGCTCACGGATTCGTGCGGCATCGTTTCGCATATCGAATGACCGTCAATTTGTTTTCTTCGTCTTTCTGATACAGTGTAAGCATTGCCTCCCTACATCTGCATGGTTGTTACCTTGCCAACACTTATAGATGGATATCTGAGCTGGTGGTCGCACTCCAAGCTTTTCGGATTTGGCGGCATTGCTTGAGGCAGGAAAATGAGCCGGAAACGTAGCAGCGACTACACGAGATCGAGACGGGACAGGCCGATAAAGCGCTCATCGCCTCGCACATTTGGCTACACATTATCGCAGAAGAGCGAAGAACAGGCGATCGGTTCCTTGACGCGTTCTTCCATTAGCAAATAACTTCCATATGTACACCGATGCCAAGGACACTGCATAAACGCGTATAGTTTCACCCGCGATGACATCCCGATAATCTGGCGCGGAGCGATTCCTCAACGCAGTGCACGCTTTATTGAGTGCGATCATAGAACAAAAAGGCTCCGAAGGATGGTTTGGGCGAGGGAGGGGGGAAGGGGGGGGGGACGCAGATTGTGAGTCGCAGTGTGTCACTATAAAGCCGGATGACGTACTCAGGGCGGAGGGCTTGATTAGGAGTGCAATAACTGCTTTGATTGCTTCGATAGCGCACAGATACTATCAGAAGGGATCGTGCTCGGCGCGGAATGTTCGATGAAGCTTCGAATTGTTTCGATAGTGAAACATTGAGGAGGTACCGAGGCGGCGGCCATGTCTCTCTTTTACAACAATGTCAGACTATTATCAGAACGTCATCTCACTTCCCTTACGCTGTGCGTGTCTCCGGCTGCTGCCTGAATATCAGGCAGGAAGATTTTCCTTTCTTTAACGACAAGGTCTGCACGCGTTCTGGAGGCTCGGTAACAGCGCGAGGTCTTCACTTTGCGTAATGCGAGGTTATTGGGTTTTACGTATACGGCGTTGCTGTCTTGGACATGGTGGTTCTTTGATTATTATCAGCAGCGTCACAGAAGTACTTAGAACAGTGGTGACAACGACGCTGACGTCGCCATCACTATAATCCTCATGCCGCTCATTTTCATACTAAATGTAACTGCTGGAAAAAATGCATGTACTCGGGGCACGCAGTCGTTCAAGCCGTCAGTAATATAACACATGTATCATAAATAGCGCACCAACAATGTAGTCGTCGAATCTCACATACGGAGTTAGAAAGAAAGAAAGAAAGAAAGAAAGAAAGAAAGAAAGAAAGAAAGAAAGAAAGAAAGAAAGAAAAATAAATAAATAAATAAATAAATAAATAAATAAATAAATAAATAAATAAATAAATGCGACTGTACATGTCTTTTGCAATTTTTAGGGGCGAAGCTCCTTAGGGCGTGGGTCTGTACATCCCATGGTGTTCGTTGGTGATGTACGTAGCCACCTCTACTTTTATGAAAAAAAAAAAATTCCGAAAGTTGTGTCCTCTGTCTGGATTCGAACCCAGGCTCTCGGCGTGGCAGTCGAGCGTTCTACCACTGAGCTACGCCTGCTTTTTTTTTTCTTTATTGCAGTACAAACACAAAACAGTGCAAACACAAAAATAACACTTAGAACCCGCCAGCGTCTATGAGGCTGGTTGTATATGCTTGTGAACTTTCAGATGTTTTAAGTTATCTATTATACGAATAAGTTCCTCATCAGCTTCTAGGTACTTTAGCACTTCACCAACTGAGCTACGCCTGTGTCAACGTAACATTACGTTTGTTAATGCGATTCCGCGGGAGACATTATACCTGTTTAGGTCTTTTAGCGATAATTTTTCAACTGAGCTACGCCTGTGGTTGAAAAATTATCGCTAAAAGACCTAAACAGGTATAATGTCTCCCGCGGAATCGCATTAACAAACGTAATGTTACGTTGAAAAATAGTAATACACCGCTACACGACGCGAAAATGGATTGTATAACGAGGTCGAGGCATCATTTGAAAGAACACAGAGCTGCGTGCTTTGTAGCTTTGAACCCATTACGGAGGCACTGGTAATTATGGCGTAGTGGGTACTTCCCTACTTGGCAAAATGATAAGTTATGGCGCAGGAGATACCTACCACTTCTACTTGCACTAGTTTCCTCAAGCGTTTAAAGTGGCCTCTAAGAAAGTAGCTCCTCCTGCTTACGCTGTCACTGTCCTGCAGTTCCGCGCAGGCCTGGCTCTAGCACAGCATATCCCCCTTAAACGCGAGATCCCAGCGTACGAATACAGTGTTTCTCACGCCTTTACATGATGATCGACTGGGCGATTTACGCGAAAGATTCACGGTTTACCGATGATTCCCTCCGGAGCTTCGCCCACTCATCATCATTCACCCCGTGGATATGCTGTGATTTTTTTCTTGTGAATGAATGAATGAACGTCCTTTATTTAGAGATGGGGAGGAGCAAGTCCTCTGTGGGGATAAATGGGACGTTCTTGACAGACTTCAAAGTTATTGACTGCCTCACGTAGTAGCGAATTTCAAGTAGTCGCCATTTGTAAAGAGGAGGTGCATGGTCAATACTGTGTCAGTCTCCCTACACCCCGCTGATCGGGCTACCCTGGCTTGCATAGTTTCGCAAATATTAGCTGCGTGTTAGGACCAGTGAGCAGTGCAGCTTCACGGTAGTCTGTGCAAGGGCTGTATGACCGTTCTGCCTGCGTCGAACGCTGAAGTCTGAACATTGCCGCATTAAATGGTGAAGGTCCTCGCGGTATCGCAGCCCGCAGTTAGTGCGCGTCACTGTCGTAACGCCGGGATGTCATCATTTTGCTATGTTGTTGTTGTTGTTGTTGATGATATGTGGGGTTTAACGTCCCAAAACCAGCTCTGATTATGAGAGACGCCGTAGTGGAGGTGTCCGGAAATTTCGACCACGTGGGGTTCTTTAACGCGCACTGACGTCGCACAGCACACGGGCCTCAACATTTCGCCTCCTATCGAAATGCAGCCGCCGCGGCCGGGATTCGATCCCGCGACCTTCTGACCTGCAGCCGAGTGCCAGAACCACTAGACCACCGTGGCGGAGCCTGACAAAGGTGTTGTCGCCAGGGTAAGACAGGAGCGGTGCCCTGTCTTGCCCTGGTGCCCTTTCCTAGCCTGGCGCGCTTGGTGCATGCGTGGCACGTAGCGCACGCAGGAGCGCGTGCTCTATACAGTTTATGACCTTCTGTATTTGTATCCGCAGTGTCGGGCGGCTCACTCTGTCCCAACGACAGGAGTTCCTTCCCGGACAAACACGCACTCTAGTCTCCCGCCCTTCCATCCTCCAACCTCAGGACACTTACGTAAACAAAAGTGCGAAAGAGGACAAACAACGGTGTTGGTATGAGGAAACAACACGGGGATGCTCTCGTCGTAACGCACACGCCTCCTGTCAGGGACGGCAACTGCCAACTCTCTTACACCGACCATGTCGAACTGCTCAATTGTCTTCACTCGAAACAAAGGGACAGCACCATATAAGCGGTGGCTCAAAAACTTTCCGACGCGCCAGAGCGCGTCAAGTTTTGTTTGCCACCAGCGGAGTCCGGAGCAGCAGCGATACCGCGCTCCTGCGCTGTCACGTATGATGAACACCAGAGCAAAGAACAAGAAATTGAACGCAACAAATAAGAGTGATTGCGTAAGTTGTGCGTACAGGCGTGTACAAGTTATAGCAAGAGGAATATCTGGCTTGTGTAATCTTGAAAGTTGTCCCTATATAACAGGAAGGATGACATGCAAATAAAGCCAGAGCAGAACACTTTTCAGCCCCTGGTAACAGTAAGCAAGAGAAATAGTGCTCGAGAAGAAAATAAACATTCAAATAAATAAAAGGCCTCCAGAGACAGTTCACGGTATATAAAAAGAGTGCCCTTGATTTTGTGTCAACCTGTATTGCACGTACTGCGTTGTGGAGCGTATTTCTCTGAATCACAAGTGATAGTGCGAGTGTCTGCTTTATATTTGCAAACTGCGTGTATTGCGACATACGGTAAGCTGAGCTTCATGCGAGTTCTGTGCTAGCGCGTGCCAACTGGTTTTGTATGTGTGTTTGAGCCATGGCAAATCGTTGTTGTGTACCGTTTCTGCATCGCTAGTCCGTCTTTTTTTATTGTTTGTTTGATTAAGCAGGCCTATCTCTTGCTTTGTATTCGTTGCATATAGCAGCGATCGCGATCATCACACGTGTTGTCAACCTGACACATTCAAACAGAAAAGTTAAAAAGTTAGTTTACAGAAAGGTATTGCAAGCAGAATCTAAGCAAGCCTATTTGAGGAGCGACGCGTAAGACGAGCCGTTGCACGTAAACGATATGGTTTATGTTCTACCTACTGCTTTCTATTTGGTATACGTTGGAATAGCGACAGCGTATGCCAGGCTAAGTTATGCAAGCTCGTTCTTTCGTCCTTAGGTGCTTTTTTTTTTTTTTTGGCAAGTCACATGAATAATGAGACAGTTCAGTCACATGCCTCTGTCGCGCTCAGCTCCATGCCTCCCAATTCCACATTCCCGTTGCCAACGCTTCTACAGTCATACAAATCGCACATGCAGTGAACAACGCGTACACGCATCTGCGCTGAGCAGTGCAACAAGAAGCACAGAAGCCTGAATTTGCAAGGTGCAGTAGTGGTCGAACACGTTCTTCGTATGTATATAAAAAACATTCGACGAGCCTAGTTTTACGAGGGATCGACTCGGCCTGCATGCATACGCATTTCAATCATAGAAATCGCACGTCATCAGCAAGTCGGTGCTCGACAGCGAATCAGCCGTTCCTTTCTTCACACTGCTCCCGTTGCACAACTTGCTGGAACGTGTATAGGCTACAGCTCGTTTCCTATGTCGAATAGTCCTCAACAAGCCATAGGAGCCACAGAACGAAATAATAAGCATTTTGACGTATAACATTACCGCTCTACCGTTAGCGACGTCACCTGTTGCTGATTGCCCTTGCGTGTGATCTACCACGCATGCGCAGTTGGACAGAAATGGCGACTCGAGTTCTCCCAATACTCTATTCCGCCGATATTTACAAATTTCGAAATATCCTCGTACATCGTCATCGCAGAATTTGGCAATCTTACGTATAGAATACAGCGCTGCGGAACAGTCATCATGTGACGGATGATCACAAAATCGTGCGGCACGCGAGCCTTGTAAGCATTAAGACATTGACGATTTCAGGATCAGGACGCAATCGAACACGAAAATACCTCGGTATGTCGATCTCGCACACGCAAGATTTTTTTTTTTTTTCCATTGCGTCCCTCTATATATATGTACACGTTTGAGATACTGACAGCTCCCGTTTTGCGAGTACCTACAATCCTTCAAACCTACTCTCTTGTCTTTTCATCCATGTGGACAGTGTCAAAGTATGGTCGTATCCAAAGAAAAATAAAGATGTCAAGTAAGCAATTTGAGACGCTCATCAACGGAAAGAAATGCCGCTGCGCACGTCAACCGCACACACTCAAAGGAGGTGTCTTCGAAAGCGAGGTGTATACTCCGACACGATGATGACATGCAATGTAAGGCCATAAACGAACGAAAGAACGAACGAACGAACGAACGAAAGAAAGAAGAACGAACGAACGAATAAAGAAAGAAAGAAAGAAAGAAAGAAAGAAAGAAAGAAAGAAAGAAAGAAAGAAAGAAAGAAAGAAAGAAAGAAAGAAAGAAAGAAAGAAAAAAAGCCTCATCGCTCGCAGAGTCAAATGAATATTCACAAATCACAGGTTAGGCAGTGGAGAGGGTTATAAGGGGAAACTTCAGCGATAGCGCTTCATGAAGGCTGCGTGGTAACGCGGCATTCTACACTATGCCATAGCAAGCGCACATTTACTGCACACGGAAGCACAATTGCGCGAGATATAGATGCGAACACGGTTCGCGTCTTGCGGCAAGCACACTTCTGACTGGAAGGCCGTGGTTGCATGCCCGTGGTTGCAACCTCAACGTGTATATGGTACGTTTCGATAGCTGTCATTACGGGCCACTTGTTCAGGTCGATTCGCTCGCCGCATGCCATAGCGACGCAAGTTGGAGGACGATTCGAAGCGAAGTTATAGGCGCAGCCATGCGACGGGACGCAAGAGCGTGCTTATAGGTTAGACGTCAGAAATAGTTGTGCACGCCCTCCTAATGGTCCGTTCGCTTTGTCCGGTACAATCGCGGCTTCGAGAGGCGGCGATGCGCCGCTGCGGCCCCTCAGTTGCAGACAGTCAGACGCAGCGAATGTGCACTCTGTTTAGGGTAGTTCCGTGCAGAAGAGCCGAGGCTACCCAACTATCGTGCGCAGGTTCCTGCGAATCGACAAGTTAGTGTCATTGTTCGAAGATGCGGGCGTTAGCAGACGACATGGCGCGGAAGGGCACATTTCAGATATGCCCACCCTCCTCATCGGACAAAACAGCCTGTAGCTTCAGCAGTGCTGTACGGAACTACTGAAGTAAAGCATAGACGTATGGAGCAAGCACGTGTCTCCATGGAGACAAGGGCAAAAGGCGTGTCTCTGCACGGATATTCGAAGCGACCTTGGAGTTGACTTGGTTGCAATGCACGTACGGGGAAAGCTGCAGTAGGAAGTTTATAAAGCCGTACATCAGTCCATTCTCTTCGGTGTTGGAGCGCAGATAGACGCACGCGATAGCATGCACAGCAACTTAGGGAACAAAGCACGTGCCTGTGAATTTTTGAGTTTGACTTTATTCAACCACATGGTACATAAAAGCATACATGCACTTGGTTTGGTGTGATGAGGAAAAGCTGCAATTCGCTTTTTTTTTTTTTTGCTTGCTTGCACATTAGTTTGTCGCAACGAACGCTAGTTGTCAGCGTATGCTCGCATTTTTTCGTCAAATATATAAGTTGTTAAAGGGGACAATCTGAATATGCTTTTCTGCTTTCATTTGAAACAAGAGTGCTCCCAGCATTACTACCTCCTCCCCCTTTACTCTACCTCCTCCCTCTGCCATCGCAATTCGTTGAAGGCCTTAAAGGGTGCAATGAATGAATGAATGAATGAATGAATGAATGAATGAATGAATGAATGAATGAATGAAGCAAGCATTGCACCACTCGCATTCTGAACATACATGATCGCGCGCAGACGTAGTACCCCGTAGCAGGTAAGATGCCGCGCTTCTGAGTGCGAGCACCTGGTTTGGATTTCCGGCAATCACAGCCGCTTTTCTATGGGGTGATATGCAAAAACACCCGTGTACCTCGATTTAGGTGAACACGTTAAAGAATCCCGCGTGGACAGCATTAATCCTCAGCCATATACTACGGCACACCTCATAATTACATCGCTGAGCAGCGTCGAGTGAAGGCGATGCCCAGGCGAATCCGCGGTGAAGCATATACTGGCATGGCTTCAGTCGATTCTAGCACATGTAGTAAAACCCTACGCTCACCCTCCGTCATGTCCCTTCGGAACAAATCTTGTTCGCGTATCGAAAAGACATTCGAAACAAAAAAGCGGGCGCGTACTCTGAGAAAAAAAAACAAGAAAAAAAAGGAAAGGAAGAGGATAGTGAAAACTGACAGAGAACACTAACGTGTGCATATGTACAGGTAAGTATCACAGATCCTACGAAGCAACGAGTCCATCGTGGTCGTACGTGTGTGTGTGTATGTGTGCGTTCGTGCATGAACGAGCAAGAGAGAAAAAAACCGCTAAACGTTGTCGTCACGACAGCGTGCCCCTACCGTTTTCTTTTATTCTTTCATCGCGTCCTTATCTTCGTTATTCTTCTTGTTTCGTTTCTTTTTCGTGTTCTTTTACTACATAAGAAAAAACTTTGTGCAAGCGGAACAAACGAGCAGGCGGATGGGCGGGCGGGCCCCGCCCAGGAAATGTCGAACACACACTCGCTTGTATATCTCTTTGATCGTTCTCTCTCTCACTCGGCTAAACAGCGTGTGCGTGTGTGCATATTGAGAATGGAACAAGTGAAGACAGCAGCAAATGGAAGAAGAGGGGGAAGAGAGAGGGAATGAAATGAACGAGCTGAGGAGGAGGAGGAAGCGTATAACAGGAGTTGACCTTTTAGATAGTTAATGGTACTGCGTCGATGGTCGCTCAACTCAATGTAGTATATGTACGTACGTACCGACCGTTTCACGCAGTGCGCAATGGGAAGAAGGGAGAGGTCGGCCGTAGATCCCCGCCTCGCGTTCATTAGATGAGACCGTGTACAACGAACACGACATCGAACATGGGCCCGCTTTGAAAGCGGGTAAATGATGCCCTCTTCGACGAAATCGAGCTTGCGTCATCAGTTCGAAAAGAAGCATTTAGAGTTGACAGAGAGAGAGAGGAAAGGATAGAGTGCTGGGCTTGTTGATCTCACATACGAAGCAGATACGGGGAATCGGCGCAAAAAAATAAAATAAGGATAATAATGAAATAAAAGACGCGCACGCAATTAACGTAGAAAAAGAAACGAAGGCTGTCCGATTTCTATTCTGTTTGTACGCGCGTCCTTTTGTACGTGCTTATCCTCCCCCCCCCCCCCTTCCCCCCAAATGAGCTGTAAGAGCGAAGTAATACTTAATATATTACTGTACACAAGTTTCCTTTCTAGGCAATCTTGGAGGATCTGAGCGAACTCAGCCTGAGAACCGCACGATTCTTTTAGCCAAACTGTACACGTTATGCATGCTATATAGAATGAACTCGCCACAGTGGCTTAATAATTGATTGATTAATTGCGGTATTTTTCGTGCCACAACCATGGTATCAACACGAGGCACGCAGAAGCGGGGGGAATCTAGAATAATTCTGACCACGTGGGATTCTTTAACGTACGCCTGAATTTAAGTACACAGGTATCCTTGCATTTCGCCTCCATCAGTATTCGTCCTCCATCGACAGGAATCGAACCCGCGTTCTCAATCTCAGCAGGCCGACACCTTACACTTCTAGCAAAATTCGGAGCGGGACGGGGCACAAAGAAAGAAAGGAAAAGAGAGAGACGAGCGCACATTCACTTATTGAAAAAATTAATCAACCTTAAATAATGTTCTATCGCGGTCAACGTTTAACAAGGTAGGGGAAATAAACACAAGTTATGAACTTCCACGAAAGGAGTGAGATTGGAAACCAGTGGAGTATTTGGGATAGCGTGCATTTATAGTGAAGACTGATTGATCCAAGAGACCGGCAAAATTAATTTCACGTAACACTGAAGGGCCTCCCGCGATGACTCCATGCGACGTTGGGATAAAAATACAAGCATTACGTACAATGCACGGATTCTACTCCGCTAGCCATATATATTAAATGTTGCGTCTGCTAAAACACCAATTTGTGGAGGTCTCGTTAAGTTTTTTTAACGTAACGTGGACAAGGCAAGCCCCGCGCCTATAGCATGCTTCATGCAGGTCATGCATGGAGGGCACGCTGGTTAACTAAAGCGGTTGCTATCTCATCCTATATATAACGTATAGTCTCGAGTAAGGGCAACACTTTTCTTAACTTCGATGGGTAGCCCTTACGTGGGGCTGTTCGACGAAATCGTGCTTGCGTCGTCTGTTGGATAACAAGAATTTAAAGTCGAGAGAGAGAGAGAGAGAGATTAAATTATACACTCAGCGCCTACCTAGAGCGGCGTTCAGTTCAGAAAAAGAACGAGATGATTTAAAGCACCAAGTACTGTACCTATACTATGGTAGCAGAACTTTGGGCAATATTTTCCGACTACAAGTGCCCAATTATCTGCCGCATTGCTTAGCGAGCATACAAAACCAGAAAAGGGAACACTCCTTTTCATAATGGCCTTCTTCGATCTTTCATACACAGCGGGGTCGTCTTCGCTAACGCTGCCGCTAGACAAGGTTTGGTAGCACTTTAATAGAATAAGTCATCTTGTGTGTCGCCCATGAAGTTGGAGACCTCTGCTACTGTACAGCTATCAATAATTTCCTGGAATTCTCCTGTTGGAATATGCATCGTTACTCGGTTCGGTTTGAATGCATTTTCTGAAATATTTTATCACTTCTTCGCGGTGAAACATTAAAAAAAAAGAAAAGAAAATTGGACTACCGAGTGTGGAGTGTGGCCCTTGCACGAGCCTACACGATTTATGGTTGCGCGCGGCGGCTGCATATCTGCGGAGGCGTGATGGTGTTGTCCGTGTGCTGCGCGATGTCAGTGCACGTTAAAGAAAACCTCAGGTGGTCGAAATTTCCGGAGCCCTCCATTACGGTGTCTCTCATAATCCGATCACGGTTTTGGGACGTAGAACCCCATAAATCAATCGATTGGAAAGATGCCCGGAAAGTTCTGCACGCTAAAATCGACACCCTCGAAACGGGTGTGCGGCTTGCACACTGCTGTTGCTTCAATCATAACGCCCCTCCTCAGTCTCTGCTCGCCCCGCCACGGTGGTCTATAGTGGCTATGGTACTCGGCTGCTAATCGCGGGATCGAATCCCGGCTGCGGCGGCTGCATTTCCATGGATGATTTGTTGCGTTTAACGTCCCAAACCAGCTCTGATTATGAGAGACGCCGTAGTGGAGGGCTCCGGAAATTTCGGCCACCTGGGGTTCTTTAACGTGCATTGACATCCCACAGCACACGGGCCTCAACATTTCGCCTCCATCGAAATGCAGCCGCCGCGGCCGGGATTCGATCCCGCGACCCTCGGATCAGCAGCCGAGTACCGTAGCCACTAGACCACCGCGGCGGGGCTGCATTTCGATGGAGGCGAAATGTTGAGGCCCGTGTGCTGTGCGATGTCAGTGCACGTTAAAGAACCCCAGGTGGCTGAAATTTCCGGAGCCCTCCACTACGGCGTCTCTCATAATCAGAGCTGGTTTGGGACGTTAAACCCCACAAAACAACAATCAGTCTCTGCTAGCACACACACACACGCACACACACACACACACACACACACGCACACACACACACACACACACACACACACACACACACACACACACACACACACACACACACACACACACATAAAGGCGCGCGCGCGCTTTGCATATGCATGCAGTGACGTAAAAGACAAGGAACGACGATGTTTCAGTGCACATCGCGCAAGGGCATCACGCTTTTCAATCTCGAGATAAGCAAGTTCGCATTGCGATGCTTCCTCAAAGTCGAAGGAGGTGCTTCAAGGTCCGCTGCGTACATGCCAACCTCGAGGAAAGTTTTTGCGCGGCAATCAACCGTTATGCACGTCCGTTTTTCGTCGTGGAAAACTTCGGACAAGAAAGCAAGCGAATACGACGCACTCTGTATATAGTCTTAAAAACATTGATGGCGGGCGCGGTGACTGAGATTTCCAGCCGAGATTGTGCAACAACCGCCGAGCTTCTTCCGCGCGCAGAAGCGTCCTCGCGGTCGCGCTCAATAACTTCCTTCACTAATCGCCGCAATTTTGCACGCGACACATCCTGTCTGAAGATGTCGCGATGCTTTCTGCCGTGTTCGAGTTAAGAGATGTCGGAAGCTCGTAGTTTCCGTAGTGCATGCCCGCACGCAACAACAGGGCCTCTGCGATCTAGCTACCGATTGTGACGATTTTGTAGAACTTTCAGACAAAGAAAGTATAGTTTTGTAGTTCGTGCTCTAAAAAAAGGGTGTTTTGAAAGTTTGGCTTTGCCGTCAAGAACTATATCTGTGAGCCATACGTGCAGTATACATTGATTATAATGGAGGTGTTTCAAAGTGGGCGGGTGTGTTGACTGGTCAATGTTTGACGCAAGAGACCTTTAGAACATTGTTCAAACAAAGTTCACTAGAGAGATGGACGGAAGTTGAGTTGGTGACTAGCTTATATATATGAAAATGCATCATAGAAACAGAGAATGTATTGATCAAATAAAAATATAATAAGGAGAGATAGGATGCTGTAGCAAAATCACCGAAGTACACGATTGCTAAAAGAAAAAAAGGCAAGTCATGCTTTCCGAAGGCTGTAGTTCACCGCCCCGATTCGAAGGGGATGCTAGTAAAGATCATCATAATCATCCACCGTGTAATCTGCGCGACAACCTCGGAGGTATCAGTAACGCAGATATCGAAATGTGCTTTTTAAGTCGCGAGATGTACCTTCCCGCTCACGCACGCATTCGGCTCCGTCGTTGAATGCGCACATAACGACAGACGCAGGTAATGAACATGGCCCGAATTCATGGAAGTTTTCGATCGCAAGTGCTCTTTACCATTGGCCAGCCCTCTTCATAATGATATGTCCTACGTCAGGATTGGCTGAAATATTTTTCGCGCGAACGATTCTAGCGTATGAAGTTCTTAATGTTCTTTTTTTTTTTTGTGATCGCCAAACGAAATACGGTCTCTGTAACTAGCGTGGTGCAAGATATACCTTTTACAAGAACACACACGTGTGTGTGGGAGGGGGTGTCCTTATCGGAAAAGCTTTGTTTCGGGGTTCCAAACCCAAGGTTGTCTTCGGAGCAGGAGGTATACACGGGGTTTCTTGCATCGCGTGTTTTGTCGTCCGCGTGGAGTGAGCGGCGCAGCTCCCCGCGCACACAAAAGTTTCTCGATTGGCTCAATCAGATTACACGCATATACACACGCCGGACTTGTCCTCTCCCAATCTGATTGAGCACGCGCACGCACACGACTGACTGCCCCGTCGGTGGCGTGCGTGCAGGGGTCTCCCATGCACGTTATAAATATCGCGTAATGTGTACTTTACAGGTAACGTCCCGTACCATACGTTTTTTTTATTTATTTCGAAACTAGAGTGATAGAACTTAGGATGCACTACTAGTCACCACTTTATCAGAATTATCTCCAACAGTTTAAACCTAGGGTGCTACAAAAATTTATCGAGTGCGCACAACGCAAGGTTCGCTCTGTAAGTGCATATATACAGAGTATATACACGAGGAGAGAGCTCAGAGGTGGTTCTTAGACCACATCCTCGATATTCCCTACAGGGTCGGCTTGCCAGATGAGGAAAAATAAGAACGGAACGAAAACTCGAAGATAACTAGCCTTTAGGAAACCTTCGCATGTACCGACAACTACCCACATGAGGTGAAGCGAACGTTTTTGCTCGGGTAATGTATGTATGTATGTATGTATGTATGTATGTATGTATGTATGTATGTATGTATGTATGTATGTATGTATGTATGTATGTATGTATGTATGTATGTATGTATGTATGTGCCCACGTATGTGAGGAGGGGCATATGTGTGGATGGATCGTGGATGGATGAATGGAATTAGCTGATTTCCCTCGTAGTTAGACCATAGAAACCCATATTCCCATATTGCGATCTTGTAATGGCCGTTAAGTCTATCCGTCGTCCTATTGGGCAAACGGTACTGCCCGTAAGTGTAAGAATTTTATCACGAAGCATTGCGTGATGTGCAGATGATGACCCAACGGCTGATGGGTAATACAGGCGGCTTTCGGTAACGACCTCGCTGACGAAGCGGCACGCACACGCCCACTAATATCTCCCTGAACGGCCTTATGTACGTCTTTGTCGAGAATGCACGCCTAGAACTGACTTCGTGTGTTAGCGCCTGTAACGACCTAAACTTCCCGGAACACCAAGACCGTCTCAAAACTGTTGGTATCCACCCCACTTTATTCGTCATCGAAACCACCGGTCATTTTCTGCCACGACGCAACGTTACTGTGCCGCCTCTTGCTCCAGGAGGGCTGTGACGAACTAAGGAGTCAACTTGGACGAGTCGGTAATGCATCATAAAATAATGTTGCGCAAGAGGCGACGAGGGCACAGAAGGAGCGCACTGATTCCGTGCCCGCGTCGTCCTTTGCACAGTATAATCTCACGTGGTCGAGACGACGAAAGACTCAGCAGACTTCAAAAGCGTTGACAGTCGAACTGTTTGTTGGGCGAAGCTGTGCGAGAGTGAAAGACACCGTGCGAGTGAGACACACCGTAGTGGAGGGCTCCAGAAATTTCGACCACCTGGTGTTCTTTAGAACGCGCACTGTCATCGCCCAGCACACGGCCCTCTAGAGACTTTCACCTCCATCGAAATGCAACCTATGCGTCCGGGATCGAACCCACGACCTTAGCAGCAGCCGAGTACCATACCATCGCGGCGACTGTCGTCTCTCCTATAGCGTTCAATCAGAACTCGAATGCGAGTTTAGCTATGAATTAAATAAGATTCGCTTACGAGCAATCCATATTATAGACGCCTATCGCGTCGCAATTTGCGACATATTAACACCACGGACAAAACATCTCATTCATGCAAGGTGCGAGGACTTGTGTTTGCTGTTTACGCGGCGTCAACAACATATGCAGTTGACGCCGCGAATCGCGCGCGGACGTGTGCATCATTCATAATCGGCAACGGGGCGTAGCGGCCTCGATTGACCGCGAATCTCTCTCCCCCTCGTCGAGTCGATATAGCATAAACAACATGTCGCAACGTGCATGATCGCTTGTTTCGCGCGCGCCTCGCAAACGAAGATAAATCGATTCTCTCTATCTCTTCTCTCTCTCTAACTGTCGAACCGGAGGAGGCAGGGAACGCGGTTCGCCAATTATGTGCGTGTTTCTGCGAAAAACAAAATGGTGGAAAGGGTTAGCAGCGACACGCGCTAATTGATTCTCTCACGCAGAAAGATACTTTAAGAACGCGGTGGTGCACGAAGCGCGTGGGGCAGAGGAAGGACATATAGTAAGGAAATGACGCCTAATTAGATAATTGAGCAGGAAAGAGATCTTCGCTGGATGCGTGATGAATAACGCATGCGCAGCAGACACGCTATGACTAGCTGAGAAACATCTAGTGCGCGGAGACGGACAAGAAAGCGAGATATAGTAAGCTTTGTTGAACATAACCGGACGAAAGCGTTCATCCCCACGATAAGTGCCTCACACTTAGACTAAGCGAGTGGTCTTTTTTTTTTTTTTAATCGATGAGCAGCTCTTTAAACGGACCGCCCAGATGGGCAATGAGAGCAAACTTCTTAAAGAGACAACTAGAACCCGACAGTTCCGTGGCTTCAGAGTGTCTATAGAAAACTCTCAAAGGCTGCGGCACCGTGCTCTTCCACATGTATATACCCTGACCAACAATTGTGTAAAACAAGGAACTTCACCTCTAAAACCGTACTTGTACGTAACGGGTTACAAGTAATGGATTACTTGTAGTCGATTAGATTTTGCTATAATGCTGCTTACTACCTCTAAGGAGTAACGTTCATTGTAATTGAATTACCTTTTTTCTGCAATCGATTACAATTAACAAATTAAAATTGACTCGGAGACACGCATCGAAACATTATACAATCACGTACTGGTGGACTAAGTGTTCGTACGGTACGACACCGCCCTTCCTTCCCGTTTAGAGGGTCTTCGGCGTTGCAGCGGACATCTTCACGAGGAAACACGGGAGAACGACCGATGCAAACTTCGAGAGTGCTGAAACCGAACACGGTGTAGAGGAAAAGGAAACATGAGATGTATAAACGGGGAACACCTATTTAAAATATAGCGGCCGCGTAAGAAAACTTTACAAGGTCACACGACAAAGCGCTGACGTCTGCAGCAGTGTCACGCGATTCGGGCATCGAAATGGTATGGACTTCGATGTAATCGTCACAATTATACACTCGATTCCTTCGGGTTCAATGCACGTAAAGAGACTTAAAAGCACCTTTTATCTTTTCTTTTCCCCTTCCTCTTACTGTGCACTTGGATGTATATCCATTATGAGATAATGCAGGTTTAGCGATACCTTCTCTCTATGGTGGTGCCGGCAGGATGTAAACGATCTTAGTGCCGCCGTCCTTGACGTGGCTTTAAACAAAGAAAGCGTCGCCCTTCGCGATCTCGATGACATGCTCTCCGGGCAAAAGGAAATACGCCGCAGAAGCGGGGTAGGTCAGGATGCACGAGATCCCGCTGGCCGTGGTTCCCACGACGCGCAACTCTGCGAACACGAAAACTGCAGGCAGTGTGCGGGCAGTGCTGCAGTCCAGCTACGCAGCCCTGGCCCTCTGTGGCCTTGACCAGAATGCGTGAAACGCTGTGTGCCGTATAGTACGGAGGGCGCCAGGCGTGTTTCATGCGGGCGCGTATTCACCGTCCATCGCTCAAGACAGTGGTCGTACGGGAGCTGCATCACGTGCAGCCAGGCATGTCGCCTGGGGCATTTGCTGTCATGTACCATGTCACAGATTCATAGCTCTAAAACTCAGGGATGGTTAAAGACAGCGAAGCGCTCCTAAATAAGAAACCAGTGAGAGCGGCCGTAGATCAACAAGAGAGAATCCGTTGCCATTTTAATTTGTATAACCGCTGCATCAGGCTTCTGTTGTCGAGAGACGTTGCTAGCCCCAAAACCACCTTCTTTTGAGACCTGGGCGCGTAATGCGAACGACAACCGTTGGACAGTGAAAACGGAATAGATACCAAAAGACGGAAAAACGCAGGAGAGGCAGGCAGAAGGTTAGACACGACGATGAAATCTCGGAATCTCTTACGGACCAGGCATGGCATAGAAACAATGCCGATTATACCAGTTACCAGTAGCAGGTGCTCTAAAATCAGCATCCTCGGTTTTCTTGCTCAAACAATAAGGATTTCAGGGACTAAACAGTTACCATTGGCAAAATATTTCTTCTGACGAGTATGCGCAGCAAACTCCACCCAGCGTTAGACGTCATTGAGCCAAAGTTTGTATATGCTGTTACTTGCTGCCACAAGTCACGTGGTCTACTTAATTTCTGCATCGACTGTACGTCATGGTTATGGTTGAGCCGAGTGTATGGGTGGATATTGTGCCACCTCCAGCACCTCTTTGGCGTCGACTGTGTGTTAAGTTTGCTTGCTAGCTGCGCCAACTGCAGGACGTAGTTCTTACTACGTCCGTAGAGTTTATGTTGTGGTTCACTCACTGTCTATTTTTTATATATTTCCTGGGTTTGTTTTCTCCATCTTATGTAATATGTCTACTACTCTTTCTCGCACGCCAGGTAGAGTAGCCAAACGAGCCTACACAAGGGTTTATCCAGAATTATGGTTTTGAGGGGATCCATGGTATCACCAAAACGCGTGCGGGGGTGGGGGGGTTCCACCTGAGGGTGTCGGGGGTCGTTGTATAAATCTCTGAGCATATGTTTGATTAACCTCCCCGTCATTCCCATTTCTTTCCATTCCTTTCTCTCTTCTTGTACTAGCTAGGTCAACAATATCCTGTTGTCTTTCTGCATCGACTGCCCGCTATGGTCACTTTTCGCGGCAACTCTGTGGCGGCTTATTTCCTTCCTGCGCCGACTGTACTTAGTAGAACTTTCACTGGGTCACAGACGTACGCTTTTTCATAAAGACCTAGCCAAACAATGCTTAGGCATTAAAAAGAACGAAGGGGAAACACGATAAAGCCAGACAAGACGAACCACTTTTATAGGCTAGGAAAACGCCCAGCATTCCGAAAGTTGGAAATGAATAAAGTTTGAAGGTCTAAAGTTTGGAAGTGTAACCCTCCGCTCGAGAATCTTCACAGGGACGGGGGTTTCCGTTTCTCTGGGAGTATATTGCCCTTGCTCGCAATGCGTGCCAACTGCAAAGGAAGTTTTGAACCCGCTGATACGGGCGCCTTCACAAGTTCCTTCCCGCCGCCGGTGCGTGAGTAATACGAAATAGGAGATAGATTCGTACGACGACGACGATGAAACTCTGGAAGAAGGATAGGCAGAGAGCGAGAGGCTTTCCGACTGGGAGCACTGTGTGAGGACCGAACGCGGTATCTCGAAATTGGTTCGAGGAAAGGGGTGTAACCGCCCACAGAGCAGGAGTAATAAACGGACGAAGAAAAAAAAAGAGTAAGAGCTTACGATAAAAGCGGAATGACCTGCACACGTGGTCGCAGAGGAACTGGACCAACCGAAACGCCATACCTGCTCTGTTTCGACTCTTCCCGTATAAAAGTTCTATTGAGAAGCGAGAAAGAATGAAATTCAAGATAAAGACAGATTGAAACAGGGGGTACTCGCTGGGCATCATCATGACAGTATAACAGAAAGGTTCCAGCACCTGGTCAAAATTTCTCTGTAGTTGTTTTTATTTGTCGTTGGTGTTTTCTTTTTTTCTTATCTTTACTATATACGAAGCGATATTGAAAGAAAGACAACGTGGAGGCTGTTTCGAGTCTCGGACAATACACACACGCGGTTCAACTCGCTTCAACCTTGGCTAGGAAACAAAAAAAGAAGTTGGGAAACGGAAGAGATCAAGAAAACGAAAGTATAGGCCTAGCGAAAAGCGCTGGCCATGCAACAACACGGCACGGCAACCTAGTTCTTCTGTGTGCAAGGGTAGTCGGGGACGGTGGAAGTATATGTACTACCACAACCGCAGCGTGCGGTACTTCGTATATATAGACGCACGGCAGAGGTAAAGTCCGGGAAGGAGGAAGGGAGAGGTGTGTGGTCGTGGTTTGCTTGCCGCCCGCCTCATCTCCTACTTCGCTCCTGGGCCGGCTGCGTTAGACCGCTGGACCGTGAACTGAAAGTGCCGCGCTGGCCGTCTAGAGCTGACGCTGCACGCTTATCGGTCGGGGAACGCGATGGTAGAGTTGGAGTGCGTGGCCGGCGCGCCGCGCGCCGGAACGGGCCGCGACCGTGAGCGAAGTTTCCGTGGAGGTTAGTTTCTCTGCGCGACAATTCTCCAAGCAGGGGAGGCCCGACCCGCTCAAATTCTGCAGTAGTAGTAGTAGTAGTAGTAGTAGTAGTAGTAGTAGTAGTAGTAGTAGTAGTAGTAGTAGTAACATAAAAAGACGTTGCTGTGGTAGTGGTAATCGTCGTTGTTATGATTATCTTTATAGGTCTGTGCGTCGGATAGCCTTGTATCATGTGTGATGCTAGTTATCTATTTTCCTGTTTGCCTCTGTCTGCACTTCCAAAGTAACCGTTACAGAGGCCTAAAGTTCGTACAGGGATTCGCAGAGTCAACTACGGCGTGCAGATATTGACGTTAAGAAAAGAGGAAGATACAAGCTCTAGCTTCTTTTTCATCCGTGTCTGCGCAGCTTATAACTTTCATCTGCGACGCTGTAGAGGTTGCCGTACTTTCTTATTTCATGTACTTATGCAATGAATCGCGAACGATGAAGAGAAGAATGTATCCACTTTCATCCGATTCGTGCATAGTCGTTCATCACTGTCCAGAGTCCAGCGACAGGGCACGCAAATTATACGGGCTCAAGTAGATGTCGCGAAACAACGATTCGCTACTGATTATAGGAAAGAGGATCACACACAATGAAAAGGCAGCGGAGCACGAGGTCACTCGAACGCGTCATGTGACCACGCATATGCAAACCCGAGGAACGCCGCAGAAACGAAGCAAAGAACGAAAAAAAAAAAAAACAGTCGTCCAACAATCATATATCATTACGTCTGCCAAGGGAACATGTCACTTGCCCGTCAACATTCGGTAAACGTAGACTCGGGTGGCCTTTGCCGAGATTATCAAAACATCGCGTCCATGTTTCTTCTACGTTTCCTTCAGTAAACAGAGGTATAGATTACAATAGAGGCATAATAGAGGCATTATAGAGGACTGTAACAGAGGTATAATAGCGGTACAGGATCGAGTGACGTGGCTACGGTAATGGGAGAGAATACACGCTTGCCTCCCCGTGTCACATATGCATAAACTGCTCGGTATGCATGAGAAAATGAAAGCATCAGCGGAGGAGCTTCACGTACGCGTGTAGCGAGAATAACACGCAGCGACACGCGAAAGGATGTCGCTTGTCCCCAAGTCGTCGTCGTCGGTCTCGGTCGACGGAGCGTTAAACAAGCTGAGGCCGGTTTTCTCGCATCCTTCACTCCTGACGTTCCTTCCCGGCTCCCTCGTTGAGCGTACGCACACACGGAGGGAAAAGAGAGAGGGATCCAGCCGCACTCGAAGGGTGCATGCAAAAACCATGCGCTCTCCATTCCGCATCCCTCTCATAGCCATCTCTATCCATGAGAACGCGCACACGCTCATTCGCAACTTTCGTGCACGAATATGCACGGAGACACGGATGCACTTGCGCACGAACTGAGGTGTCCTCGTGTAAAAAGGCACGCACGCACGCGAACACACATACACACGCGTATACATACATACATACATACATACATACATACATACATACATACATACATACATACATACATACATACATACATACATACATACATACATACATACATACATACATACCAGGTGAGAGAGAGCTCAAAAACACATGCTCGCTTGCTGGCACACAAGCAAACGCACGCTCCTACGATGGCGCTGACGCTTACTCACACACTCACATCAAAGAGCGCGCGCAAACACAAACAAGCGCTCACACACACGCACGCAAACACACGCACACACGCGCAAACACTCGTACAGACAAACGCAAACACAAACACAAACAAGCACTCACGAACACGCACAAAAAGTGCACTAACGCGCGCACGGTGGCATAAAAAACAAACGGGACACACGACGTGGGCGAAGACAACCTCCCGCTGCGTGTAAGAAAAGAATCCTCTTCGCGTTGGCCCGCCTCCATTCATTGTGCGCGGGAGACAAGGCACGTGTGTGTGTGCGTGTGTGTCTTCCCTCCTCTCTGTTCGGTTGGCGTAAGTACGGCAGTGAAGGAAGACCTTTTTCTTCTTTCTCTTGATTCGGCAGTGTTTGGAGAGCGGTGTCGCGTCGCGTTGACCGGCGCGGCGCGTCCAAATTAGAAGTTCGCGTGTCAGCAGTCGTGAGGGCCCTTTCTTCTTGCTCGCCTTCAATCAGCACGAGAAAAAGACAACGACGGTAAAGACGTTGTGGCAAGGAGCGTGCGGTGTGCGGAGAAAGGGGTGGGGTGGGGGGGGTTACTTGTCACTGCTTTCTCTTGCTCTTTGATTGCGTTGCGAGCGAGATGGGGATAAAAGAAAAAGATCGCTCCCTTTGTGCCGGTGAGTTTTCTTCTCTTTAATTGGCGTTTCTCAATCCGTGCGGATAAGTTGAAGCAAAAAAATAAAAGTACGAGAACAATGTTTGCCCGAGTTTGTTGGATGCGCGTAATGCAGGAAGGAAGGTTTCCAGCCGAAAACACTAGACATGTGCAGACGGAAAAAAAGAAGCATGCGGTGGCGTAAGAGTGCGTATCTCACCGCGGAGAGCAAGGTGTTTCTCGTCTTGCGTCGTGACAACTTTCTGCGAATTTCCTTCAAGCAGAGTACAATCCGTCTCATTAGATTTCGTTATTGATGTCATACTAACTCGAAAAAAGAAAAAAAAATAAAGTGTTCCGCGGTCACGAGAAAAGGAAGCCCTTCGAACGTCAGCTGGAGAGAAATGCTTTCTTTTGCGACGCTAAACAATGAAGCGGACCGCGAGAACAGGCGGGCAGGCGAACCTCCCGTCTCGTTTGGGAAAACAGAGACAACAGAGGCGTTTTTAACAGTGACTAATTCTACTGCCATGCGTGAGAGGTTACAGTTGTCACGGAGCACCAATTTTATGTAGCGCCAGAGTAAGCGTCACCTACTTTCCACTGAGTGTTTTCAAAATAAAGGGACATTAATTTTTCTAATTGGTAAGCTGTCACCATTGCAGTATAGCTAGGTCGCCGTGCAACGGTGGAAGCAAATACGGATATAGCTTCTTTCAGGAGGTCGTATACGGGGTAAGCACACGTGTCAATACTTGATGGGACATGTCAGTTTACTAAGACAAAGATTACTAGACTCAAAAACAAAAGAGAGAGTTGTTCCGTCTTGTACAGATGGATTCTATCATTCTCTCCTTTTTTTCCGATAATTTATTCGTAACAATCAAAACGGCCTATTAGGCCCGAAAGAGCGCGGTCAGGCGAGACCGCTCATTCGCAGAAGCCCGCCTCTACACTAGCTAAGTATAGCGTTGCCGTTAGGTTAGCAAGGGACACTCTTCCTTCCCTGACTCTTGTTTGGGGCACAGTGCACTCTATTTTTAAGCCTGAACCCACAGGTATGCGCACGTTACTGTTCCGGTTGAGTTATCGCTGTCCTGCGGGAACGCTATATATTTACGAACTATGCAGAGCCGCGGGTTTAATGACGTCAGACAGCTCGCATGAGCATGATACACGCCTTATATCTACCATTCCTAGCAGTATAACGGGTTGTATCTCAGATAAAGGTGGCTCAGAATATCCCGGAAGGTGCGCGTCGAGTTGTCGACATCATGGTCGCTTCAAGATTCAACATTTCGAGCACCAGGGATCACCTTGAGATCTCAAAGAGTGTCACATGGCCAGATACTTTTGAGGTTTAGGTTGACTAGGGGAGATCGATCACTCACTCACTCACTCACTCACTCACTCACTCACTCACTCACTCACTCCCTCAGTCACTCACTCACTCTCAATTAATTAATTAATTAATTAATTAATTAATTAATTAATCAGCTGAACTGAATTGAGACAGGCTTGTGACATCGCGCTTAACGGAATTGTTCATCATCGGAAGTTGTACAGTGCCAGAACTAATGCTCTTTGCGCAAAGGCGTTTGATACAGAACTTACGTTCAACACAGTTAAGATACTAGTTTCGAGGTGTTTGTGGCCTGACGTAAAGACGTGCATTTGTGTGATTATTCTCACATTGCCGGCTATTCGAGGTACGAATGATCCCATGCAGAGAGGCGATAAACCGACAGTTTCGCGTTCATCGATCTGTCCGTTAGAAGTGTCGCGACGATGAATCACGAGTACACTTCGAGTAAGAATCACGCGCCCCGACAATCAGTCGCGTCGATCTACTCCGGCTTCGGCGACGGGTCGTAGAAAAACACTCCACAATGTACTCGCGAGCGCTTGCGAATCGGACTATCGGAAACCCCCACTCGTTCCTCTCCCCGGACGACGCGCGCGCACACACACACACACACACACACACACACACACACACACACACACACACACACACACACACACACACACACACACACACACACACACACACACACACACACACGTGCTCACTGAGTGTGCATAAAAGGAGGCGCACAAATTAAAACTGTGATTGTAGTAATCGCTATTTGAAGGTCTTTTCACGTAAGGTCCATTTCAGACGCATGCTAAATGTTCCTTCTGTCGATCCGCCACCGTGGACAACTTGGGGCGAGGGACAAAAGTGCAAGCGCACCCACTTCTCCCTCGTAACTGACGCCTCTGAAACCGCACGTGACAAACCCGGAGATGCGATCACAGAACTTCTAAGTACTATTTGCCATTGGTTCACTGAATGTCCTAATGATATGTCCCGCATCAGAATAGCTTGAAATGTTTTCTTACGAACATGTTTGACTAAGGTGTTTCTTTTTTTCTTTTATTTTTGTGGATAGAGGCCCTCAACGTCAAGCGCTTCTTTGTGTGCGTATGTCGTGCAAATTCCAAACTTATTTGCCCCTCCCAATTTTCCTCATCACCTTTCAGTCTCCTTTCTTTCCTCTACCTTTCTAAAATTCGTATAACCAGTCATGTCTCGCACTACGGCAAAAATGCATATGCTCATCTAGACCTTATTTACTATATACTACACCTAAGACATGCGCGATGTCAGTGCACGTTAAGGGCTCCAGGTGGTCAACATTTCCGGAGCCCACCAATAAGGCGTGCCTCATAACCATATTGCGATTTTGGCACGTGAAATCCCAGCAGCTATTATCCCGCATAAAGCGTAGCTAGAAGTCGTTGTTCAATCATGTCGCTGATGTAATTAATTGTTGGGCATACAGTGAAGCGTCCGTTTCAACGCCATCAATATTTCCTGGCTATTATATAGTGTAGAGGTAGCCCACACTGACCAGACTTATGACTTTTTAACGGAGGCGGATTTCCTCACTACTTTCTCCCGCAAGAGTTCCGTACCTGTAGCTCTCAAACAGACGTTGAAAGCACAAACAAATAAAAAATAAAGTTCGAATCAAGAGAGACAGGTAACTGCGCCAAAAGCCCGCGAGCAACAATCTTTCCGACACGCGCTTCAAAGAGACGTCAATTCTGCAACCACTTGCTACGTTACTGCGTACACTGGACAGTTGCCAAATACGCACCATCGGATGATGTCGTCAATTAAATTTCTTAATTAAACGCGCCTACCTACTCGAATGGACCAACGCTCATACACATTCGGCCCACCGCGACGAACACCCATACACCGTCGGCAGCAGCTATAGTTCGGAATGCCGCACGCGCGCTCTCTGGGCTTCGCGAAAGAAAAAAAAAAAAGGAAAAGAAAAGGCGATCAGCGGCGGTTGTCAAGGGAGCTCCGAGTGCTTCCCGTTTAACGTCGCGAGCGTCAAGACGACAACGACGGCGGGGTGTGCCTTCACGGTGACCTCAAGGACGTCCTTGCCAGACGCGTCTCCCCCACCTTTGTGTGTCCCGTTCCAAGAGCAGCTCCCCTGCCACTCGTCGCACCTATCCGATCTGCGAGGTGCACTCGAAGAGCGAACAAGAACAATGGGCATCGCGTACCAACGCGTGCGCACTCGCGCGTTTTTGCAAAGGTACCCCCTTAATTCGTATAAAACATTTGTAACAAATTCAACATATTTGCCTCATCACTTCAACCACATGTGTACGAGAATGCGCACAGTAGACAATGAACGCCTGCTGAAGGCATTCCAGATAATGGACATTATGTTCAGCCGACATAAGGAGTCAAGAACGAAGAAGCTCTTGTCAGGGAGATCATTAGTTCACGTAGCCTCACATTCACATCACTTTTAGCTGGTATAGAGTGCTCATATTCCATCGTACTATATACAACACACGAAGAAACCTCAAATATATGCGTGTGGCTCTTCGCTGAAGCTCCTTCCGGTGAAAACTTCGCCATGGCCACGCACAAAAAGAAAAAAAAAGATAAGGAAAAAAGAGAAGCCGGCTGCGATCACTCGCGGGACTTCATGCGTGCCCGCACGGCGCCGCATACACAAATCTCGTGAGCCCTTCCGACGTTTCGGCGTGTCCGTGCGTTCGCGAGCGACATTCGAGACGCCTTGAAACGGAGGCAGTGATCACATGTCGAATTCGTCGTCGTCGTGGTTAACCACCGCTACACGAGCACGAAAGACGAAAACATAGACGTATATAGCATACATCGGTTTCCGTTTCTGGCACGCATGCACGCGCAAGCAGCTTCCCTTACAAATCGTCCTCGAATCCTTGGAACGCCGACGGGATAAAGCACGGACGCGATAGCGAACGGGTTGGTGATTTGCAAATGTCCCGTTGGCAAATAACTCGCGGTGTTTGTGACAGTGCCCCGCCACTATATATACATGCATGCACGCAACCCCGAAACACGCGCGCCTGCGTCGAAGTGGTTCCTCATCGCGCGCATTCCGGGAAAAAAAAAGCGGCGCCCGCGCGACGCATGCATAAATATCGTCCGAAGGTGTCTTCGCAGCGGAGCCCGCACTAAATAGCGTGGAAGCATTCGCGTGCCGTGCGGCAGTGCGCCGTGAAGGTCGACTTGTTGTATAGAATTAGAAATTCAGCCGGCTCTGAGAACGCGCGCCTTCCTTCGCTTCTCTTTCTCAACTCTTGTTTTCGGTCGTAAACAGCAGGGTTTTGTGCAGTTTCGTTTGACTTACTCGTCCTGCGAGATTTGGTTCTTCTTTTTTTTTTTTTCGTCCATGAACGGGTATAACGCGGCAAATCGCCTTAGCGTACCAGGATGCCGCATGTATCACTGATTTAGCAATGGAAGCCAGACAAATCCCTCCTGGACTGGCGACTAATAAACAAGGCCATGTGTTTGAATGCTGCGCAGCTAATGCTTCCCGTGTACCATTATTTTCCACGGCGCAGCTATGCTATGTCGAATGTATATCAGATAAGGCGGACGACCCGGTGGCTTAATTTAGTGACTAAGGTGTCGTGCAGGGAAGAAGTTTTGGCTTGTACGAATTCCTTACGCTGGCGGCCGCATATCGAATGCCAGATGCAAAAAAAAAAAAAAAAAAAAGATCGTGTGTTCTTAGATTTAGATGCGCGATAAGGAAGATAAGGAACTTCAGGCAATCAGGTCTTGAGCCCTCGATTACAGCGCGTCTCGTAACGATGTCGTGATTTTGGACTTCCGTGTTTTATTTAATTCAGCTATACGAAAGTTTGAATGCTGTAAAGCTATACTGCTTCGATGACTTCCGTATTTAGTCAACGGCAGTGTTAGTGAACGGCAATGACGGTAACGTGGCCGCATTGAATGGAAAAAAGTAGCACGACCGTTATTGAAGTCACGACTCGTTCGTGATTTATATATAACGAACGAGTCGAGCATGCAGCTTCACAAAGAGCTTCGTCAATACATGAGACGCCCTGATATAGAATGAGTCTCCAATGCGTCCGATGAGTAAGAGCATTTTAGATGTGTGAACTTCAGATATGCAGGTGTGCGTCGGAGTTTCTTCGTCGTCTTTCACTGTAGCGTCAGCACTTTCTTTTGCGATCCTGTTCCTTCTTCATGTTTGAATGTTCACGCTATACTACTAGCGGGTGCCGCTTTGAATCGATCTGCACAGCTCGAGTGGCGCTTGCAATTTGCATTCCGCGTTCCTTCTCTCGAACAGATCAAGCAATATTGGTTCTACGTACTTTTCTCTTCGTTCCTTTCAGACCAACTATGCCACTGTTAAGAGGGTCTCTTCTCGCCAATTTAATTTTATTGCAGGCTCGAACGTGTGTGCACGACGTAGTGTGGGCGCTGGTTCACTCGGAGCTCGTATAATCAAGGTGCCCCGGCCAACTAGTACTTTCTTGATTGCTAGGGATGGTAAGGATCAGCAGCCAACGCAGAGTGACAACTATATAAGAGAGTAACACCAGCACAACCGCGCATCGAGAAGAATTCAAGTTCGAAACATTTTGATTAAAGCATTCTTTACAACGCGAACGAAGAGATAAAACCGACGACTGCATACTGTGACAGGTACTTTTCTCTGTCACTGGTCCAGCTGTAGTCCAATTTCACGTGTCATCAAGTTAGACACTGTGGCATAATTTCACGTGTCATCAAGTTAACTCTTGTAGCGGAGAAGCGCTCTCGGATGCACGATGCCCCATTACATCTCGGAAGACGCAAACTGCGCCTCATATTGTAACGATGATGAAGTTACAAAGGCACGTAAGTAGTTTTACATTACGTTCACTGAATGCGAAAACCGGGCGTGTCTAGGTGTGAAGCATATATCGAATTGCACACTATATGTCGACGTCCAAGTCCGGCGATAATATTTGACGTCATCATATAACTGTGACGTGATCAAGTCATTATGTCTCTCATATGTCTCTCATTATGTCTCACGGCATCATACAGGTCACGTGAACAAGTGATGGCACCATATGATGAGGTCGCGTGACGAAACAATGGCATCGAAATACATATAACGTTAATGCGAAAGCGTTATACGTTGCACAGACGGTACCATCGCTTGGTCACGTGACTTTTGTTTTTCGTCCGATGGGGCATGCTTTCGCGTCAAAATTACACAAGCAACCTCAAAAAAAAAAAAAAAAAAGAATATCACGGAAAGACTGCCGAATTCTCAATCATTACTGTTTCTCCGATAATCCAAGCGTGCCACCAGCTAGCTCGATAAGCTGCTTGCCAAGGGATAAGTATAAAAGTGACAGGTTGACTAATGGAACGAAAGTTTCGGAGTGAAAGGGACTCGCAGATTGAGGCGACAAAGGCCGGTTCTCCATGGAAGCCACGCAAATGTGTCTTAACATAGAAAAAAAAAATGAAGGAGAGAGACACGATAGGAAAGTAAACCAGAAAGACAGGACAAAGACGAACAATCATGTTCACACCTCCTCTTTGTGTTTATTTCTTCTAGTGAGGGGACTACATGACAGGGGTAAAAAAATGAAACCAGGCGTCGTAACAAGAAAGGATGAGACCTAGCCATATAGAAAGGTTCCAGGGTTCTTTGAGCTCGGGAAACCCGAAGAGAGAGCCGCAATACAGCTGTCAGGAGGCGAGAAGGAAGCGTTGCTTTGAGACAAGCCAGACTCAAATAGACAACGCCGTTCCTCCTATAAGCGTCTTTCCTCTGCCCAGGAACGCGCGGGAAAAAGAAACCTCGAAGAGGGTCTGGACCGAGGGTTGGGAATAGATGAGCCTCATTGCCGGAAGTGATACTTCCGGCATCTCTCTACGGGACCGACGAAAGAACGGGTTGTTGGGCCGAGCTCAATTCCTGCGGTCATTTACACTCGTTATTGGTTTTTGTTTTCCCCGTAGTAGGTTGGTTCTTTAGCTTCTTTCCAGTTTGGAATTCAGGGAACGACCCGAGTGGCATCCTCCTGAAGGAGCACCAGTGGAGAACTGCACCACAGGACGCGTCTGACCTTTCACGATTCTTCCTCAGAGGATGACCATTCCCTGTGTCTTTCCTCCTTACCAAGTATACACGAGATCTTCAATCAATCAATCAATCAATCAATCAATCAATCAATCAATCAATCAATCAATCTTATTTTTATTGACAAATCATGGAAAAAATTACAAGATATTCGGACCATTAGCCTACATTGGCTAGTAATCGGTCCATATCGGAGTATCTAAAAGGAGATTATCAGAGCATATATAATATTAAACACATGTATACACACTTATTTACTATTCACATATGCACATACACACATATATCGTGGTGTCGAGGCTATATGTGGTGATTATGGTGGGATGCAGATTTATCCCTTCCATCCGCCTTAGTCCAGTAATGCGTCGAGTGCGGTTGCGGTACATGAAGGAGTGAAACGTTGCTATGTCATTCAGCAGAGACCGAACAGAGATATATTGAGGTGTCAGCTTCAAGCATATCGCGTGCGGGTGCGCTTGTCAAATAAGGGAAGAATTTGGATCTCTGGAAGAGAACTGAAATGATGGTGATCATCATCATGACCATAATAATCATCATCATAATCAACAACAGCAGCAACAGCGCCAGCAGTAGCAACATGGCAATTCTTTCAACTTACAAAAAGAGAAGGGGGAAAACTCATCGATGTGTTATTAATCTTTATGTAGCGTTGTGGTATAGGCACGGTAAAACAAGAAAGTTAGTAGAAAGGGTCGCCGACAATTACGATAATTTGTCTGATAGTTAAATTTCAGCGTTTCAGGATTCTGGCGTCGGTGACGCTGACCCTAGGTTCTGGCAGCTCGTACGTCACCAGCGGTAGCAATCACCTGTCACGGTACACAAGAGTCACGACTGTGAGTCGTTCGAGGCGACGTCGTATGTACTGCAACCAAAACTGGTCATATTCGCGATATCTCGCGTTGAAGCCGCGGAAAAGGTACCGAACAATGGCCATTGTCAAGGTAACACGAGTAGGGGATCCTGATGACACGAGCAGATCAAGTAGTACGAAGCAATCCGTTTCGTACCAGCGTACAATACACCCCATCCGCGCACGCCTTGCCTTGTCGGCTGTCTTAACTATTATGTTTAAGTTGCGGGTCTTTACTTGTCGAAATGACGACGTGTTTATGAGGTACGCCGTATGGTGGAGCTACTCCATATTAATTTTGGCCACATGAGGCCATCGATCGAACGTGAACCATGATATATAAACACGGCTGTTCTTGCATTCCCCCCCCCCCCCTACTCCCCCCATCGAAACGCGGTCTACATGAACGCTTGTGGGAATTGAACCCGCGTTTACATGCTTAACAAAGCGAAGCCACAGCCGCTATGTCTCCGCGGCAGGTCGACTGCCCAACTGTACAACTGAATACGGAGTACAAACAGGAACATAAAACTTAAATATTAATAAAAAAGACAGTAACAAGCGTGTCACTCCAGCCCGTTGCGCGAAAAACAGCGTTCCATATTATTGAAAAAGCAATTGAAGGTCACGGCCGTCAGCTGTTACGAAACAGCAAACCAGGCAGCGCACAAATCATGAGTAAACAGTCCGTCAGTTAATACGCACTTGGAAAGATGACACCTACGCCACCTTCATTTCCTTTTTCTGTTTACTCCAGGCGTCAGAATAAATGTTTCCTTCTGCATGAGAGCTGTCATTTTACAGAAAACGAAAACCTTGGCACACGGGGCGACATGACGTAACGCGCTTGTTTGACACTTTTTATGTTTCAACATCGGCTTCCTTTGTTTACAGAGCAAACGCGCGTTCCCGTCAGCAACAACTTCGCGGCCCCGAGGCTTTGCGTTTTCGATGGTATACCTCTCTACATGGTGCCAGAATTTCAGCTTTCCCATGTTACTTCTTCGTATACTTAGGAGCTAGTTCAGTCATTGAAATGAGAGATAACAGCACCTGACTGAGCGTTTGAAAATTTTATTCGTTGCGATGTGCAGTTCGGTACGTTGAGCATTGCGGGGCGTACGTGTTAGTGCCCTTCAGCCTATCATATCTTATTAATAATTTCGAGGTTTTACGAGCCTGTTTCCAGGGAGTTTCAAGGTCACATCAACTTGCTTCGTTCAGCGCTGGCGTTGTGCTGTCAGAGGGCACGGACAGTAGCGGCGGAGGGCTATGTGCATGACCTCCTGAAGACGTTCAAAAGCGAAGCGAAGCCTTTATCTTCACGAGGCTTCCTATTCGGCCGGTGCAGTGGTAAGTCTTCATCTAGCTGGGAGCAATCCAATAGACAATATAGGCTTACAGATGATCCCGCACATCGAATTGATGTGACCTTGAACGCAAGTGCTTCCGTCTTCTTTCGTCTTGTGTGCTTTTAGGGATGCTTTTAAGGATGAATTGCAATGCTTGGTGCCTTTCTTGTGTGGTACCGGCTACTCCTTGTAGCTTCAAACGGAATAAGAATGAACTTGAAAAGAAATGTATAAAAAAGAGAGATCTAGAGAGAGACGCCGAAAATTTCGCACATCTTAGAACACCAGATTTATGAACACAATGCAGTCTAAGAGTGTGCATTTTCGATGGTCTATAATATACAGAATATTTTAGATGGCCTGTATATGATTCACGGCAAACAGTACAGTGAGTTAAAGAATTGTGTGATTTTACGTGACAAATCCAAGATGTGGTAACATTAGGCATGCCGAAATGTGGAACTCAGAAACAAGTTTGACCACCAGCGGTCGATCAAAGGGCTATTGAATCTAAGGGCACGGTTGTGTTCGTATTTCGTTTCCATCAAAATTCCACCACCGCCGCTGCTGGGAATCGAGCATGCGGCCCTTCGTTTAGCGGCTTAACACCACAGCCGCTAAGCCACGACGGTGAATGCTATAGCTCTTGTCGGGGGCATGGGATGGATGTATGTGCTCGTGCATTGATTGTGCGCCAAATACACGTTCGAGATAGGAGCATGCTCATTTGCGAAGTGCAGTTTTGAAAGAGAGAAACAAAAGGACTTGTGCAGGTGGTGTGCGAAAAACCGAGCTCATTTTATTCAAAGTTCCCCTATCAATATACCAAATCTTCTCAGTGTCCTGAGAAGACGATTTGGGATATTGATGGGATTCCACGTAGGCTGGCACCTCTAAATATGCACTGCAGCCTATTAGTTCCTTTACAAAACTAAACACAGAGCAGATTCAAACCCGCAATTACACTTATTATAACATGATTTAGTTATTAGATATTAGTTGCGTACAGTTTCCTATCAGTTTAATACACAACGCGAATCGATACGCAACTAAAGTCTCCCACCCATTCGTGTGCTCACCTATAACCTGCATAAGGGGGAATCGGGCCATTTGCACAACGTCTCGATCTGAGCAATTTAAGCCATACATCCACAGCTTCTCGTAACACTTCGTCGTCACTTTTACAAATCGCTCAAGGCAACGACGACGTCGTAAATTAAAACACGCTTCCTGCGTGCGATGTATACGTGGATCCATACTATAACATTAGGCGGACGACGGGGCCTGACCCATTTGCCGAGCGTGACACGCACGACTTTTACGCACTACAATACGCACCCATAGCTTGTAACGCGGACGTGCGCTTTCATAGTGCGCAATCAATTCTAATGCAGCGATGCCCGCCGATCGATGACTACATACGAGGAGAGAAAGAACACAAGGAGCAGGCCGAAAGCTAACAGCCGTGTCGTGTCGCGTCGCAGTTTGCGCGGATTGCATTGTGTTCGCGGGACCTTGGTGATCAAAGGTCGGCCCCTTGAGGGTAAGGCTGCGTGTACCCCGGAAACGATATAGTACGCGCTTTTCCGCTGCGATCAGGGTCAGCAGGTAAGCAATCGTGTTCTAACCACCAGCTAATTCTAACCACGGGTTAATCATTAACTTCCCAATATGGAACGGTTGTTCAACCGGAGCCTATTGTGTACATTATACTAGTCACCTTAGTTACGCTACGAATAAATTAGGTCCTGCTGTATGATCGTGAATTACAAGCGGCGAACAGAGATTTAAAAGGCGCTGTGCGCTTTTATAGAGCGCCATTGTTCACCCTTTCAGGAGTCGTTCCTTGAGCTGCATTCTTCTGACAACGCGAGAAAAGAAGAAAACAACAAAGTAAAAATAAAGCGACCATGCATGCATCGCTACGATTCACTTTGGTTTCGCAACTGCACAACAGAGACTTCAACAAGAAAAGAACAACGGCAATTCTAAAATTTTCCGCTGTTATTTATTTCAGATGTAGGGGGCTGATTGATTCGACGGAAAGTGCGTCTTACAAAGAGCCCCCATCGTAGCCGCTGTTATTGCATGGCGCACGTGACAATTTGTGCGGTGGTGTGACCTTGCTTCAGGGCCCTGCCTGCCTCCTCCGGGGACAAGCGTGCTTCTTCGCTCTTGCTTGTTGCGTGCAGCGCGGTAGACGCTGGAGTAACTCGGTATATGCGTACCATTATCGCACTGTGCCAATTTATTGTTCAGGCAAGAAGTATTCGGGGGTATGGCCTCTGCCACAGTACATGCTGTCTTCAATAAATAATAATAATAATCATTGACGGTGTTTTACATGCCAAAAATAGTGATATGATTATGAGGGTCGAGCACACGAGTGTCTTTTCCTTCATTTTTTTCTTGTATTTCGACCTTATCGAAATGCGACCGCTATCACAGGGATTCGATCTCTCGACCTCGAGCTTCGTAAGCCAACATCCCAGCCGCTGGGCTACCATGGCGGGTGCTGTCTTTGATCCAATTCGACGAGTGTCGATCGCTCAACAAAGTGAGGTAGCGAGCAAAGCAGTTGTGCAGTGATCCTAACCTGTTGAACGTTAACACTTGTTTTTTTCTCTTCGCGTACCCTCTTAGTTTTCGCGCTGATTACACCGGTGTAACGTTAAAAGACAGAAAGCAAGCGGAATGGATCAGGGAGCACGCTCCCTGATCCATTTTTTCTGTTGAGATCAGGATATCATCAGGATATCATCAGGATATTAGTTATTCCTGTCTACTGACAAGAATTACTGGTATCTTGATGTCTTGTTGTCAGTTAAAAGGAAAAAGGTGGACCTGGTCAGGCCATGTAATGCAAAGAACGACAACCGATGGACACTGACAACAACGGAATGGATATCCTAGGAATGGAAAACGCAGCAGAGTCAGGCAAAAAGGTTAGATGGGACGATGAAATAAAGAAATTCTCGGGCATAAAATGGAATACTCGCATATGGACAGGACGAACCGGAAATCAAGAATCAAGAATCAAGAATCAAGAAGTTTATTTCCAACAGTTGTTGGGGGTCACCCCAGGCGAAAAGCGGCAAAAAATGCAGCTTGAAAGTGCCTGGGGGCCCGTACACAAGGCAGTGCTGACATACATTTTTGTCTACACAACAAAAAAAAAATTAAGAACATAGAAATACTGGGAGATGCCTTCGTCCCATAGAGCATTTAACAACAGGCTACCGCTGCTGCTGCTGCTGCTGCTGATGAGGATGATGATGACGACGATGACGATGATGAGTCTACATCGCGATGAACAACAAACAATCATAAACCTTCTCTCTACGTCGGACTAAGAGAAACGATGAAGCAGGGGTCGTTACCTTTTATTTAAGCAGCGTTGTTTTTTTTTTCTTCAAGCTAGATTCATACCAACGAACTCGCACTGAAACGCTTCTAGGTTACCTCTTGGGACTTGCGTCTCACTGTTTATGGAGACAGGTGTCGGCGCGACGCCACGGCGATAAATTAAAACGCCGTGCAGCGCCCTCTGGGAAGGTGCAATGTGCCCGTATCGCAGGCAGGTGCATCAGTGATCACCGCGGCGATCGTGTAGAAAATTATAACACCGTGTCATCGTGCTGCGCAAATAGTGCAGTGATAAACCGCGTTAATAAAGATACACATCGTGATCCACTCTCACTAAATTCGTGCCGATTAAGTATTCAAGTGTTTCGTCGCGTACAGCTTCAATTACCCTTCGTGTCTGGACTCTCTTTCCTCTTTTCCTTTTTTCGTTTTTCCTCTTTTTCAGGTGCAACGTTTGTGTGAGTTCATATACACATTATACACGGAGCGGTGATCACTGCGCTACAAGATAACCAAGAACGTGCCGCCTCCGAGCTGTTAAGTTATCCTTGGAACGCGCACACGTATTGACACTGACCGATGAATTAAGTTGAGTGTGAAACGGCCGCTTCCAAGAAACCAACGATATCGGGCATCGTATCGCAACAGTCAAACTCAAAACCGCGAGTGGTGCTTTATCTTCGCCAAATGACTCCTCACAGCGGTGCACACGCGTGCTTGCTCCCCGCCTCCTCATCTCGCATCCCGCTGTGCCGACGCGCAGATCCGTGTGGACGCCGTTCTGCGCATATCAAGTAGAAGCAGCTAAAGAGCGCTGTGATGGAACACCTGCCACAGCTCGCATTGCGGCCATTATATGTGTGCATTACCCGTCCCGGTGTTTACGTGGTTCTTATATGGATGTGCACGTCTTGTATAGTATATGTTCAGTCAGTCGTTTCTTGTTATAGAGCGTGAGCTGTTACGAATGTTTTCCAAACGAATTCGTCGTATCTCAGTGACGAATGCTGCGGTTGAAGCAGTATGTTTTAATGGCCTCGGCACCTATGAACAAGCTTTATTTCGCATGCAGGTTTTCTTTTCTTTCTCTCTCTCTCTCTCTCTCTCTTTTTTTTTGCTTATATTTCCTGCCCTTACTCCGTCACCCAAAGCTGAGTGACGATGGAAACCAGCTTGTTAACCTGCATGGTTACTGCTTATCATCACTTGTTGCCACTCTCTCTCTATGGCGTCTCAGAACGGCATTCCGAAAAAAAGACTATGACCTTCATTTGCCCTTTTGTTATATGAACTATACGTCACAACACTTGAAAGGAAAAAAAGGAAAATGAAGTAATCCACCAGTAATAACAGATTTAATGTTTCTAGCTCTGTGGTGACCCCTCATGTGCTCTTTCTCGACCAATTTCTCCGAAGCCTGCCGCGATCAGTCCGAGGCGTGCGCTAGCAATTTTCAACGCCCGCATCCAGAAAGGCAACAAAGTTGGAACTTAGGTGATGGTAAGCAGTGGAAACCTGGCGGATATTTCCAAAATATTGCCACAGCGCGAGACGAGAAGACATGTCGGGGTTGTCTTCGAGATACTTGTCTCGTCCGAGTGTGGCGGTGGAGATTGCGTGCCTTGTCGACATGCATTTGCAAGAGCTGAGTACGATATCTGTGCTTAGCTGTAAGCCAAATTAAACGGGTTTGTGGTAACATCCTGAAGAACTTAAGTAAGTTTCATTGCGGAATTTAACGGGTGTGTGGTAACATCCTGAAGAACTTAAGTAAGTTTCATTGCGGAATACCCCGAGGACGTTCTGACAAAGAAAGAAAGAAAGAAAGAAAGAAAGAAAGAAAGAAAGAAAGAAAGAAAGAAAGAAAGAAAGAAAGAAAGAAAGAAAGAAAGAAAGAAAGAAAGATGTCATGCAATGTTGGGATCAAGGCTACGCGAGGGCATTTTGTAGGCAGGTAGCTGTTCTGCCAAGCCTATCGAGATGAAACTGGCGTATTTATTTATTAGAACTGAGGGCTGGGCGAGTTGGTAGTGGTGCGTGGATTTCCACCCGTGTCTGTCGTTTCTTCGCTTCGTCTTTTTCATGCTGTTTCTTTAGTTCAAAAGGGTCGTATTTCTGTGAAGAATCATTCGCTTCAGGAACAAAAAAAAAAAAAAAGAAAAAGAAAAAAGGAAGAGGTGAGGGAGTTGGGAAGAAATCGCACAAATATTACGAGAGAGAAAAGAAAAAAATAATAAGCACCTTCAAATTGCGTATGTAATTTCATGAGCGTCTCTTCTCGCCACGCGAAATCAGGTCACGTGAGAGCGTTAGGTATACAGAATGCCCCCCAGCGGGCAGTACGACAGAACGTATTACGCACGCATAGCCACACGTCAAACGACAGACATCACGACGGACACAATCGCCGAAGCGGCACTCGCATTCCTGGTCGGAAATCGAGAAATTCGAAGCACGCACTCGTCCCGCTCACTCCATACACGTCGACGTCAAGCGACAACCGCTGCTCAGACATGCGTCGCCAACGGTTCACATATAGTGACGCCTGCGGGTTACTTTCCACGCGTGAGAGGCAGGCGTGGGCACTTTTGGGTATGCGGGGAGCATACCAAGTATAACGGATCTGCAGCTTCAAACCACACTGCGCGCTACGTGACTCTAACACGTGTGAAGCGCTACCGTTCTTATAGACGTTACGCCAGCTACAGTCGTACTTGAAAACCCCGTTAGCCGGCACAATACCTTGAACGCATCTCCGCAGAATGAATAGGCGCTACCTGCAAGCAAGGATATTACTGTATTCGTATTGGAAACGTCGAATATTCTCTCACACAAGGCTATTCCTTTTCCATTACTGCTTTCCTCTTCCCTTCCCATTGCAGAAACTAAGAAAGCTTCATTTTTCTATATGTTAAATGTGAAACACAGCAGGTTTAGCCGTAGAGTCTTTATTTTGGTATACCTTGAAGAACTCAAAGCGTGAATCTATCTTTTGCATACAATGTGGCAAGCGGGGACATAGTCCTGTCTCCCGACGTGTTCAGTTACACCTACGTTTGAACAAACCCACCTTCCTATACTACGTATTGTAGACAATTATTCACGAGAGCTCTGTGTAAGATGGAATGTAATCGAAGACAGAAAGTTACTCCTGCGCTAGGAAGTCATCATTTAGGGAGTAGTGTTCCACTAGAGCGCACGTGAACGCTATGCGATATGAAGTGCATGTCGAGGACAACGAACTACTCCTGCAGTATACGAAGTCATCATCGACAGTAGTATAGGTAGAATTCCAGGAGAACACGAGAATGTTATGCAATACGAAATTTAGTCGAGTACACCGAGTTATTCCTGCATTAGGAGTCATTATCATGCAGTAGTATTCCTTGAGAGCGCACGAGCATGTTATACAGAATGAAGTTTAGTCGAGGACAACGCGTTACTCCTGCATTATGAAGTCGTCATCAGGAAGTAGGGAGCAGTATTAGTAGTCACTCCAGGAGGGCGCAGTGGACTAGATGAAGTTTTGTCTAAGGCAATGAGTTACTCCTGCATTAGGAAGGCATCGCAATGTTGTCGTGCTTAAAAGAGCACATGAGAGAGTTATATATCAGGTGTACTTTAAATCTAGGAGGTAGAGCTGTCTCTTAATTATGGAGTAATCATTAGTTAGACATCTTCAATGGACATGAAAATATAGTTTTTGTGCGCGTGTGTAAAGCAAGCACGCCGCCCATTACAACAGGTCTCCACGAGCATGGAAGATTCTGAATCGCATTTCTGAATAACCAGGCACCGGCTATGTGTGTAATTCCTGTGTGCGGCACTGCACGGATGTTACGGCAGTTGTATTTGCTTCCAGTTCCCTGCAACAACAAATTTCTGCATGTTCGAGCCTCTTCAGGCATTAAACCCTCTTCGATTCTAGGTGAGTGCGGCGCGATCTCGGATGTCGCCGAATAAGTGCAAAATAAGGAACGTGTAGACGACGGCGGCAGTCTTAGAGCAGAGGTTACGCAGCAAAAAGAAATAAAAAAGGAACGACAAATGCGCGAAAGAAAACAGGATCTTGTGCAAACTTGCGTGCGCCGACAGATACGAAACGCTGACAAAGTGCACAGAGTAAGGAATTTTATACAATTGAGAAAGCAAGGGATGTATAGGCTGAATGTGTGGCTACGTATGTATGCAAGGCCAGTCTAAGCGGTGGACAGCTTGCCGGTTTACGCAACAACGTTGCTAGTTGGAAACCACAGAAAGCTTGGAAGGTTGGGCGGTACTTTCTGGCTGCGAATTTGAAGGTCGACATAAGTGGGGATGGGGGATGGAAGATGTGATCGAAAAGCGTGCGCTGCTTAAAAATAGTTTGGGTTCGCTTATAGAGAAACACATTTCAAGCTTACACGATGACGCCGCGTCGTTGCACCATGTTTATTACTCACATGCAAGAACACACTTAAAGACCGCGCTCAGAGTATACTCTGGGAGTAAAGACAGAACGAAGAACGCTTCTGCGGTGTTTGAACATGCCTCGTTCGTGGGAGGCAAGTTCACGATCTAAAACCAGTGACATGGACGTATACATGTATGCCTAAATCAACTATATGGTATGCGCGAAAGTTCTTGAGGTCACAGAAATGAACAAATACAATTGCATGTGACATCCATGCAAATTATCTTTAGGTCGGAAAGCCGCCGCAGCGTCCCCGTGACGGCATCGTATTTCCAGAAGGTCCAATTAGCCTTTCATCTTCACATTTTTAGAACGCTCTGAGCACACATACCCTGTAACTGAAACTGAAACTTTATTTCCAACACAAAAAGTTGGGGGTTCCCCAGGCAAAAAAGCTGTTGAAAAACAGCTTGAAGGGACCTGGGGGACCGTAGAGGCTGCAGCGAATAAAAAGTATAACTAATGTACAGGGTATGTTACTAAAAGTACAGGGTATGTTACAGGGTATGTTACTAAAAAAAGTACAGGGTATGTTACTAAAAAGTAACATACCCTGTACCCTGTAACAGATAAAAGGACGATTTAGAGAACCATGCGCTTCTAAATGGATAGCGGCAAGCTCTGCTTGGAATTAATAAGTATAAGCATAAAACCTGAGCAAGAGCCCAAAATGCAAGTTGGGGGTCTATATCGTAAATAGGAATACGAAATAGTATTCCGTCTTGGTCTTCCCTGATTTGTCAGTCCTGCTTGTCAAGGCAGGACTGACCAATCAGGGAATTTAGATTAGTCAGTTATTGGTCATTTGCGTTTAAGAGTAGAATTCACCAATCAGGAAGGATAAGCACGGAATAATATTCCGTGTTCCCTGATACGGTATAGGCCCCTAGCACAAGCAAATTATACACAAACATCTGAACTGCGAACGAAAACGCAGTATACTTTTCACAAATAGACACCAACATACTGTTAATTACTCATAAGGCACAACCTTTTAAGCGACATTATTAACCAGAAAAGACCTTTCATATACCGAAGATTGTCATAAATTCACATTCAACACTGGGGTGTGAGTATATAAGATCCACCGGGAAAGTAATCTGAGCCTTCCTTAAGTAGAAGAAAGAAAAAAGAAAAAAAAAACGCGTGTGCCACTGTCGAAGAAAAGCTTCTTCGCCGTGTTCTTTCAACTGCTCTTCCAGGCAATTGCGCATAATCAGATGCACTTCCTGTACTGCTGGGTATAGGCGGTCCGTTGAGGCTAGTGGCGCGATTCATCGAAGCAGCGCCGCCGCCACAAAACTTACAATGTCACTCATACAATGACTGTCATATCGGTAGCTGTGCTCGCTCTTTTAATGACCTCCGAAGTTTAAAGTGCGTGTGGACGGAGTGCTCACGCCCTGCTGTCTCCTGTCATCTTACGACAAACCGCCGATTCCGAAATCGCCAAAGGTAACGTCATATACTTAAAGACGTTACCTCACGAGCGTCACGAGCGGTTTCTCTTTCGCGTTTGCTTTGTGTGGTAAAGTCTACGTTCGATAACGATTAATTTGATAGATTACTGGGTTTAACGTCCCAAAACCACGATCTGATTATGAGCGACGCCGTAGTGAAGGTCTCCGGAAATTTCGACCGCCTGGGGTTCTTTAACGTTCACTGACATCGCACAGCACACGGGCCTCAACATTTTCCCTCCATCGAAACGCAGCCACCGCGGCCGGGATTCGATCCCGCGACCTTCGGATCAGCAGCCGAGAGCCACCAGCCAATACACCACCGTGGCGAGGCACGTTTGATAAAGGAGTTTATCAAATACTGCAACACAGCCAAAAGACAGAGTTCAAACCCAGCCTCGGAAGTCTCATTTTGATGGAGGCGAAATGCCAGAGGCTCGTGTACTATGCGATGTCATTGCACGGTAAGGAACCCCGAGTGGTCAAAATTCTCCAAAGCCCTCCACTATACGGCGTTTATCTCCTTCATATTCTTTCACTCCCTTTCCCCCACCCCCATAGACGTTCAGCCGGCTCAGCCGTGCTCTTGGCAAGGTCTGTTGAAAGTAGCGTCCCTTCTTAATCGAACCACAATTATTATTATTATTATTATTATTATTATTATTATTATTATTATTATTATTATTATTATTATTATTATTATTATTATTATTATTATTATTATTATTATTATTAGTGTTACACTATTTATTCAAGCGCTTCACGCATGTGAACGTGTGCTAAATGTGCACGCTTTTCTGCTTCCTTTTTTCTTGTTTTGTGTTAGTGTGTCCATCATTTAATCCAAAATAACGCAACTGGAGAACAAGTGTGAAGAACGTAGAGCCTCGAAAATGTGACGCAACGTCGAAATGACAAGAGAAGAATGACAAAAGTGAGCGAAGCACTTATGCACGTAAGAAAATAAAAAAAAAGAAAGTTTTGCAACTGCGTCAGCGTTGCCGTGACGAGATGACAAGCAGGATGTGCTTGCTCTTCACCTTGTCACCTGCTTCTTTTCTCTCTTTTCGACCGGAAGTGTTACCACCGAAATGACGTACGCCCGAACATTAGCCACATTTTCGTTTCTTGTCGGGACAGTCGTTTCCCCCAGTTGTCGCACATGTCTGTCACACCGTGCATACAAAGTGCACGTCTATATACAGGCCTCCTCTTAGAAGCACGACATATTACAGCTGGTTTTCTCGTATCATGGTTTTGGGACGTAAAGCCCCACGAATTATTAAGACTTTTTTAAGAGCTTCCTCCTATTATAAACATAATAGTGTGAGAATCTCTGCATGCTGCGGACAACGACCAAAGAAGCTTCTCTTTAATATAACCAAACGAGCACTCGGCTGCTGATCCGAAGGTCGCGGGATCGAATCCTGGCCGCGGCGGCTGCATTTAGATGGAGGCGAAATGTCAAGGCTCGTGTACTGTGCGATATGTGTGGTCAAAACTACCGGAGCCCCCCGATATATACGGCGTCTATCACAATCATGTCTGGTTTTGGGACGTAAAACCCCAAAAATTCAATCGATCAATCAATATAAGCAAGCGAGCTTTTCAAGCGAAGCGGGTACTGGCGGACTTACAAAGCCGTCGATGGCGTACGAAGAAAACATCGCCATCGGGAAATAAGTGAGCGCGCACTCCTTTTTTTCACCTTCAACAACAAGATAGACTGGAAATAAAATAACGCAAACTGAAAATACTCCTTGGGCTGCCGATTCGAATCACCTACCACAGTGTTGCTAAAACACCACGCTAATCGATTCAGCCCCTGGCGGTTCATAGTATGTGCCCTCTGAAGCGAGGGTTTTATATGCGTGAAGAAGTTGACTCTCTGAACGCGTGCACGCTCTCCCGTGAACGCTGGCAAACGACGCCAGAAAAGATAGATAGATAGATAGATAGATAGATAGATAGATAGATAGATAGATAGATAGATAGATAGATAGATAGATAGATAGATAGATAGATAGATAGATAGATATGAAAGAAGAAAGAGAGAATGAGAGAGGTAAAGGAAGACAACAAGAAACACAGCAAGAGAGATAGAAAGCAAGGAAAGAAAAAGGCGAACACACGCCAAGGTTCACTTGCTCCCCTTTTGCCAATAGGGGACGCGTTCCTATTTTAATTTTAAAGAACTTATCAGTGTTTAGAAATGAGAAGCCATTGATGTCGCAATAAATTAATTCAAAGCCACCAGAATCGGTGAAGTCGGCAGATTTATTTTCTTTTTGTTCTTCGCAGGGATTATCGTGGCGTAATCTTTACGTCAGTTAAAAAAAATTACCACGTCAACGGCTACTCAATATGTAATGTTAACCGAAAGTTTCGACGCATGGTTGCCCTCACTATCAGCTCCATCCCATTCAATGCTTAAATCGTGGGGAGCGGGAGTTATTAAACACATCTTTATATATGCGTCTAAGTGCAGACGCATCTCTCTCTATACAAATGAAATATCCAAAGTATCCGAAAAGTACAAAAAAACGTAAAGATGACCGCATAAATTTGTCCGTGTCAGCTACCTGAAAATATCTTTATTCGTGTTTAGCCAAAGCGAAAGATCCGGTGTCTGCCCTGCGAGAGACGTTGCCATCCGATCATTTGGTGACGTTATGATGACGTCATAGCATAAAGTAATGAGGCATGATCACATGGAGACACGTGCTGAGCATGTCATAATATCACGTGCGATCGACATCGATGCCCGAAGTCGCACTGCTTTCGCATATGTACACACTCGCTTCGCTAGTGCGTGGTTGTGACGTCAGACCTCGAGGCGGAGTGTCCACTCGCTCGGAATCCGTCGTGCTAGTCAAAGGAATTCTGTTCGCTTTTAAAGGAAACAAAGAGAGATAGGATTCAATAAACAAAACACTAAATTGAGATATAAGAGGCACGAGTTCACTACACGATAATAAACCTGAATGCTTAAATTAAATGAAAAGGTGAAATTCAAAAACAAAAAAAAATCGAGAAAGAGGTCTACTCGCAGGGATCGCTGTGCCAGTATATACTGATGCGGAATCTTTAAATAGGATCGAGCGCCAAGTGCGCTATCTGTTCACAGACGAGTGACAAATGGCAATAATATTGCAAGGATTCGCACGTTTTAGAAACACTGGTGTTCTCACTACGCGACACGAAGGATAATGAGGCATTAATGAGGAAAGATACGCGCAATTTGTGGTTGCTTTACAGGGAGATGTGCGAGTGATACGCGGCGCGGAAATCACAGCTCCGCGCGCTTAATAATATTCGCACGTATATAAGGAGCGTATGCACGCATAACGGTTTCTGAGAACTGTCAACTTTGTCAGCACTTTCTGTCACGCAATTCACACCTTAACGTCGAAGCACAGCGCGACGAAAGGAATTCGAACATCTCTCTGATTCCCATTCGTCTCTGTAAAGAACACGTTTGGAAAAGAAACGTGGTGAAATGATATTCGAGCGGTAAGGTTATTTTTAATGTTGCTTCTTTATTATATACCTTCTTGTACAGTTTATGGCTGGAACGGCGCATCGAAAACGCGACTCTTGCGTTTATCGTTACGTTTTCGACGCCGAAAGTGAACATAGGGGTAGGTGAGCCACTATGACGTCGGGGTAGGTGAGCCACTAGACCACCGCCACGGTGGTCTAGTGGCTCACCTACCCCTACGTCCTTCATCTCCTATACTGTTTTGTTTTGTGGACATGCAGTGCTCTGGCTCTGCTGAAGACGCTGTACCAACAAACAAAGAAGCAAACTAACGCTGCGGTAAAACAGCGCCAGCTACGGGACAAGGCAAGAAGAAACAGGAGTCAGCGCTGCAAACTTACTGTAACAGACAAGCAACGCATAATTGAGCTCTGACCAAACACAGACTGACTAGTGAACTCCATTGCCCTCCACTGGGCCTTGCCCGCATTAAGCGCCCTGCGGTCGCCCTGTTATTACACCCGGAAGGAAACCAGCTGTACAGGCCTTCGTTGTGTGTCCAGAAGGGAGGCTAGGGGTTATTCGCAGGAACGAGCTGAAAATGAACCGCGGAAGGGCGAAGCCTAAAAGCCCAAGAAGCGGGCAGACCTTCCGGTTCCTCTCAGTTTCATTGCAGGATGGGCTTCTTTTTTTTTTTTTTTCACCTCCCCACCGACCTCCTTCAATGAAGGCGAGGCTACTTTTCGCGGGGGCAACTCTTCATAAAAGACGGGGTCAATATCTGTCCTTGGTCCCCCGAAAGTGGGCTGCTAGAGAGATTCCGTACAGCGCGGAGGCAGGTTTGCCGCTATGCATGGTACGGTGGCTGTATGATGCCCCGCTGCTCACGGTCGCACTTTCGATGGAGGCGAAAATGCTAGAGCTCCGTGTACTGTGCGATGTCAGTACTCGTTATAGAACGCGAGGTCGTCTAAATTTCCGGAGCCCTCCACTGCGGCATGTCCCTCATAGTTGTATCGTGGTTTTGGCACGCTAAACCCCGGCAATTATTATTGGCACGAAGGCAAGCAGCTCAGGTTGCGCCAAGGCAGGTATAAGAGGAATAACAGTAATACACGTTCACGTGGGTGTCATGGCACGTTATATAGCATATCTGATTTTGCACAGGACCTCGCAGTTATACGGATGATTGTGTGTTGGAACTCATGCCCCTCATTGACGAAAAAGAAAAAGAAAAAAAGAACGAACACGCACTGGGAGACAGTGCTGGCATGTCAAGGTGCGAGCTATTCATCCACCGCAAGGTTTGTCTGATAATTTTTTTTTAGCAATAAATCCGTATACACATGCAAAATCCACTTAGCTAAGTTAGCGGAGTCCAACGGAGTGTCTAACGAAACACCATTAAGAAATGAATGCATAAGAAAGTACGATTCCGTTCATTAACATGTACCACGAAAAGCAGTGTTCGTTATAACAGCGTATTGCTGTAATACAACAATTTAGCGATTGGGAACGCGTGAATTTCTTCGTAAAACAGGAGTATTCTCTGCAGTCCTTCTCTGTAGTGACGTCCGCGATGCATATAGGCGACTATGGGAATCCGGCCAGGCCAAACAACACGCTTCGTTGTAGAGGATATTTCTCTGTGACAGCGTTCGTTTTAGAGGCATTTGACTGTATATTCACAAGCACTCTTTACATCTCGCTATCTCTTTCCTTCTTGTCCTCATTATTCCATCCGCCAACCCCAGTGTAGGGTAGCAAACCGTGAAAAGCATTCTGGTGAGGTCCCCAACGTCGCACTTATTTCACTGCTCTCTTCCTCTTTCTTCCTCCCCACCTCTCTTTCTCTCACTCTCACCTCGTGCTTTCGCTCGCTTCAATGTCACTACTGGAGTACACACGGTACACACGCGTCCACAAGCTGCGCGGAACTGGCTGTGCGCAAGCACTGGATGCGTTTCGCCGACCGGCATTCCTTCCACGATCGTTTAGCCCCGCCACGGTGGTCTAGTGGCTAAGGTACTCGGCTGCAGATCCGAGGGTCGCGGGATCGAATCCCGGCCGCGGCGGCTGCATTTCGATGGAGGCGAAATGTTGAGGCCCGTGTGCTGTGCGATGTCAGTGCACGTTAAAGAACCCCAGGTGGTCGAAATTTCCGGAGCCCTCCACTACGGCGTCTCTCATAATCAGAACTGGTTTTGGGACGTTAAACCCCACAAATCAATCAATCCACGATCGTTTAGGAGTGCCCCCAAAAAAGGTGCTCTCTCCCGTAACGCATAATCGTGATTGCTTCCTATCTCGGCAGGCGTGAAAGAAATATAGCACGACGCGGCCCGTTTGTATCCACAGACTTTACTCCGGGAGTGTACACGCGAGAAAAAGGACGGAAAGACCGTTCGCGTTTGCTGCGGTCGTTGCCCTTGCGCAAGGCTACTGGCTTCGCCAGTGCAGATAAAAACGGACCCGGAGCGCTGCCCTGCTGTCACCTCGAACACTCTTCGTCTCTGTGCGCGCTCCAAGTGACCCATGCCGGCGTTGACACGCGACACCGACGGTTACTCGACAGCGATGGTTGGATGTGTCATCACTACAGGTATGACCGTGGCTCTCGGCGGTTTTAAGGTGTGACGATTGATTGATTGGTTTCTGGGGTCTTGCGTTTCAAAAACCATGAGACGCAGTAGTGGAGGTCTCAGGAAGTTTCGACCGCCTGGGCTTCTTTAACGTGCACTGACATCGCCGGGCCTCAACATTTCGCCTCCATTGAAATGCAGCCGCCGCGGCCGGGATTCGATATCGCGACCTTTCGGTCAGCAGCCGAGTGGCATAGACACTACCACCGTGGCTAAGGTGTGACGATTTGAACCGAGTAGTGGGTGCGATAACCTAGTGGCATTTCTTGGTAAAAAGCAGCCATGAAAGAAATGCTTCTTGCGCAGTTTGAAGGTTTGTATTTGATATGTCTCCAATACAATTTATTCCCCTGTTCCCTTCACGGTGGTACTGAGTGTTATTGGGCGTAAAAGCTGTTATTTTCTTAAAACGTTGTGAACGCGAGTAAATAAGTTATCCTTTCCTCACGAATTTTGGGCTGTAAGTACACGTGAGAAAGTTAATTAGCGGTTTTTAAAAGCGTTATGAACACTGCGACATACGCTTTTTTTTTTTTTTACCCTACTGAAAACTCTCACACGTTTTTCGGTCTGTGCTTACCAATTTGCGTCCAATACGTTTACGTTTACTACGCTTTTCGCGTACATCTTACTGGAAAGTTCCAGCGTTCCTCTTTAATACCGAAGCGCTGGCGCGTTAAATTTTCTTCCAATCATGATTTCGTTCTTTCGGAACCGTTAGTTTCAGAGCTGCCGGGCGCGCGCGAGGTTATGAACTCATGCTGTTGCGACCTGATATATCCGATGGAGCGCTAAAAGCTAAGTGGAGCAGCAGCAGAACGCGGACAAGTGTGTATGCGATAGTGGGTGTCTGCTTATTTGCTCGCATATCCGCGCGCCTGTGCGTGTAATTGTTTCCTTTATTTATTGCTATCTCTCTCTATCTCGCTCCCTCCTTCCTAGGGGCACTTTATCTCATGTTTTTCTCTTTTCCGTGTGCGCGCATTTGCGTGTATCATCTCTCGTCCACATTAACGCTTCATATAAAATACTACACCACGAGCAGCATGGCAACCCAGTTGTTAGACCAAACTCTCTAGTTACCGCTAAACAAGTATCTTTTTCTTTTTATTTTTACTAAAGGTAACTCACAAGCGAATGCAATTCAAAAGGCGCGCGAGCCTTATCTTCTCTGGTCACTGGGGCGCTCTCGGTGTACCCAGAGGTGCTGGGACACCCAAGTCCCTCGGCTGTCCTTATCTAAAGCGAACATACCCGGCAATGTCACCATGGAATTTTCACGCGTGGAATTGGCCCTCGATATATTTGGGTCTATCAGGCGCGGTGCTGACTTACCGCTGACCCGTGGAATGTTCCTGCAGTTTTCCTATTCCGCGCAAATAGGGTGTACCTCCTGGAACGAGTAAGCGTATAGGAGAAGGACGCCCTAAAATGAACGCATACCTTCTGTTCGCATAGCATTGGGTACATCGAAGAAACCATCGTGCAAGGAATCTGCAGTAGATACGTAATGATGTCTATTCTCAAGGCAAAGCATCTCCCACTGTGCCGCACTTGGACAGCCAGGTCCCAATTGAAAGCGATGTCTGGCTCACGTATTGGTATTTAGGACGGCCGTGTGTGTGTGTGTGTGTGTGAGAGAGAGAGAGAGAGAGAGAGAGAAAGGACAGACATGACTTCGTTCTGTACCCTGCAGGATAAACAAGCATACGTGTTAGTGGGACGGACAGGAGATCCCGACTATGTTGGGGTCAGAAGACCTTGTCTTCTGGCGGTTGCTGGTCTTCCAGGGCGAAGCTGAGCAGCCTCCCCCCTTCTCCCCCCCTCCCCCCCTTCTATATGTGTGCGTATCTTTTATTATTAAATTAACTTCACAGAAAACCACGACTCGTGTTTACTTGCAGAGAGCATGCGGTGGCATTTTGCTGCTTACTGCGAGCTTCATTAATCGATCGTTTAATCAGTTTTACAATAAGTGATTTTAGCCGAAAAATCTTTCGAATCGCTTCCCGTTATGCATCCTTCGAGTATTGAATACACTATCGTTCCTATAGAAATCAGCGGTCACAAAAAGTGACGAAATTTCTCGATTTCATCCGATCGCCCAAGCTGGCCGGAACTCGCTTTTCTAAAAGGGCACAGTATTTGATTTTACTGAAAAGTTATCGCAAGACGCGCCAAGACAGCTTTAAACGCCTTTAAATTTACGAATGTTGTTCTCTGTGTCACGTTACCGGTCACAGGGTGCCATGTATATCACATTTATTTCATGCATAGCTCTGCTTTCAGTCCGACGTCACTGCTCTGAGATTCCAGTCCCGTGCTTATGCAGGAGGTGTAGGCCGTGCATCGATATCTATGCAGGCAAGATGAGACGGTGCAGCTGCCTTCCATCCTGGCAAGCCCCTCTTCCCCCCGCCTTTCTCCCACTTTTCTCTTTCTCTGCCAGAACCGTACGTCGACGACTACGAACGGCGTTCCGTATGCAGAGCTCGTGTGGGGGCCAGGAATTTCCCCAAGGATTGTAGTTAGGGGGCGCGCATAAACGACAATGTGAGGGGAGGGAACAGCGGTTGTTATTTACAGTCTTTTCTTCTTCTTCTTTTTTTTTTTTTACTTGCGTCGATGCATGCGGTTGCGTATGACTAGAAACGTTTGTGTTCCCGACAGGGAAGTCTAAGATCGCGTAGAATTGTGTTTCGATAGGCAAGATGCAGAATCGTGCCTATGAACATACAAAACTATAAATTTAAAGAAAGTGGGACAACATATAATGGCTTTGAAATGAGCAAACTTACAGCTACTATGGGCAACAACTAGCCGTTTAGATATGCGTAGAAGCATGGTGTACATCTCCTGGCTCCGGCTGTCTTAAGCAAAATTTTCCGTCGCGCGGAAAGCTGTTGCAAATAAAGGGAATGCCTTCCAAAAGAAAAAAAAGAAAAGAGAGAGAGAGAGAGAGAGAGAGAGAGAGAGAGAGAGAGAGAGAGAGAGAGGTGAGGGGTGTATGCCACCACAGGGTCAGCGATCGGTTTGTAGAGACACCTATGGTGGGTACAGTTAAATGCGTGTCCACACCACTACCTTGAAGGCTTATCCAAGAAGGCTTATCCAAAAACTAAAGTAAGGAGGTCAGATCTCCATGCAGGGCTGTCGGGACTGTCGAAACGAGACATAGCTTCTTTTGAGTTGAAATGGACACTTCTTGAGAACTCAAGCAATAAAAGAAAACACAAGGAGCCCAGAACACCTCGCGTTTTCACGAGAAGACTTGCGCTTCCCGTTAAAGCAGGAGCAGTTCTCTTTTAAAGCATAAAAGAGCAGGCCAGTAGACGAAAGTCCAATTTCTCCTCCTTATTTCCAGGAATCAGCCTTAACCAAAACTGTGACAGCGAAAACAACTTTGCTATAGGGCTGTGGCGGCGATCGGTTCGCAGTTAACGAGCCGCAATGCATGCGCTCCGATGCAAGAGGAAGGTCGAAGTCATGCGTCAGCCTGCCGCGGCAAGAAACCCTCCGTAAAGTTCTTTTATTTTCTCTTTTATGCGCCCGTTTTGCCGGCCGGCGGCTGCGACGAAAACAAGAAGCTCGAGGACTGGATTACGCGTGCGGATTGGGGAAGCCCTGGCAAAGGACGATGTATGACCGCGACCCT
>CM023484.1:37338712-37516212 GCA_013339685.2 Hyalomma asiaticum | reverse complement strand
AAAACATACCTTTCGAAGCATTTACATTTTGTGTACATGCTCACGAACACAAACAAACACACGCACAAACGTACATAGAGGGTTTTCTGAATATAATCCTGGCTACGCCCCTGCTTATCATGCTAAGAAAGCACGACGAGTCTTAAGTTATAATAAGAATTTCGGGGGTTTTACGTCCCAAAACCACGTTATGAGAGACGCCGTAAAGGAAGTCTCCGGAAATTTCAACCACCTGGGGTTTTTTAACACGCACTGGCATCGCCACATTACACGGGCCTCAACATTTCGCCTTCATCGAAATGCAGCCACCACGGCCGGGATTCGATCCCGCCACTTTCGGATCAGCAGCCGAGTGCCATAGCAACTAGACCACCGTGGTGGGGCGGGGCTTTAAACTATGGCACTGCATCCTGTCTACAGTGCATTTTAAGTGGGGATGGTATAAGTGGTCACCTAGCCCGAAACCTAAATATGGTGTTATTGTTATCGCGTATTCTTTAATAACTGCCTTATATTTTGAGCGTGTGTTTTACGTTCTGCGTAACTGATTGTGTTCTGTGTTGTTGCTGTGCACTGTAATCGCCGACCGGAATATTTCACTTACACATGCACATTCGTACGACCTGTTCGTTTCTTTTCTTTTTTTTTTTTTTTCATTCCTGAACTCATGTACAATAATTCGTGATTTGTGTATGCACTGCTGTTGTGTATTCTGTTTACAGGCCTGTTGTTTTACTGGGGGTCATACTTTGTGACATTTTCCTCCCTTTATTTCGTTTCTCTTTTTTTGTTTCTTAAGCCACATGGAGCAGGCGGTGTCGCCACAAAGGTGCCAACCCCTCGCATTCATCACTCCAATTTAAAAAAAAAAAAACAAAGATAAAACGAGTGGGTGCTCCCATGTTCTCCACTATCTGGCCTTTCTTTCTCTTTTCTTTCTTTTTTAAAAACTCCAACGACTTGTCGCTCAGGCTCTCGGGGATGAAAGTAGCGACAGTGGAATCACGACCTAGATAAAAGGAATGGAACTGTATAGGCACTCGTCTCTGATATCCGCCAAGCTGCAAGACGAAACCACGGTAGCCACGCTATCTCTCTCTCTCTCCCTACGACAAATCCGCTCTACATCGTCCTACATAGCGGCCTCTGAGAGTCGCAGACCTTCGTGTCTGTCTTCACGTCTTCTGCTCATCTTTTCGCTTCTGCCCCGCCACGGTGGTCTAGTGGCTATGGTACTCGGCTGCTGATCCGAGGGTCGCGGGATCGGATCCCGGCCAGCGGCGGCTGCATTTCGATGGAGGCGAAATGTTGAGGCCCGTGTGCTGTGCGATGTCAGTGCACGTTAAAGAACTCCAGGTGGTCGAAATTTCCGAAGACCTCCACTACGGCGTCTCTCATAATCAGAGCTGGTTTTGGGACGTTAAACGCCACAAAACAATCAATCAATTTTCACTTCTGCTTTTATTTTCCCATTCCTTTCACCGTGCATTGCTGCTGAGGAATTTTCCACGAGTTGCACAGTCGCGACTGTTCTCTTTTTCTCGTGTACTTCGTTCTTTAAACGTCACACCCATAAGGTGTGGACACTCAGATACTTTAATTGAACAAGTGAACAGGCACGAACTGAGTAAACGCAATGTGCCGTTTGTGTTGTGGGTGGAATGTGTTAGGATCATATTCGCTTATACATTAGCGAAACTCCTGCTCCTTGAGTTGGCTCCGTATTAGAATCGGCTGTGCTTAATATGGACACTTAGGCGGTTCCGTGAGCGTTGGCAGCAGTGTCTATTTTTCGAGATGACGGCTGACCTGTGCGCCATCCCTCCACCATAAAAATTTTTAATTGATTAAAAGACGTTGTTTCCTTCTCTTCCTCGACAGTCACGCTGTTTTCATCGCTATACAAGGGTTCCATATCCCATTTCCAAATGTCTTTTAGGGGTAGAGTGAGGCAGTGTCATTAGGTATCTAAGAATAAACAGCGCGACAAAAAACAACGAAAAGGAAGGAGGCACACAGATACAGCGCTGAACTTGCAATTGATTTTATTCCCCGATTACAGCATAATATATGGATGAAATGGACAGAGAGGAAAATGACTGCATGAAAGGCACGTGACAAAGAAATCGCCGTTACAGTGTTGTTTCTTGAAGTGAGGTCGGAACAAGCTGGTTAGGGTCGATCATTCACTTTTTTGTTCAGGGCTGATTATACAAGGTTTTTGGAAACACTAATCGCGATTTTTTCCTGTGACGTGTAATCGGGGAATAAAATCAGTTGCAAGTTCAGCGCTGCATCTGTGTGTCTCCTTCCTTGTCGTTGTTTTTTGTCGCGCTGTTTATTCTTAGATCATGAACCGAGTTGCCCAAGCTTCCGCTTTAGCATCATTAGGTACGTTTCTCGATTGAAGCCTCCATCCCGGAGCGCGAACAAGTGGTGCCCATCTGTGCGAACACGCGCCCTCTCGCTATAACGTTTGCACCAGCCCGACTGCCTACGTAGCCACGGCCACACGTGTTCCTCCGAGCAATTTGACGCACGTCATGCACTGGCATTGAGCACAACAATGCAAACGTTATGACGATGAAGTTCGCATAATAGCCGCTAAATACGGTTGCGGCTCCTGATAATGTGGCCTAACGAAGAAGTGGAAACGTGTCGAAGAAAGGATCAAGGCGCAAGAATCGGGCGCGTAAGAATGCCTTTCGCGAAAGGGGGGTTCTTTCGACGTATGTCAGGACAGATAAGACCGATAACTTGCTATTTTATAGATACATCGAAGCACCGAAAGCGCACGTACTCAAGTCGCGATATCACGAAGGCGGTGGTCGTGCCTCTTAAGTATCCATTAAGTGTCCAAGTATTAAAGACGCCGTACATGTGGAGGGCTCCGGAAATTTCTACCACCTGAGGTTCTTTAACGTGCACTGACATCGCACAGCACACGGGCCTCAACATTTCGCCTCCATGGAAATGCAGCCGCCGCGACCGGGATTCGATCCCGCGACCTTCGTATCGGTAGCCGAGTGCCACAGCCACTAGACCACCGTGGCGGGGCCCTCTCAAGTGTCACGGATACGATAAGAAATCCACACAGAGACGTTCCTGCAAACGGTTCGCCTTTTTGCTACTGTGGGCCACTCTGCCATGACAAAAACGTGCCGACTGCGCTAAGCGTTAACCGCACGGAAGCCGCGAAAATAAGTCGACATCGGCGCTAGCGTGCACCTTCGCTTCGCTCACATGCCATCTCTGTTTGTGAGGACCTCGTCAGGTTCTATACTTACTCTATGGGAATCGTTAAGAAAACGGAGATACAGTTCTCTACAAGGCACGGCCTGATAGTTTCAAGTGTGAAACACCGCGGAGGTGCAGGACCGGGACGTGTTTTGGCGCGTGACTGAGTGATAAATCCTTAAAGAAGGGCAAATAATTCTGATATTTATAAACAATGTAAAGAACAGAGACACAGACACAGTACCTTGTTCTCGTTCTTGTTTTTGTTCTTGTTCAGCTGAACACGTGTGGCTCACACCCTCTGTGGGGATTGGATCAAGAATCGGGTGCTAGAAAAGAGTTTAAAACTTAGGAATGCGGGAATTTACACAGAGTAAGGGCGAATTAAAAGAGGTATTGAGGATCGTGATGTGATGTGCAAAGCTCCTTTTCCACAGTCCGGCTGTTCTATTCTGCCCGTCTTCCTCCTCGTCTTCCTTGTCCCCGCACTAGCGCGAACACGTGAGTCCAAGTGCAGCTTTTCGCATAAGAGTAACTTCGCCTTTTGTCCCTTTTTAAGTCCTGTACAGCCGTCAACAACACAAGAAGGAACACCGAGTTCACGTCTAAGGAATGGTTACTCGTGATTTGCGCGTACGAATTTGACGCGTTCAGTTGCAAGAGCCGTATTTCTCCTTGAACATTCAGTGTCGTGAACAGTTTTGTGCTTGGCAGTTGCATGTAGCCACATCCTGAAGGTAATTTCAGTGTTCTAGTTCACATTGCTTGCGACTGTACAGTGCTCACAAAATGAAACGTGATTTGCGAACAATGGATTACAACAAACGGTATCAGCAATTACTCGCTATCTCCACGCCATTTGAACCAAGCAGGATACTGGGCATATCGTTAGCAAATCCCTCCAGCCAATGGCAAAAATCCAGTTACGAAATACGTTTTTCAATTTGGCTCCTGGTCACTAAAGTTGGTGTGGGCTATTATGTAACTGCACGGACCAACGTTACGCCGCTGTAACGCAAATTGAAAACAGTGGAGGCGCAAGTACGGACATCACTTAGGCCTCGATTTTCTCGTTTAAGTCCGAGAATACTGCGTGTACACGTTTCTCTACTAAACTTGCGAAGCAATTGCACAACCAGCGAAAATGCGCACCCTTCTGTAGCCCCACAGGTTTGTTGAGGGGCGAAGACAAAAGAAGAGGAAGAAATTCAAGGGAAGCTCTTCGATTAATCCGACACGGTGCAGCGATAACTATATGCACCTTGCGATAGCAGACCGATAATGGACGACGGAGGTTCGGCGCCGATAAACAGCCTGCTATTGTATACGACGATCCATGCGTCGCAGCGGACACCGATAGAAAATGCCACGGTAGATTTCATTTGCTAAGATAAACCATATATGCCAATAGATAGCTGAGACTCCATGCTCTTGTAACAAGCTATGCTGCCGTGTGATGCGCAATGCCTCGCACAGCGTGAAAATAAAAAAAAAGAACATCGCGAGAAATATAACAAGGTTATTGGCTGGGGGTTGGTCCAGGCAGAATTCTCTTTTTCCTGTTTTTTTTTTTTTCTGGGGCGGGGGAGTATCGAGGTAACCTTCTGGCCGTTTTTTATTTAGCAGGGTGTTGGGAAGATGTGGCTTAAATCCCCGGGTTCCGCATAATATCAGGGAAAGGCGTAATTTGTCGAGGAAAGTAAGTACAAAAGGGGAAAGAAAAAAGAAACGCGCAAGGAATGACAATAACCAGACCGTGATTTAGGCGCGAGAGCACTCCTGGAGGTGATAGCATTAAGTTATGCCCCGCCACGGTGGTCTAGTGTACCGGTGCCCAGATCAACTGGGATAAGGAGTTACGGGTTTTGGCATGGCGACTGGGATGCCACGCCAGAGCATTTCTCTCGTTTACGTTGGTCCACATTGCCAACGCGTTACCTAGGCGTGCCACTCGGATCTTATCGCGATCCAGAAGCGTACTGGTCTAACCAGGCGCAATGCGCGAAAGCATTGTCTACTGCGTGGCAAGGCAGGTCTATCTTTTCACAAGCCACTGTCTGCAACATTTTCCTTATTTCCAAAATCCGGTATGCGATGAATGTGTTATGTGCATCACGAATTAGCATACAAAAACTTCACCGTGTTTTCGCTGTTTTTATTTGGGCGTCCACTTGGGAGCGGACTAGCCGAATGAATTTGTTCCGCCCTGTTAAGAAAGGAGGGCTTGGTCTTGTTCATTTGTTTTTGAGACAGGTTGTGTCGCGATTTGTGTATTTACGGGATCAAAATCACCCGTTCCTCCGCACTGTCATGCAAATGAGGCTGCGGCGACTACTCCCGGAATTGATCGTGTCGTCATGTGAAATAGTTAATGGTTCTGTAACCGGGTACCTGCGCGAGGTCGTTCTCTCGTTCAGGTTGCTGAACGCACGATTTTCCATAGAGTATTTACTTAATGTTAGGAGGAAAAAAACTATATAAGGACGTAGTGGAAAACATGCTCCCAGAGCCCCTTGTACCGTTTCCCACATCGTGGAGGCCAAGGACAAGACGTGCTTAAACGAGTAAAGAAAATGCCTATACAACCGTCACTTAAAACCTTCTTCTTTCAGTTGCACACAAACACGCTCGCTGTTAAAACCTGGCTCCAAGGTAAAGGCATCTTTATACCCTGGACTACTGACTGCACCTTATGTAAGAAACCGGAAACGATTGAACACGTATTTCTAGACTGTTGGTACCCAATATTTCACTGGGATGTGCTTCAGCGCACATTAAAGAAACAACTACCCCTTGACCCATATGGCATTCGTTTCTTGCCGGTAGACGTGTCGGAGGGCATTCCGTACGACTTAATCATGATCCTGGGACTCCACGCCTTGTGGAAAACGAGAATGCAATATCAGCATGTTGATAAAGATGTACGCCCTTTTCGCGAACATTTCATTGAAAGTGTCGTGCGTCTGCGAGATGTGTATCGTGCTCTAGCCGATCCGCCAGACTGGATCTCTGTACTTGATTATTCGTATGCATGAAAAGATTTTAATCCCGCGGCAGCCAAAGTCTGGCTGCCACGTTTTATGACTTGTAATGTATGACTTCGGCAATGAAAAAAAAAAAAAATCGGAGAAAAAAAGACGGTGGTCTAGTGGTTATGGTACTCGGATGCAGATCCGAAGGTCGCGGGATCGAATCCCGGCCGCGGCGGCTGAATTTCGATGGAGGCGAAATGTTGAGGCCCGTGTGCTGTGCGATGTCAGTGCACGTTAAAGAACCCCAGGTGGTCGAAATTTACGGAGACCTGCACTGCGGCGTCTCTCACAATCAGAGCTGGTTTTGGGACGTTAAACCCCACAAATCAATCAATCAATCAATCGATCAATCAATCAATCAATCAATCAATCAGCATCAAGTTAAGCAAGCAAGCCGACAAAAGCGCTATATAGAAACCGCGGTCGTATCACTTACGCCATTTGGTGCTGAGTAAGGTTGCCCTGACAAGTGATATATGGATTTTATCACTGCATGTATGGCATGCACTGCAGGCGGGTATCTGTACTTGCTCAAGCGGAAACTGTCGACCACGCAGCAACAGCTGCGCCACGTAGAAAATATGCTCATTAACAACGCATCCGGGCCCTACACGTCACTTCTCCGTGTCTCCTTTTCCGTGAATTTCGTTCGTTTGATTCTCTCCTTGGTGCTTTTTTTTTTTCCAGCACACTCGAAATTGTGACACTACGAGTGTACACGTTTTTGTCCGTTATTTCTGTTCAAGGTCGTTGACATCCACATGTGATAGCTACACGGGCCCGCTGCTGTGAAACCGGAAAGCGTCGATGCCAACAGAACCACCGAGCCGGATGTATCGAGTTGCAAGACCCATGCAGTGCAGACATACACGCAGCCTGTGGGTGCAGACACCGCATTGGGCTGATTGTGTTAACCAGTAGGTCACTTAATAAAAGTGGGAGGACGCTTATGCTTGGCATCTAAGAGAGGATGCTATAGCGTCGTTGGACCGCGTTCGTACAACAACAACAACAACAACAACAACAATAATAATAATAATAATAATAATAATAATAATAATAATAATAATAATAATAATAATAATAATAATAATAATAATAATTGATAGGGTTTTGCATACCAAAACCAGCCATGAGGCACGTCCTGCAGTGGACGGCTCCCGAGAAATTTTGATGACCACCTCGGGCTCTTAAACGCGCACCTAAGTCTAAGTACACAGGTGTCTATTTTTTTTCTTTCCTTTTCTTCTTTTCATTTTGCATTTAGCCTCCCCACGAAATGCGGCCGTCGTGGCCGGGACTTGATCCATCAACCTCGAGCTTCCCAAGCCGACAGCTAGCCGGTAAGCCGTACCATGGTTGGTCACGTGCTTACTAAAATTTGATCGCGCTTCAGCGACTGTCCACCGAATAAGTCGCAATTCTTCTACAGGAATTACTAGGAAAAAAAAAAAAGAAAGATTATAGCACTAGATTTATGTATCGTTTTCTATCTTTCTCTCTTTCTCTAAGACGCTTGAAATGAGTAGAACACGTGGCATTACCAGGAAATGGTCATCATGACCATCACCAGGCCGCTCTCTAATTCAACCAGTCTTGCGCGAGCTGGTTGGTAGCTTCGCCCTCACCAGTACCCTTCCTTTCTTTGTCAGTTGCTTCTCTAGCTGGTTTTTCATCTTCAAACACCGACCAACTTGCCCAACTTTCGACTTCGCTATTTGGTGCTGTAGTAGTACAGCACTGTAGCAAAAGTATAAGTTGAACACTACGGAAAGAAAGAAAATGAAGGCTTCTAAGAACATGTCTACGGAAAGGAACTGCTAAAACGGGACAAACAAGAAAACAGCTTACAAATTTCGAAGAGGAAATACAAAATAATGTAATCAGTACGCGGGAGCGGACCGCATGCATCAGTCTCAGAATGATTCCTCAGGGCTTTATTAATACAGTTCTTCATAACCATCATACCGTAGTAAGCATACTCACAAATCGGCGATACACAGCTGTCGCAACATTGCAGGGACATGTGTCGACGCATTGCACAAACGAATAACGAACAACAGAAATCGGTATACATTCTCGCGTGCTGACAGACAACGCGTCGAAGGTGACGCTCGTTTCTGCATGCATTGGGGACGACGAGAGCGAGCACCCTTATCTCCGGTGCACCAGACCCGCTTATTACGATGGAATCCCCACGGTCTACGTACATAGAAAGCATTCGCGCGCCAGTGTGTATCTCTATCTACGCATTCGCGGCCATCCCTATACAGTCATTATTATCCGGCAGCTGCTAGAAGAGTCAGCGTCGAGCATGTTTACAAACACGTAAGTGGTGTCGTCGGATGTCTATTGCTGTGTGTATATTTAGAAAATAAAATAGAGTAAGTTATAATTCCAAGTGGAAAATACCCTGGAATTGCTCGATTACTTAGGCAAGGAAGCATGTTTCAAAACATTGATTTATTTGTGGGGTTTAACGTCCCAAAACCAGCTGTGGTTATGAGAGACGCCGTATAGTGGAGGTCTCCGGAAATTTCGACCACCTGGGGTTCTTTAACGTGCACTGACATCGCACAGCACACGGGCCTCGACATTTCGCCTCAATGCAGCCGCCGCGGCCGGGATTCGATCCCGCGACCCTCGGATCAGCAGCCGAGTACCGTAGCCACTAGACCACCGTGGCGGGGCAGCATGTTTCGAAACAGGCTTCGATCTGTCGCAAGGATGCGTTATAATTATTAGTTTCGCTGCCGTAAAAAATGTCAGAGAGGATCTTCGCGACAAAAAGGAGCAAGGATATCGACGCGGTCTTTGAACGTCGTCACTGTATTCGAAAATAATTATAGAGAAATGCGAGAACGGCATGTGACCGGAAAGAGCCTTTGTGAAACAGCTTTGAGTAAGAATCTGAGTGACAGGTAGCGTGCATGAGGTTAGTTGTACATGCTGACGCGATTCAAACATCGCTATATGTTTCACAGTATTCGAATAATTAGTAGTTTAGTTGGCATAGAAACGTATGTAAAGTCCAAAGGAAAAATGGGAGTGAGAGATGGGGGGGTGGGGGGGGCGGCAGAGAGGGGCACCGCGCTTTTGGAAAGTAGAGGGCCGAAATTGAACCCGAAGATGGGAAGAACGGAAGTCGATATATAGGAAAGAGCGAAAAACACCAAAGACTGAAATAAGGCAGTGGAAACTATTGATGTGTATTAGTGGGCAGAGAGTACAGAGGCTCAAGACAGAAAATAAAAAAAAACGAACTAAGAATAAGGAACACGCACATCGCCCCTAAAAGAGAGAACACCATTCAATTGATGTAGTATATAGGTGATCGCGGCATATGCATCGCTTCGTACAGTATTTCGCCCTGCCATTATAACAGTGTCCCTTGCGAGTTTTGAATACTGGACGTGACACCGAAACCAACAGCTTCACCAGGACAGCTTTTTATTGAAGAGAGCGAGAGGGAAAAATACTCTTCCGTCAGCCTTAACAACATCTCGTATGCAGCCAATGTTTACCCAATTAATCACCCGTAGTTGGATACGAGCCGTGAGATCAACAAGTAAGCAATAACATCGACGTCTCTTGCTAAACACTGTTCGTCACGGATGAGCAAGCATTTAGCGTAAAAGAGACAAAATGAATAGACAACGTGTTCCTCACATTTGGCAACGGCGACCTTATAACATTGCACCCATATATTTTCGCTTCGCAAGGATGCACGTTCCGTGCTCTCGCCAAAGGTTGAATTGGCAATGGATTAGCCGGATACGCCTTTGCGTAAATTGCTCGAACGTAGCGCATACGGACCGCAGAATTGAGCACGTTGTGACGGGTCGAATCGAGCAGACACAACACGTAGCTGCTTCTTCCTTCAGCACCCCCCCCCACCCCTTTCTTTTATTTTTAATTTGTGCAGATAGTTTAATTGTCGTTTTATTTAACCTGCTTTTCTCATCGTCCTGGTGTTAAGTATTCAGCAGAAACAAACACTCAAAAGGATTTGCGCGCACGTTGGAGTTGCTTACATTGCCTTGTCAATTGCCCATTATTTAGAAAATTAGCTGTCACTCCCGAGATGAAGTCCATCCTCTCTTCTACTTCCCTGCCTGATTAATCCGTTACTACGTGTCTGATTAATATATACAATTAAACAAATGGCAAAAACCCATTGGATTGAGCTATGCATAAACTGTGCATGGATAAACAAGAGTAAAACAAACTTTCGGCATACTCAGTGGAACGTCGTGCTTGGTGAGTGAATCTCATTATGACACCATGCGGTATTGTCGCGCTTCTCTGGTTTTGATTATGTCGCTACTGTCAATTTTACCGACCTTAATTCGTCACCGAAGGTTATTCCAGGCGTCTTGTAATACGGGTGTCACACGGTGAACTTACGATCCCGATCAAGGCCGATCCTAGTCGAACTTCTCTCTGTCGCGAATTGGCCAGTCTGCGCAAGCTGATCGCGTTCGAAAAGTTCGATCACGATCTGCCTCGATCGCGATCGAAAATGGCTGTGCACGAGTGACACCGGTATTATCCAACACCGTGTCTCGCGCTGGCGAACAATCGCTTTGCGAATCCAATCCCACCGCACCAGTTGCCTAGCACGCGACGCCGGGACACAATCTCAGGCCAGGTATGCGAAGCGGCACAATCACTCCTCCCCAAAGCCATTGTTTGGGGGGTCCCGGTGCGACACACAGCCCAAACGGACAACAGGCGGTCCGGTCTTGATCGCACACACGTAAACACGCGCGCGTGCGTGAGACACAGCTATCGCTCTCTCACCTCTGTCCACCAGAGCGACCAGGAGAACGGCGAACACTAGGAGAGGGGTCGGCAGCATGGTAGCAGCAGTGTAAAGTCCCGGTACGGCTGCAGTGACGTGAGGGAGGGGGCGAGCGTGTTGTGCACTCGAAGACAAGTCGACTTCTCAAGCAACAAGCCCCGTGCGGCCAAGCTGCACCTCGTCGGCAGCATGAAAAGCGAAACTGTTGGCAGGAATCCCCCGCGGCCACGCTTAAAAAGTCGACCCTCTCGCTAGCGCCCGCTGGCTGCTGTCACGCGGAGGGGCGGGAGCAGAACCCGCCGGCAACTTGGCCCCAGAGAGAGCGAAAGATGAAGTGAGAGATGAGGAGAGGAGAGCCGCAGTGCGCGAACCTCTTCCGCCGCGAAAGCGAGTGCGACGTCCCGTAACGGAGGAGGAAGGCACAGCGTCCCGCTAGGCGTCACGGGGTCACGCGACCATTTCGCACCAATGAAGAGCGCGAGCGCGTCGCGGGAGCAGACGACGCGGTTCCGTTTGACGGCTGCCCCGATGGGCGGCAAAGATAAAAATACCTGCGCCGGGATATGGCACGTAACGCCGCTGGCGTGCTGCCCCGCGAACATATCAGAAAAGGCGTTCCTTTTCTCGACATTCCCTTTCCATTGTTATTTCTCTTTCTTTGTTCTTTTTTTTCTTGGCGCTCAAATTCGCCCTCTACGCCTTCTGAACAAAGAGCTCCGTAGTGTTTTGTAGTGTGTGAGACTCCATAACGCGATTATTATTTTACTTGCTGTCGGCTCCGTTCGGAGAGGAACGTAAGCTTTTCTTTTTTTTTTTTCTTCTCGTCTGAGTGCTAATGTTCTATGAGCGCTGTACGCTTTTGCTCTTCTTTTAATGTTTATCATCAGTGCTGAATTTATAGCTTGTGCGCCTTTATTAATTCCCGCGATGATTTAGCTCTGGCTGTGCGCGGTGTTCCCTATCTCGTAATTAAAGTGTGCAGCTAACTGGCCTTCTTATACTTTCTTTTTGTTTTCTTCCAGGACAATTCGACGTCGGCGATCTGTTTACTTGTGATTTCACTGATTTGTGAATGTCGTTTATAATAACGGAATAGACGCCCTTCCTGCATTACACAGGTGCGGGCGGAGACAATTTGCATAACAATGGAATGAACAACAAAACAAGGTTTCCTAACGGTGCCTCGAAATTCAGCAAGTTCAGCGTGAAATTAGACCGCCCTGACTGAACTCGTATGCATTCTGCTGACGTCACTTATCCCTTCAACACAGGGAAATGTGAAATATTTATGCGAACTTTCACTCCTGAGTGAAGGGGAGACGAGGAGGGGGGGGGGGGGGGGGTGTCGCAGGAATCTTCCGGTCATTGTCAACGTTGCCTCCCGTTCACGTCGCCCTCACCGGAAGTTCAGGAGCGTCGTTTCCGCCCCTTGTGGAGTACCACCGGGATTGTTACGGCATCCAGGTATAGCTCAGTCCGTTGCGTCATCACTTACTTGCTCGCTGTGGTGTCAGAAGAAAAGAAAAGAAAAAAAAAAGTGGGGGGGGGGGGGGGGGGGGGAGCGAGCACAGCTTCAGTTCGTGGAAAACAGATTCTTTTGACCTTGTCCTAAGGACAGCTGAAAAGCTAAAAATGCACAATCCGGCACTGGGGAGAGAAAGCAGCGGGGAGTGCACGCTGTCAACTGCTGGCACGGTTCGCGAATACGTTGTTGAAACATTTGCATGTTCTAATGCCTGTACGTCAAAAATCAGAGACGCTTGGGGTACCCAATACTAAAGCTTTCTATTTTGTAGTAATAATTTCTGGAGTTTCACGTCCCAAAACCACGATATGTTTACGAGAGCCGACGTAGTGGAGGACTCCGGAAATTTGGACGACCCGGGGATCTTTACCGTGCACAGACGTCGCACAGTACGGGGTCTTTGTAGCATTTCGCCTCAATCGAAATGCGGCCGCTATGGCCGGGATTCGATCCCGCGACCTTCGGGACAGCAGCCGAGTGACATAGCCACTAGACCATCGTGGCGGGTCTAGCATCATTTTGTAAAGTGCCTCGCAATGCGTAAGTGTTTGTCACAGATGGCTAGCATGAGTCGTTCTGTATGTCAGTGCGGTTATCGGAACATTCGGCTACGACAGTAATGTGCCACTTCGCTTTGTATCAACGGTCTACATTTGTTTGTCTGTGTACGTTCGGATAAAGATATGCAAGCGACTACGCCGTTCATGTGTTACTTATTTTAGCACTTGGCCTGTTTCGCCGGCTCTGCTAATTGTAGTCCATCACGCGAAAAATGTATTACTTCATTTTTCTGCTGTCGCAATTCTTAATTAAATACAAGTATACTGACTTAGCGCCAGCGGCTGCTCTGTGTCTCGACGATGTCATCCGTTGAGCCTTACTTATTAATCAGTGTCAAAGTCCGATTCTTTTGTCACCTTGTCGCGTGATTGGTACTCTTCTCTTTCTCTCTCTCTCTCCCATTCTACTTCACCCCTTTATTCCTTTCCCAATGGAGGGTATCTAAACCAGATGCGCGTCTGGTTAACGTCCCTGCGCTCCTTGCTTTTCTCTCTGTCTCTCTCTCTCTCTCTTAGTTTATTGTTGAATGCCAGTAAAACCAGCCGCGTTCACGTACTCGAGTGCGTATCGCGCGCGTACGAAAGCGGATTGGTACCGCATTCCGAAAACATCGCTCATGGACAAGGGCAAACGCACCAAACCATGAATCAGGAGGGCTTCTCCTCATAAAGACTTATATTGCGGCAAAGCCAGCTTTGGCAAAGCAGTGGTTGGGCGTTTTATACGGAACACTAATTCTAAAGACGTTTTCCTTTTTTTTTTTCCTCATAACAATAAATCACCCTTTCGCAATACGAAAAATCCCAATATTAACTCGAGAAGACGCTCGGTAGGCCAAAAAAAAAAAAAAAGCGCGAAAATCAAGTGCAGGCGGCGGCGCCGGATTGAGTTTCGTTCGCCCGCCAGTTCGCCTTGCTGACGTATAAATGGCCCCGCCACGGTAGTCTAGTGGTCAATAAAGAAAAAAAAAGTAGTATAGTGGTTGTGGCACTCGGCTCCTGATCCGAAGGTCGCGGGATCGAATCCCGGCCGCGGCGGCTGCATTTTTATTTGGAGGCGAAATGTTGAGGCCCGTGTGCTGTGCGATGTCAGTGCACGTTAAAGAACACCAGGTGGTCGAAATTTCCGGAAGCCTCCACTACGGCGTCTCTCATAATCATAGCTGGTTTTGGGACGTAAAACGGCAAGACATCATCACGTATAGATGTTGACGGTGCCTACTAGGGCCTGCGTAGTTGCTTTGTGTTATAAGCAACACAGATATTCAATATAGAAAGCTAATTTCGTTACATCTTATTGAGCGAATGTTGCCGGCACATAAAAAAAATAAAGAAGAGGTAATGTTGAAGTACGTGATGTCGCACTGACAGTTTCGGCGCTAAATTCTAGGATAAAACGTTGACGCTCCTTTTTCTCGTTTAATAATCAACCTATAATGAAGAAATGCATGACCATAGGGAAGGAATGAAGGAAAGGCACAGTTGTTAACCTCGGCTGAGCTTGGTTACATTTTTAAACACTATATTGCCTGTATATAAAGAGATATAGTATCTCACTTGAGTGTCCATTTAGTGTCACTGAGCTATGCTAAGACATGCTCTCTCATGTAAAAGTGCGGGAATGATTAAAGATGGCGGTTTCTTTTTCTTCAGAATAGCAATTGCACAGCAAACATCTACAAACCTTTAGAAGTAAAGGCTACACATTACACTAAAGGTCCTGAAGAAAAAATTGTAACACAAAACAACACAAGGACAGGGAAGTAGACGGGACTGTCGCTACTTCGAAATGTTGTTTATTGAATAAACGCATGACATCACATACACAGCGCAAGGCCAGCATAGGGCGTGACATTTTGTTTAAAGCTAAGGCAGGCAGGCAAAGAACTTTATTTAGTTTAAAGCTGAGCGATAATTAAAATCCTGTAAAATATTACAACTGTAATAAAACAATGACGTCGAGAATTATCGCGAATACGGTATAACATTAATATTAGGCCGATGTTAAGAGCACTTTTTATGATCCGCTTCGTCATTTTTTTTATTGCTTTTACTTACGAGCGAGCCTAATTTGTTCTTGCAGAAAGAAAAAATATGTAGAGCTCGAACATGTCCTTTATTTACTGCTGAGACAATAAACATGCAGTACCTTTGTTCAACTTTCCGCTGTCGCATTCGGCAAATAAATGTCTTGGGCACAGAACACCCACGTGTGTCTGAAGGCTTGACCATCATCAGGGAAAGGACTTGTGTATCGCCCTCCCTTCCATATACGAATGAAATAATAATAATAATAATAATAATAATAATAATAATAATAATAATAATAATAATAATAATAATAATAATAATAATAATAATCACAGGACCAGAGCTAAACGAAGATGGTCGGAGAGAGAAGCAAAGCTCTAGGCATTCATATGGTCCACATTTCGCGTGTGTGGGTGTGTAATAGGACGCTGACTGCTACTACTACAAACTACGATTGAACATCTGAGGCAAACACGGCAAACTCTTTACCTGGCCTGTGTGTTTTTCTATTAAAAAGTGCACATTTACGTGTGGTTAACAGCGTGCACACAGTGCCCGTTCGTTCCGCAATATATGGTTAAGAGCCCAAACAACACAAAACGAAGAAAGTGCGAGGGGGTTGACCAAAACAAGCCACGCCCCTCTCACCAGCAGCGCTTCTGCCAGCTCCGCCAAAATGATGCCAATTTATAACGCCCCTTGCCGTTGATAGGAAAAAAAAAAGATAACCACCGTCGGGGCCTCCCTATGGAACCCGGAATATGCTGCATCACGCAAGTCCGCCGCGGTGGTGTAGTGGTTACGGTACTCGGCTGCCACCCGAAAAACGCGGGTTCGATCCCGGCCGCGGCGGTCGCATTTTCGATGGAGGCGAAAATGCCAGAGGCCCGTGTACTGTGCGTTGTCAGTGCACGTTAAAGAACCCCAGGTGGTCTAAATTTCCGGAGCCCTCCACTACGGCCTTTCTCTCTATCTCTTTCACTCCCTTTCCCTCACCCCCACGGACACTTCGCCGTGCTCCCTACATGGGCTGCAGAAATTAGCGTCCTTTCCGAACCACAATCAATCAATCAATCAATCAATCAATCAATCAATCAATCACGCAAATGTATAGAGGTACTTGCGTCGTGTGCGCTCTGCTGTTATCCCTTGGCTATTTCGAAAGTGTATAGGTTTATAATCTTGAAGCGAGCCACGCAACCAGTAAGCCCTGTTCTTTTAAGGCTGCCGAGCTGCCCAAGAGTCACACAGATTCACACGGATATGTGGAAGTGCGGGACCGCCATTTCGCGAAATAAATTCCAATTCGGTAGGTATATATAGTTAGCTGGTAGTTCAATTTCCTCGCAGTCGAAGCGCAGTCTTCCATGCAGAAGTGCACCCCTATTGTAGGATTACGAACAATGTCATGGGACAATTAAGTATGGGCAACTTTAGGAGCGCTGCTGTGTCCCATGAAAATGGGACGATTTTTTAAAGTTTATGTTTGTTTGTTTGTTTGTTTGTTTGTTTGTTTGTTTGTTTGTTTGTTTGTTTGTTTGTTTGTTTGTTTGCACCGGGAACCGGTCCGCACACATGACGCGACCATACGGTCGCGTCATGTGTGCGACCATACCGTATGGCAAAGGAAGTGCATCACTGGCTTCACAGCTCCGTAGGCTCTGCGCGCTCTCGACTTCGACAGGTCAGTATATATTTGACCAACATCCCTACTCTGGTAATAACTTCGCGTGCGTGGCAATGACCTTGACTACAAGCTCGTTTCCTTCGTGCTGGTTAGCCAATGGGGATCGAGTGGCTGCCGTGAGAAAGTTTACGTCAGCGTGATCGTCACATGGTTGGGCCTGCTCCTGCCGTAGAAATATCAAAGATAGTGAGGGAGAGAGAGAAGCAGACGAGGAAAAGACGCTATTTCTGGAACCCTAGTTGGGAGCACGGCTCAACGTCGTATGTGGTTGATGGGAAGAGGGACAGAGAAGTTGGGTGCAAGAGATCAGGGAAGGAGAGTTGCGTCCGTAGCGCCAGGCGCGGCGTGTGGCCTTGGTTGTCCTTGGTTGTCCTCGGTTGTCCAGAAAAGTGTCTCCGAGAAGGTGAAGGACTGCCATTAAAACCTGGGCGCGGCAGCAAGCAGGGAACAGGTCGTCGCCCTGTGCAGCCGTGGGGAGACCCTACATGCGCTTTCGCTACTACCTTCTTCAATCGATTCACATGTTCCCCACAGTTTCAACTAAAGTTGTGACTCCGCCACTATTACGAAGCACTCCTTCATTGGCTCGAACTCTGAAGAGAGCTGAAGATTACTGGGCTTTGTTTAGGGTTCGTCTGTGTACGCACGCGTCAACGGCAAGCGAAGAGCTGAGTGACACAGGGTCTGGGGTAGAAATCCTCTATTAGTTACGATGAATTGCGCGCTAAATGCTTGTCCACACTGGTGTTCACGCGTAGCTAATATCGTTTAATCATCGTAATCATCAGCAGAAACATCAACAACATTGGTACCTTCTTTTTCTCTCTGCAACACTTTAAGGCATCTTTCCTATGTTTAAAGATTAGTAAATGATAGGCGCCCCTACTGGCTTGGAAAAACAACTTGTCGCCGCTGGGTATCAGATAATATACAGGCTCAATACCCACCAGTGCAGCAAATCGCCTCTTCCTGCTGCTTTGTTTCCATTTACCTTATCATTCCTGTTCCACACTCCTATGAAACCACACAAAGAAATAATGGTTTCCCCAGCGCTTTCGTTGAAATCATTGTCTGCTGGCTCCGTAAGCTTACATGAACACATGCTATATGTAGCATATGTTCATGTTTTTGAACAAAAAGCAACACACGTACGCCACGGCGGCATCGGCCTAACGGGGCTGTGTGTTCGCGTCAAGCGCGCGACCATAACTATCTTAACAGGAAGAGATAAACGAATAAAACTCAACCGACTGCAGTGGATCCAACAAAACTTTACGCAAAGGCAAACGCTATGCCGCAACCTCCGTGCCGCCGTAACCGCAGCTGTGGATGCCCCTCCCCCCCCCCCCAAAAAAAAAATCGCGCAGTCTTTTGACCCCGCACTTTCGACGATCGTCCTCACTTCCTGTCCTCGCGCTGTTATCTTCCCTCCAACAAAAACATCAAGTACAAAAAGAACGCGAACTTTTTTGCAACGCGCTTGGGTTTCAAAAAGCAAGCTGGGCGAGCTGGGGCGCTTTAGTCGCAGCTGCGTGCGGTAACTTCTGATGGCAGTACGTGCGCTTTCCCGCCTTGCCGCATGCTTCTTGTAGCGATGACCAAAGCCAGAAAATAATATAAATGCCGGGGTTTTAAATGTCAAAATCACGATACGATTGTGGGGCATGCAGTATATAGTAGAGGGCTTTGCAAATTTCGACCGCCTATAGGGTTCTTTAACGTGCGCTGACATCGCACAGTACACTGGCCTCTGATCATTTCCGCCGTTCTGCTTGAAAACGAAACCACCGCGGCCGGGATCGAGCCCGCGTCTCTCAGGTCACCACTATGAACCACCGCTGCGGACCAAAGACAGAAAACGCAGCAAGTTTAACAAACGTGCGTCTGCTATTGTGCGCGCAGAGAACTGAATTCCCACCATAAGGAGTGGGAATTCGTACCCATACATAAGTTCCCACACATAAGAGGTGGGACTTTCTTGACACTAACAAACAAGCGCTGAATGTTATATTAGTACCGTTCATTATATTAATATTAGGCCATATTAGTAATGAGCAGGTATCCAGCGTAAACCGGGAATCTGAGCTCTCTTTACTTATTGCATATCTATACTGGACATGTAACACTTTGCGCATTACCCTTACTGCGCTTGTATTTCATCCCCCACAGACAAGCTGTAGCAGTAGTCGCATTTTGAGTGGGAACTATAATTTGTTTGCTTAATGTATAATTTGTTTTTTACATGTACCCCCCCTTACGCAGTGCCTCCGTTGAAGCCTGTATAAGGTGTGCGTAAATGAATGAATGAATGAATGAATGAAATTAATTAATTAATTAATTAATTAATGTTCATGTCATCCTTTGACTATGAGTGGTCACGCGCCCCTTTCCATATGCCCTGATTCACATACCCAGTGGACCAATTTATGCACTCGGCGAGACGGCCCCACCCACCGACAGCAGAGTGCGAAGAGACAAAGAAAGCTTTATTCACAACATCGAAGACAAAGGGAGAGAAAAACGTCACCGCAGTAGAAGGGATCGATCTCTGGTCACCATTAGTACAGGAGCCCTAAAGCTCTGGAGGCCACCTTGACCAGAAAGCCGGCTATAGCATGCAGAACGCATATGCTAAAGGCCCCTCTCTTAGGGGCCACTGTACTAATGATTTTCTCTCTCTCTCTCTCTCTCTCTCTCTATGTGTGTGTGTGTGTGTGTGTGTGTGTTCAATCTCAGCGTCTCTTTAGCAATGTTTGTGTTCGCCAAGGCAGAGGCAGAGGAAACACGCAGTTCCTGGGAAGGTAAACTAGGAAAACAAGAAAAAAGACAGCTGTAGGTGAATTGAAGCCTAAAACAGCGCCGTCGCCATCGTTAGGTCGTCTCCGAAGCTCTTTCTCGTCATTGGCGGCACACTGAAGAGAGGAGTTTAAATGTCTCGAGGTCTTCGTGGTGTTTATGTGTGGCGACCTCGGAAGGTCAGTCGTGCCCGGCCGCAGTGCTAGGTTCTTAAGGGCGGTATCGACCAGCAGCTTCGACACCGCCCACCAATACCAACCAACGATATTTTTAAGGAGGAAACGGGTGTTCATTTCGTTGTCTTACTTGGAAAGCCCGATAGCTATAGCTCTTTTTGGCGACGAGACGACGATGGCAAAACAGCGACAACGACAAAAGTGACGGCAAGACTTCCTCATTAAGAACCTAACTCGGACAGTCGTGCGCACAGAACTCATTAGGTGAACCGAGATTTCGTGATTAGGATGGACGTTACCGCGCCATCTCCTCGCGCAAGCATGCTGCACCGGGCGCATCCGCTGGCATCGCGCTCACCGCCACTACGTTAACGCACCCCTAATCTCGCCCATCTACTGGAATTTCTCGGCAGTGCGCACATACTGCGTATAATCGAGGCTTGGGATCGCCCTCCACCGCGGCGCACGGGACAGAAAGAGCGAACAAGGCGAGAGAGTAAAAGGCGGGAGACCGAACACGAGAATAGCGTGCATTCGGAGGGATCCACGGTATCCAGCCCGTTGCAGAGCTGCAGATGGAGAGATAAACGGAGGGAACAGCAGACAAACAGAGAGGTATGTGTGTCCTATAGGTAACAACACGGCCCTGGTTAGAAGAGCTATAATGTAAAGACAACTAAATGCAAATTGCGAGCGTCTCAGCATATATAGGTCACAGTGACCAAGATAGAACACTTTCCCGCGGCCTATAAGTTGTGAGACTTTAGTGCATGACGCCTCCTTTCTCTCCTCTTTCTCTCTTTATGTGCCTCTCCATTTTCCTTGGTAATCTAGCAGAGCTCTCCCGGAAGTGAAACAGTGAAAAGAGAGACGCTGTCGTCCTCGTGAGGGTCATCACTGCATCTATGTGTTTGTTATCTTAAAATGAAGGCAAAAAAGAAAAAGAAAATAAAATGTGCGTCAGAAGTCGAACTTTCTTGCGAGCAGGAAGAGAGCGTGAGGGTGACGCATGGGAGGGGGGACAAGGCTCAGATGGTATAGCAACGAGTACAACATCATGGTAACACAATGCGTGGCTCTTATAGTTTCTCCGTATAAAAGCTAGAGACAGATATTAATTAACATTTGAATAAATGATTAACGAGGAAATGATAATAATAAGCAATATTGCTCGGCGGAAAATGTGATGCATTCAGTTGAACATGGAGCACGCGACGGCAATGTGTATGGGGAAAATTACAGCGTAATCACTATCTTTTATTCGCCATATGAAGAAACGAAACCCTTGATTTCGTGTGCAATGAAGCGTCGGAAACAGCGATATCAGTATAAATACGAGACAAGGTACGGCTAGTTGTTCCTAAATCATTAAGTAATTACTCTAACGTGTGCTATGTTAGCTTAGGTTAGGTTAAAGAACCACAGGGGGTCGAAATTGCCGGAGCCCTCCGCTACGGAGTCTCTCATAATCATATCGTCATTTTGAGACAAAAACTCAAGAAATCATCATCATCATCATCACCATCAATTACTCTAACGGAGCACTCTCCTCGGAACAGCGTCGCCATTCCCTCTGCACATGGAGTCGCATATATTTCACTTCATTTATTTCACCTTAAAGGCCCGAAGGCATCACATAAGGTCGAGACTATGGAATAAAACTTAAAGGTCCCTACAACACTTTTCCATATGGTCTGAAAACGGTGCTAAATCAGTCGTGGAGGCTCCAGCGAACACGTGAGCCAAGTGTTAGTGTGCTGAGCGCGCCAGCGAATTCTAAACCTGTTTTCAAACATGGCTCGAAACCGCCTGCACTTCTTTCAACATATGATGCCACAAGGAACATTGCGACTGCGTCGCTTGAAGTAGAACCAGCACTGGTGATTCTATAATCGCAGAAATGCCCTCGGTAATTCTTTATTTGTTTGCTTCGAATCCGACAATGGAAGAAAGCTTATGTATCTTTCTTTGGGAGCCACGAAAGAATTTATGCGACGTAGTCGGTGCTACACTTGTGACGTCATTTGTTGAGAGAAGAGCAAGTTATTTCCAGCTGCATTTGAAACCAAATTGCGATTTCCCTGGTGCATGCAGCGTATACTAATATTTCGCTCACGTGCTCACAGGAGTCTGCATGACCGATTGGCACGGTTTTCAGGCGATGTTCAAAAAAAGTTGCAGGGGCCCCTTTAATATTGTAAAAACGACACTTGTGGTAATAAGCCTCTGAAATTAGTCACTGGCCTTTTGCACAACGTTATATAACACACAGCACGGTTTGTTGCGGTTTGTTGTGATGTCGTGTTGTGATACAGCACGGTTTGCGTGAAGCATTCCGCCATGATATGGAAATCACCAAACGGCACATGAAACTCAAGCTACTGCTAGGCCACATTTGAAAAACACACGCGTCCGCGCAGAGGGGCGGGTGCTCCCCTCATCCCCTGATGGGGAGGGGGGGGAGGGGGGGGAGCCAAATCTATCGCATACCTTTACATTGCACTGCGCTTGAGTGATGTCCTCAGTGGGAGACAGTAGGGAGGAGAAAGGGGTGCTGAAAAGCGTAGACTACTCGCCCCTTAGCAACACCTTCATTAGTCTTATATTTTTACGCCCTCACCCAATCCTACCTTCCTAGTTGTTCTCTCATCACACATTCACTTAAAAACATTCAACCAACCACTCCGCGGACACAGTGTAATACGAAGGGGACGTGAGGGACAACAAAACCGTCAAGAACGCGTCATCTATAGGCCGTATACACGGCTTCTTGCACGTGCTGTCTTTCCTGCTGAAGAGGTCCGCTTACATGCTTGCCACGGAGGTCGGCGTCATGCGGAAATTATCATTTTGATACCGTCACTGTGGACACTCTATATACCGTTTGTGTTCCAGCGGGGGATACAAACGCGCTCAGTCTTCTCATTATCTCCGGCAGCGGAGTAGCGGCGAACGTGCCTGTCGCCGTAAATCTATGGACAAGCGACCCTGAGGCATGCGGCTGCCCTATATAGCTTCGAAGTTGTCTCTAAGCGTGCAGGCTATAAAGTGCCCGCCGCAGAGCCCGTCAAACCTGATGACCGAAGGACGACCGGTAAGATGGTGTCTGTTCTTCTCGGGCTCGCAGCCGGAAAAAGCAGACGACATTAGGTGCATGCGGGCTTACAAAGGCCACGAAACGGGACTTCATGTTACGGTGTTCTGCGTGAAACCCAAAAGAGATCTGTCCACATATACGGACGTGCCCAGCACTGGATGCGCAGCTTACGACGACACGCCCATTGGGTTTCCGTTCGCTTCAGTATAGTTCATATGCGAGTCGCATGTGAGATGAGTCGGGCGGGAAAAGAGTGACCGCATTTGTATTCCGGAGGTAATGGGAAGGGACCTGCTGGACGCACGATAAGACAATGGCTTGAGCAGTGTAACAGAAGTGAGGTACTTCAATTACAGCGCCGCAGGCGGCTCTTAACGCCCGTAACTCGAACGTAACGTCGGTATCGGCCACTGTAGGCGCTTCGCATCGAACGACTCTTCGATGGGACCGCATTACGCGGATGCGCAGCTATAACAAGAACTTAACCAGTATACTGAAAATACATTCATTCCCCGTGTTGTATAAATGATTAAGTCGGCGCCTCGGTGAATTAGGCAGCTGTCCAAACGGCTCGATCCATTTTTATTGTGCACGGGCACTGAAACTTCACCAACGAAGACAGGCCGTATACGCGTCTTAGCCTCAATAATGTAATACCCCTGACACACGGGCACGCTAAAGTACTTTAGGTAAGGGGACATATCTACCGGAAAGGCGTTCACAGGGATTCCGGGCCAATTTGCCATGACTTAAAGAATACTTTCTAGCCCAATTTTCAACGTTACCAAGTGATCCCCATTGAAGTCATTGATCATCTCTTAACCCTTGTTGCAAGCTTCCGTGCTATTTGAAGGTAAAGTCAAAAGTATACTCCCTACAGTTGGGAGTGTCTATATATCTCTCTGAAACGTGCAGATCTATTGAAACATGCTTCTGTGGATGCCACATGGTTTCTCCATTCTCATGCGCCTGCACAGAAGCTATTGAGATAAACCGTCCCTCTTTAAACAAAAACGAAACAAAACAAGAGTAAATAAACGTATAGGGACCTGATATCTATAACTTTCTTTTTTTGCAGGCTTTGTCTTGAAGTATTCTTGGTCATCGAAACGCTCGACAAAGCATGCTGCAAGCCTCTGTTGCACTGAGCGCCAGTTCAAACCGTGAAATACGTCGGACGGCAAAGCTTTGGCCCTTTCTAAGAGTCAACTATGGGAGACGCGCCCTGTAGAAGCCAGTGCCCTAACCAAAGAAACACTGGTATTTGCAAAAGCAGCACCAAATAAATATCAGTGGAACACCGCGCAGGCGTTGGTTTGCAGCGCAGCGGTCAAGACACTTGGCTTCGGAGTGCGGAGTCCCTTGCTCAAGCACCAGCGCCGGCGACAAATTTTCTTTTTTCCTTTCCTTCTCGCTTCAGTAGAAAATTTAAAGCGTTCATATGGTATGCGAGGTGAATCCGCCGCTACATAGATTTGAAACAGGCGCGCATACACCTGTCCAGCCGATTCAGCCAATGTATATCCTACGGACTTCGACTACAACACCGGAACGACATGGAGTCCACTAAGACAGCTTTGCTTTGTTTTAACGCGATAGCGTTAGAGAGCTCGTTTCGCAGAAATACCGTCCGTCGGTGTCGGTGCGTGAGCGAAAAATCGGCGTGAGCGAAAAATCGGCCAGTGAGCGAAAAATCGAGAAAGATGCAAATAAAATAAACAATTACAAATCTTCGGTCCCACTGAGGATCGAACCCGGGCCATTCGCGTGGCAAGCAGGTGTCCTACCACAAAGCCACGATGTTTTTTTTTTTCTTTATTGCCATTCGACATTCTTACACAATACGTGGAGATCGGTACTCCACGCTCACATCCACACACAGAAAGGAGCGCTACATATTACAGATGGCCCACCATAACATAACCATGGTGAACTAGAACGGTTTCATGTGCAACACAGCTTCTACACGAGGTACCCATTCAGGTACACATGGTTGGGCTTTATGCACTTCTAAAAATGTTAGCACATCCTCATGGAAGTACTGTCGAACAGGTCTTGCATCAGCATCATTATGACGTACAGCCAATCTAGATCTCCATATGCCATGAAGGCCCAGTAACATAAGAGTGTCAAATGGTACACCGTCATCGTTTTCCACCGGCAAGAACCTTATTCCACGGGCATTTATGGGTAAGTCTTTCTTGAGGGTACGTTGGAGTATATCCCAGAAGAACACTGCATCCCAACATTCTATAAATACATGTTCAATTGTTTCAGGTCTTTTACACAGTGAACAGTCTGTACCCCACGGAACAAATAAACCCTTTTCCGCCATCCATGTTTTGACAAGTACGGTACCAGTATGTAACTGGAAGAAGAACGTCTTTACCCCCGGTGGTACTATCATTCTTTTAACACGTTTCAGGACGTCCTGACCGGGCCGGAAGAGACAAGGAGCGATATACAGGAACAGCGAAAATAGTGCTTACCACATCTTTATATAATTTTTTACGCGATACACTGCTTAAGTAATCTAAAGAAAACCGAGTCACTAGGAATTGATATGAGAGGACCACTTCTTTGTAATAACCTCGTATGGTTCCAGGTAGATGCGCAGAGGAGATAATATACTCAGGGAGGGCTTTACACAAACGCAATTGGCATACTGATCGCAAAAAAGGGTCCTGGTTGTCCCTTAAAAATAAAAAACGACCAATTAGCTGCTTAACAAACAAATGAGCCAAGCCAAGGCCACCGTTGCGAACGCTCCGAAAGAGGTTCGTTCTGCTTGTGCGCTCCCATGATGATCCCCAAATGAACACAGCAAATACACGATGCAACTTTTGTATATTTAAACGCGAGCAATGCAATACTTGCAGTACGTACCACAGCTTGCTTACAAGAAAAATATTGCAAGCCGTAGCGCGCCCAAACACTGATAAGTCCCAACCCTTCCACCTTCCCACTTGACTTCGTAATTCTGCACTTTGTATCCTCCAATACGGGTCAGTGTCAGTGTAGTACTGGAGGAGTACTCCCAAGTACTTCACTGGTGTTGATGTCCATACATGATATTCAACAATTTACTCGGTGTTAAATCCCATTGCCCATGCCACAATCCTTGACACTTCTCCCAGTTGACAGCACTGCCACTGAGGAGGCAGAAACGTTTCACTATTTTGACGGTTTCACATATACTCTCGAGGTTCGTAGCGAAAACAGCGATGTCGTCCGCATACGCTAGGACACGTACTTCGTACGAACTTAATTTGAAGCCAGTGATACCTGTAGAATTCAGAATTCTGAGGCAAAAACATTCAATATATATCGCAAATAGAAGGGACGAAAGTGGGCACCCTTGGCGGACAGACTTTTGGACATGAATACGATTACTAACTGATTTGTTAACGATAATTCGCGTTGTGCAGTTGTTGTAGGCCATGCGTACACCTTCAAATATAACAGATCCCACGTTAACATGTTCTAAAACTGCCATTAGGACGTCATGTGGAACTTTATCAAAAGCTTTTTCCAGATCTAGTTGTAACATTGCCACTTGACTCTGCATGGCGTCACAGCATTCTAACACACTTCGCGCTGTGTGGATATTTGTTAAAATGGTCCTTCCTTTAATTCCACATGTTTGGTGTGGGCCTACTAACTCCTTGATAACAGTCTGCAGTCTGCTTGCTAGTACTTTCATCCAAAGCCACGATGTTACTTGGAACTGCCTCGGAAAAAAGCACCACATAAATGTCAGGTAGTGGAAGGACTCTCCTTAACGCATTTTGTTCGGCAGGTGTCACGACGAAAATGAGCCCATTCGGCGATTTGTAGGCTCATTCGGCGATTTGTAGGAGGAATAAACTTTATTGAGCATATCAAGCAAACAGCAAACATTAGATAATGTGCTGCTATCTGTGACACAATGTGAAAAACATGTCTCGACTACCATGGCCTCCGAGACGGCGAGCGCGCCCGCCATCTCAGAGGCCATGCGACTACAGCAGAGCCTATAGGGTTCCGCCGTTCTAGGACAGGGAACATATTGCCAAGTGCATTTATCTGTGCTAGCGTTGGTGTTCCAGTGACAGTTTCTTTCGGCTGCATGGTTTGCACCGACGCGTCGCTGTAGCGTTGGAGCCGCGTTTGTTAAAACTGTGGCTCATGTTCTGTTTCACCATGTCACGAGACGCTCGCGCTCGAAAGCGTTCCTTGTCGCGAATATAAGTGCCGGACTGGTGAGGGCGCGCGGCCATTCTTACCGCCGACGCTCGACTGCGCATGCTGTTTTCGCCGTCGCCGTTGTCCGCCGCGGTGGTGTAGTTGTTAAGGTACTCGGATGCCACCCAAGAAAACGCGGGTTCGATTCTGGCCGCGGCGGTCGCATTTTCGATGGAGGCGAAAATGCCAGAGGCTCGTGTGCTGTGCGTTGTCAGTGAACGTTAAAGAACCCCAGGCCGTCTAAATTTCCGGAGACCTCCACTACGGCGTTCATATTGTATCTCTTTCACTCCCTTTCCCCTTCCCCCACGGACGATTAGCCGTGCTCCCTACATGGGCTGCAGAACTTAGCGTCTTTCCCTTACCTAATCCACAATCATCATCATCATCATCATCCGCCGTAGTCTAGCCAGAGCTTGCTTTTGGGCACAGGTTCGCCCGAATAAAATTTGATTCTTTTCATAGTCCCTTCGTCTGGTGTGTTCAAGAAAGACCGTCATGTCAACGTGACAATATCATATCAAGCAAAGAGCAAACATTAGATAATGTGCTGTTTGCCGTTTCACCGACCATAAGGCGATGCTTGTTGCGGTTGGCCGGAAGAGGTCTCCAGAAGAACAAATCGAACAGCTGTCAGATAGTTAACGCAAGAAGGACGACAGAATGTGACCATTTACGAATGAAAGTGCTATTAAATAGATCGGAAACCTCTACCATTACTATAGATATGTCGCGCGCGCGTGTGTGTGTGTCTGTGCGCGTGTGTGTGTTTAATTAACAACACACACTAATAAGTATGCACTGAGTGGTTGAAGTGCACACTAGGGACCGGATTTCGCTATCGCGTTCAACTCTTAAAGGCGAAGCTTAAGGGTCCCCCAATTTTTCATGTACGTGTTTGTTGTGGTCTTGTTTCTCACGTGGAGAATACGTCATGACATACCAAAGCGGTCATGCGGTACCACGTGACGTCCGTTTGGTACAATAATGAATAGAAAAAAATTGAGAAGAATATCTTATTGCCTAAAAGATTGACTTCCGAGAGCTTTCCAGGACATTTTCGAATTGAAGATCTCATCATATCTGATTGCTTCACAGGCAGGTTACACACGCGGGCAGGCTTTGATTGGCTCAATATGTCCGCGGGCGTGACAGTAACGTGCCGCCCACGACGGCTTCTACAGCGAAGCTGTCTACACGGGTACGTCACACTGGTCAGTCAGGTCAGGTGTGATACCACAACCTTCTGTGGTCATCCACATTCACTTAGTGGAATGGCTCTGAATTTTTTTTCGAGTTCCTGTTAGACTGGGACGTTTGACCATTAAGCTATACCAAGCTGTCGTCGTCGTTGAAGTTGTCGTTGTTGTTGTCGTCGTCGTCGTCGTCGTCGTTGTTGTGTTGTCGTTGTTGTTGTTGTTGTTGTTGTTGTTGTTGTTGTTGTTGTTGTTGTTGTTGTTGTTGTTGTTGCATCGGAACAAGAAGCAACGGAGAAAGCAAGAAAAAGAGCTGCATATTCAAATTCAAATTCAAAAATTTGTTTTATTGTTTTCTTGTACAAGAAACAAAAGGATGTTGGGGCTAAAGGCATTTAGCCTGACAAAGGTCCCAACACCCTTGTACACAGTTCGTACAGCACCAAAAAAAAAAGAAACAAAATACAGTTTTTGCGTCATTCAGACCATCATGCACAAAAGAAGCAATAGAGAAAAATATAACTGACAAAAAGTTCATGTTACATTGAAACGAAGTTTTGACTATACACAGCTTGTACATAACATACTCAAATAACAATCACTCAAGAAAAAATTAGACTAATACATTAGAGACATGTGGTACATAACATTGTTGGGTAATACATTAAATATCAGTACAAAATTCCATCGTCGTCCTACGACCATTGCATACATCAGTATATTTTACGAGCCATCATACCGTATGTTTTCCTGCATTAGCACTTCCTTGACGTGTACCTTAAATGTTTTTTCTGTGCAATGAAAGTTAAGCTTATGTTCTATTTTGTTTAATATGCAAGTTGTTTGATAGGTAAAAGTTAGTTTACCATAATTTGTTCGTGTTCGTTGTGGACGGCGTAATCTTTGGCGTATCGGGTAGTTGTGTTGTCTAGTTTCTTCGTTGTGCTGATACAATTTTTCCCTGTATATGATTTGTAATATTTTCATGTAAAAGACTTGATCAGCACGAAGCATATGATGTCTTTTAAATAAAGGTGCTGTCCTCAAGTTTGCGTAATTTCCTTGGTGGTTGCAGTAAAGGCGGAGAACTCTTTTTTGCAGTAGTACAAGTTTCTTGTAGTTAGTTTTGGTAGTTGTCCCCCACACCAGAGCTCCATAACACAGCTTAGAATAAAAAAGGCAATTGTAGAGTTGTTGTTTCAGCCATAGGGGAACCAGTTTAGAAATTCTGTACATAATACCAATACTTTTTGATAAGTCTGTACACAGTTGGCTAATGTGTGCGTTCCAGCTTAACTCTTCATTAAATGTCACTCCAAGAAATTTCTGGTTTGTTACTTGCTGCAGTTTCCTTCCTGCATAAGTAATGGTTACTTCCTTATCGATGAATGTATTGCGTGACCTGAATATAATATATTTCGTTTTTTCAGCGTTTAATTGCAATTTATTTTGGTTCATCCAACAAGCTAGTGATACAAGGTAGTGATTCACACTGTGTTCTAATTCATCCTGTGATTCCTGTGATTTAAAAAATAGATTGGTGTCATCAACGTACATTATCAGCTCGGGTGAATCAGGTATATTAACTATATCGTTTACGAAAATTATGAATAATAATGGACCTAGCTTGTAGCCCTGCGGAACGCCTTGTTCAAGCGTTAGATAGCTTGACGAAACATCCTGCATACGTACGAATTGTTGACGGTTATTTAAGTAGCTTTCAAGCAACCGATTTGCGACGCCCCTTATTCCGTACTTCTCCAATTTCCGTAACAAAATTTTGTGATCTATAGAATCAAAAGCCTTCTTTAAATCTAAAAATAGACCAAGCGTATAGTTTTTGTCTTCAATATTTTTTATTATTTTATCTTTGATATATAAAAGTGCTTGTTCAGTGGATTTATTCTTTTGGAAGCCATACTGACTCTTTGTAATTACCTTGTGTGTATTAAAAAAGGTAACTAATCTGTCGTAAATTACATGTTCGTAAATTTTTGAAAACACAGTTAAAATAGATATTGGTCTGTAATTACTAAATTGTCCCTTATCACCCCCTTTGTGTATTGGTGTAACTCGGGCTATTTTCAGTTCTTCTGGGAAAATTCCATCAGATAATGTTAAATTCAGTAGATAAGCTAGCACTTCGCTAATTTCATGCGCGACATGTATTATTACATTCGCAGTAATTTCGTCTATACCCGCGGCTACATTTCGTTTTAGTTTTCTTATTACTTCTACTACTTCGATAGGATCTGTTGGCCTCAGGAAAATAGTTTCACTGACCTCGCTTATAACTACACCATCTTTTCTATTGCTTTCTGCACCAGGTGGATAAGCTCCTGCTTTTATAAAGTGTCTGTTCATATCGTCAACTAATTTTATGTTTTCTGATGCCGTCAGGGCTGTGTGGGATTGGCCACTTTTTGTTCTTCCTGCTAGGTTGTTCACTGTTTCCCACATTTTTTTTTTTTTTTGGTTGATTGCGCAGCCGATAAAAAAGTTGCTCAAAGTACACGTTGGCCCTTTTTATATCGCTGTTTAAATTATTTCTATATTTTTTGAACTCCTTTAGCACTTCTTGATCACGATTTCTAAGAAACTTGTGAAATATTGAATTCTTATGTTTTATACGTTTATATAAGTTTTTATCTACCCATGGCTTTCTTGCTTTTTTGTTTCTGCGATGTGCTTGTTGCAATGGAAAAGATATGTCATAGTAATCACGCATACGCTGCAAGAAAATACTGTAAGCCCTCCCAGCATCGGATTCACTATACACATCTTGCCATCGTTCTTTTAACAGCAACAGCCTAAGATTTTCCAATGTTTGATCATTAATCTTGCGATGAAAGTGATCTTGGCGACTTGCATTTCCGATATTGTAGCTCATTTTGATTACGCAAGAAATCGGAAGATGATCGCTTACGTCTGAAACTAGAACACCTCCTTTGATGTCACTACTGCATATATTTGATAGGCATACGTCTATCAAAGTAGCAAAAGTTGCCGTTACTCTTGTGGGTATATCAATAAGGCTTATGAAAGCATGACAATAAACAAGATTACTTATCTCGTGTGACCATGTGTCTTCTGAAATCATGTTTATGTTAATGTCACCCATGATAATGGAGAGTTCACTTGCTTGGTGTTGTTGTTTAAGTAACTGCTCTAAAAAATTACTAAAATTGATTTTTTGCCCACTCGGGGGTCTGTAAATTACAGATACTATTGTTTTCCCTATTCGCAATGTTAAACACTCGACATCCTCATTTATTTCTGAGAGTTCTTCAGCCACAGAGTAGGAAAGGGAGTCTTTAACATATATTGCCACTCCGCCACCTTTCTTTTTGTTCCTCACCAGGTGTTCAGAATGATAGCCAGAAAAAAATGGCGTTTGTTCATGTGCTGTCATCCAGGTCTCGGTTATACAAATAATATCGAAATTTACTGCTGTTGATTCGAAAAAGATGCTCAGATCTTCCGTTTTATTTCTCGTGCTTCTCGCATTAACATGTACTGCTCTCAAAGCATTCTCTTCATTGAACTCTTTCGCAAGTCTACCTAAGGTGTAGTATCCATTTTGTTTGTTTTCGTTTGCCATTTGGAAATGCCTCTCAGACAGTGCCCGTCTGTTCTACTGCTGTCATTTTGGAAAGATCGTCTAGACAGGTCATGCGCAGAATAGGAGTGTTGTCATCCCTTCTTGCGCATACTTTGCCTTTTGACGTCCAAACATACTTCCACGTTATTTCTCTCTTTCTTTGTTTTGCGGCTGCAAGCAATTTCTTGTTCGCCTGTGTCAGGTGCTCATTGACGAACACATTATTTGTAGTCTGATATCCCAATGTTGCTGCATTTAACTTCTATTTCCTTGCCATTGTGACAACCTCATCTCGCTTACTTCTTTGAACAAAACGAACAATTATATTCTTTGTTCCTGCCTTCGGAGTCTGCACCCAGTGGCAGGTGTCAATATCAGTCGGACTAATCGTGGCACCAACGCATTGCCCTATCCGTTCCACAACTTTTATGGGATCAGACTGCTCTGTTATTCCCTTAATTTCCAGATTGTTCATGCGCTGATACTGCTCCATTTCATCGATTCGTTGTGACAGTCTTTCATTTTCCGTTTTTAATTTTCTGTTTAGGGTTGTCATCTCCCTTACTTCCTCTCTGAGTGCTGCAATCTCTTTGCTCAGGCCTTTCACATCATCGCATGTGTCCGAGCAATACTTTATGCTGTCCTTCAATTCCCCCATCTCTGTTCTCAGGTCACGCTTCAGATTTTTAATTAGCTTCCCAACCTCTTTTATATCAGATGGTGCCATGATTAGTAACAAGAATGGTAGCACAAGAGAAAAAGAGGACACTTTGTTCGGCAGCAGTGCGTCTGAAAAAAAAAAAAAGCTACGCAGTAAAAGAAAATTCTCACCTGCAATTGCAGACAGCTCAGATTAGATGCGTGCCGTAGTCGCACTGCTGCCGAACTGTTGAACGAGTCGATCAGTCCGTCATATTTGAAGCAGCGTCTCGGTGGGCGTAGTTGCCAGTCCGTAGGCAGTCACGTGGCTTGGTATGCTCGTTGTCTTCACTACTTGGCTTGTATTGGTCGCCACATTGAAGGACGACGCTTCTATGCTCCGGATGCGATGGTTGCTGCTGTCCGAGATACCTGCAATTGCAGACAGCTCAGATTAGATGCGTGCCGTAGTCGCACTGCTGCCGAACTGTATAATTTGACGATGATCGTCGCCATCACTATCGCCATTCCAAGCAGCGGTCTCGAACAATTAAACTGACGCTTTACTACAGTACACGTCCCTACTTCACTTACTGGCACTTTGGACAACATTTCATCGTTTTAGACGCGACTGCAAGGACGTTGGAAGTACACTTAGACGGGACGTCACACTGTATACACTATACACAGACACACTATAGACAGGCACAGTCAGGAGAGTCAAGATGGCTTGGCCACCGCAATAAATCAAGCATCAGCCGGCCTCTCCTGATCTTCTTCTTCTTCTTCTTCTTCGATGATGATGATGATGATGTATACCTATGACACTTACCCACCAGGGGGGATTGGCCAAGAGTTATTTGATAATTACGTTTTGATTTGAGATGATTGGAAGGAACAGACACAAAAAAGGATGCTTTGGAGGGAGTTTAATTAGTGGAATTGTGCATGTTAACTGTTCAAACCAGACAGATGAGTCACGAAAACCTATACAGAAGAATACCTTAATTATGTTTTACAACACAGACGAGAGGAGTAGTTTGTCTTTACGATTGACTTTTTTTAACAGGAATTGTCAAAATCGTATATGATTTGTTATTTGTATGTAATTGCACACAGCATTGAATACATTCCTGTGGCAATATGCCTTCTTCTTCCTTGGTGCACCGTCATCATCATCGCTGCAGCTCTTCTTCGTTTCCTTAGATCTGATGCTTTTCGAGGCAACGTTTAGGTTTCGAACAGCTCGGAAAACATGGCGCGTCGCCGTTCTCGAGTGACCTCGAAGACGTCTTCCCATACTGGGATCTGGACACCGGTCTTGGGATAGAGCAACAACCTCATCGAGACCCTCGTGGTTGACGACCTTCCCCGGCTTCTCGCTGAGGACTTTCATGACGGGCGAATACCCTCCACCTTGCGCGTCCGGTTGTAGCCGCAGGTCCTCCGGCACCAGCTGTGCCCGTCCAGAACAGGAATGACACGGCGAATGTTCGTGATCTCGGAGCGCTCAACGAGACAGACCACCGGAACGACCAGCACGCCGCGGCAGCGTGCGAGGAACGCTGCCTTGTTGGCGTTCTCGCCGAGAGGTCGAAGATAGCTCGGAAGTACCGGCTCACGAGCTCCACTGCGCAGCGGCCGTAAGCCTTGTCGAAGTGACGCTTCGGAGAAGATGGGTCAGTGGCTGCTACGAATCGACCGCTGACTCGCTGCCATGATGTTCCATCGGTCTTCGGGCTGTCGACATGGCCTAATGTGACGTGTCCGCCACCACGCTTGGTCAGGATGTCCGCCATTGTGACTGTCCACCACCATCGATCAGGAGTTCAGGACATCCACCTCGCTGATTTTGACGCAGTTCTTTAAGGTTGATTATTAAACGGTCGACTTTATTAGAGCGAAGTGTCTCGTTATGTTTTCCTGAGTACAATGCGCACTATTGTTATTGCGTTTTCTATTATACTTTGTTTGTCGTATATAGCACAGACAATTTAGACGTAATATCGAATAAACGCTCCATGTAATGGCCTGGATACCGTTTTTGCGTGTGTGTAAACTTATGAGTAAATATCTAAAGAACGGCGTTTTTATATGCACGACTGAATGTAAATAACGTGTTGCCTCTGCATGGTACAGAAAACATGTGTAATGTGCTAATTAGATTATTGGATTACCTCACATGTAATGAGAGAGAGAAACTATTGGAAAAACAGATTTTTGCTGGCGCGTGCATAACTACCGCTGACATGCTATTCTGGGGATGGGGAGGGAGGTATAACACTTACGTATGGACATAGCAACACCGCTGCATTTGACATTTTAGCTTTAGCAGAGCGATAGCACTCCGGTACGGTCAGACCTGCGTTGCGAGGAGGTTGCAAGGATGTTGGAAGTATACCTAGACAAGGTGTATATATGCGCTATATACAGGTACACAGACGGAAGCATAAAGAGGGGAAAAAAAGAACAGTAGGCGGCGTCACGTGATAACTCTAGCTTCGGCAAGCCAACGTACTCTGACGACAGTGCGCAGTGCTTCTTGGGTAGGAATAGGCCCTACATAGTTGCCGAACCGCCCGAAGTTGTTTGGACGCGGTAGAATTTAGTCGCGCTTGACCATTCATTATTCTACCACTTGCCTACCACTTGACCGGGGCCCATTTCCCACGATTGTCTCCTATACATTTTCTGTGATTAGGCTTCAAGATTTCCATTTGACCCCCCCCCCCCCCTCGTAGCTTTTCTTTTTTTTTTCTTCCTTGATCAGGAGAGTCATGATAACTGGCAACCGCAATAAATTACGCACAAGTCGGCTTTTTCACATCTTCTTTCTTGGTGCACCATCATAATCATCATCGTCATTAGATCTTTTTCATTCCCGCAGATATGATGCCCTTCGAATCAACGCTCACGTTTCGAACAGCTCGGAAACATGGCGCGTCGCTGTTCTCGAGTGGCCTCGAAGATGTCTTAGCGTACGTGGTCTTCGATAGAGCCACCACGTCGTCGAGATCCTCGTGTCCGACGACCCTACCCTGTGTCTCGAGTCAGAGCTCCAGGATGCGCAATACCGCTCACCTTGCGCGTCCGGTTGTAGTCGCAGGTCTGCAAGCATCACCTTGTAGCTGCACGCGCACGTCCAGGACGCGAATGACGTGGCGAGTGTTCCCGATCTCGGAGCGCTCGATGAGACAGACCACCGGAACGACCAGAACGCCGCGGCAGTGTGCCAGGAACGCTGCCTTGTTGGCGTTCTCGCCGAGAGGTCGAAGATAGCTCCTCACGAGCTCCACTGCGCGGCGGCCGTAAGCCTTGTCGAAGTGACGCTTCGGAGAAGATGGATAAGTGGCTGCAAGGAATCGACCGATGACTCGCTGCCATGATCTTCCATCGGTCTTCGGGCTGGCGATCTGGCCTAATGCGACGTCTCTGCCACCAACCCTTGGTCAGGATGTCCGCCACTGTGACTGTCCGCCACCATCGATCAGGACATCCGCGACGCTGATTTTGACGCAACTCTTTTGGCGTGATTGTTAATTGCGGTCGACTTTATTAGAGCGAATTGTTTCGTTATATATTTCTGCGTACAATGCGCACTGTTTTTATTGCGTTTTCTATTATACTTTGTTTGCCGTATGTAGCGAAGACAGTTTAGCCGCACCATCGAATAAACGCTCTGTGTAATGACCTGAATACCTTTTTTTGCGTGTGTGTAAATTTACGAACGAACATTTAAAGAACAGCGCTTTTTATGCATGACTGAATGCAAATAACGGGTGTGTATCTGCGTAGCACGGGATATACATGTGTAATGTGCTATATGTATATCTTATCGGTTTATGCGGGTTTACCTGCCATGTAAGGAACATTTGCACATGAACATGGGAACACTAAAATCCCTAGATATTTTTTTCGTTTTTAAGTACCGACAACTACCTCCTCTTCCGGCACCCTCTCGCTCAAATCCCGCGTCAGCAGCCATGTTCTTCCTAAACACGTGGAGCGGAGCACGCGCGCGTCAACATACGCGCTCCTATCAAATATGATAGTGGACGCGCCATATGTAAGGAAACGCCCTAATGAAACACGCAACTTTTTTTGACGTTCTCTCGCCGCAGCATTCAAGTAATGGCTTTAGGAAGAACATGGCTGCCAAAAGCAACGCCGACTAATCAGATGCGCCAGCAGCACATCAAAGCTTTTCGCTACTTAAAAAACGGAAAAGATATCTAGGGACTTTAGGAAACACTACTGCATTTGACATTTTAGCTTTAGCAGAGCATTTACACTCCGACCCGATCAGACCTGCGTATGCTAGCGTTTTCCTCGCGAACGCGTTGCGGTAATTGCAGTGGCTTGCTCAGAACGCTCGCGCGGGCAGCAGAAGGGAATCTGAGACGCACTTACCAAAACGCAGTGGAAACGAAACTATCGGGTACTTCTAAGCGCGCTCTACAACTTTCCAAATCAAACGTGCTCATGTCATGAGACAAATGCTGGTACGTTACATAATTGCGCATAGCTAATTAATTAGCTAACTGCGCATCAGAGGCCGATGTATCGGTAGTTGAATCCGGCTGCAAACATTCCTCTCAGTTTTTCATTCGCTTGTAATACACCGCATTTCTCTAAAGTGTGGTTCAAGTTGCATGAAGGAGGCAGCATACACGGTGATCCTGGTGAAGGCCTCGCGTTTCAGGTGGCATGACGTCGCTACGACATGAACCTAATGTTCCGCTTCTTCAACTCTAAAATTTCCCTTGCAAGCGAAAAAAAGAAGAGAAATCTTGAGACATTAGCTCAACAAGCAATCGTGCAAAAGAAATCTTGTCACAAGAGGAGACGCCCGGTTGTGCGCTGTTGCTCGTAATAACGACGTCCACGCGTCAACGTTGTCGACGACATTCGTCGCGTCTCTGCGCGTCAGAGCGAACGCGTCGTGGACGAGGAGAAAGCAGCAGCAACTGTAGCAGCAGCAGCTGTTGCTTGCTGCTATAGGGCGCTCACATACGAGTGCAGTCATGCGAGGTGCAGACGAGCAAACAGCGCACAGCTCTGCTGTTAAGTGCAGACAGCGTGCTCGCCTGACACCCGTCACTGGATGCGCGGAGAGGACAGCACAATGCGAGGAATTCACTACTGCAGGCGACCCCCAGCAAGGATTCGGCGAATCGTACGTTTGTTTGCCCAGCGAAGGGGCTCATAACCACTACACATGGAGGACTGACCTAAAGTATGAGATGGAATTAGGTGATGACTGCTACTGTTAACTAGAAATAAATAAATGGAATGAGAGTTTACTTTTTTCCTTGCCCGCCACTCTTTCTTTTGTTAATTATATTCATTAACCCTGAAAGAAGTCAGCTTGATATGACACGAGCCAAATGTTCATTTAAGATATCTGACATTTCGGATCGACAATAATTCTCTAACCAACTTCGCTTTTATGGCCCCATGCAGTATGTCTCTCTGCCGGCGCAACGAACTTCAACCTTAAAAAAAAAAAAAAAAAAAAAAAAGTCCTGCAGATCCGATGCATTGTCGAAGTCGGTCTCATGCGAAGAGTCGGTGAGGGAACTGCCTATGACAAATTTTATGGCATTCGGACAAGTGTTACTAGTGGAATAAATTTAAGGTCTTTGTGAAACGCGAATGAGTCAATTGGTATGTGTGACACCTGGCATATTCGTTACTATGCCACCAGCACTGGTGGATGTCGGCTACTACTGGCTATCTAGCTAATTAAAGGTAAGCAGAAGTAATTAAAGAAGTGTTAATGGGGTTATTTCGCGTTTACCGCTAAATGTGCGCATGATCGAGAGTATTATTGTCGACAAATATACGTGGAATGCAGTCTGAGGCGATCGAGTTATATATACTCTGAATTGTCGTCGTAAACGAAAATGCAATGTAGTGCTCGCAAACGAAAAGAAAAAGAAAGAAATAAAATAAAGAACTCCAGTCCCACATACATCCTTTCATTTCACTTCCCCTCTTGCACCTGTATGACAATCTTCCTCTATTAATGTACCGGGCATTAGGGATGGACTTCCCCGTGGGATCATAACAAAAAAGCCTTAGATCCTCATCAGCAGAAAGTTCAACAGCACGTTAACAGAGCGCTCATCGCAATATTCAACAGCAGGCCAACATAAACTCCAACTAGGCTTACGTTGTCACATTCTTATGAAGTTCTAAGCTTCCCGCTTCATTTCTTCAAAAATCTTGTTGTAGCTTAGATAACACGCCCCTCAACTGTGCGAACTATCGCGCAGAATATTTTGTTATTTATTTTCGGGTTGCCTTGAGACACAATATCTCAACTAAATCTAACGTAGGCACTCACTCCCATTTTGTGAATACAGAGCAAACGTGACCTGTAAAACGCGTCGGCCATTCCTCAGAATGAAGTTCATATTGCTAAGTACACTATAAGAATAATTGTTAGCGTCTTATACGTGCCAGAACCACGATACTATGGCGCACGCAAGGACCTCGTGGTATAGAGATCTCCTGCTTAATTCTGACCAACTGCTAAGTTACTTAACGCGTACCTAAATCAAAGTACAAAGGTGTTCTCTGCATTTCGCTACCATCGAAATGCAGGCCGCCACGTCCGGGATTCAACGCCGCGACCTAGATTAGCAAACCTGTTAACAGCCCAGCCTTTAACCTATACCACGGCGAATGAGTACGCCTTTAGTGGAGTATGTTTGCAGTATATATAATATGTCCATGTAAATCTTGCGTGCGTTTAGGAGCGCATGTGTGCAACAAAGCTAGAAGAAAGGCGTGGCTTTTGAATGGGAACGATTAGTACACGGGCCGCCCGAAAACGTCGAGTTGTAAAGGAAAGACAACTCGTGCCTTGCTAGGCGTATAGTCATCCTTATTCTTTTTTTTTTTTCGTGGTCGTTCCTAACTGGATCACACGGGATTTCGTCAGGCTATCCGACTACAAAACTTCCTTGGAAACGTCGTATATATAATGTGGCCTATACACGTCACGATAGCGGTACAGGTGGTACAGGCCTCACACGTGTCGGGGGCGGTGCAGAGACATCGGCGAACTTGAAATGCGTGCTCGGTTGCAACATGTTGCGTGGCGTGCCCGTCGAAGCACACCAGAGCACTCGATCGCTTTCTCGAGATAAACAGCTGCAACCGCGGATGCAGCACGGACCGATTTCTGGCATGCTGTATATTAAACCTCTTTTCCCCGCAATGTATACCCTAAAAACTTAAAAGCAAAGCACGCAAAAAAAAAAAAGAAATGCACGGCGAACTGATTCGTCACTTCGCTTGTCGCAGTGACGAATCTCCTTCTCAAAGCGGAGTGCTATCCGTACACTTTCAGGAGGATTAACCCTTGGATTCGCTGAACCGATAATACGAACAAAAGTTGGTCCAGTAATCCGAACACTGTCCTCCTCTGTTCATTGTGTCCTTGTCAAGAACATTTTCTCTTTTCTTTATTTCTCTTTTCTTTTCTTGCAGTTAACGTCCACATTGAGTTGGCCAGTTTGATTCACCCCTCACGCAAGCCCTCCTTGCAGCAAAAGAAAAATTTTTACATGCTTCCTTTTAACTTCGATTTCTCGTCTCCAGAAGAGGTCCGGTCATTCCAAGAAACGGACTCGTTTCGTCGTCTTAGTAGGGTGACCCATGTGACCTGGAAACCGAGCTCTAAAATAACGTTTTCTCTTGGACTGTACGAACAAGGTAACGCATTTAGCTCTTGTGGAAGACACCCAATAATATGCAAACAAACAAAAAAGAACAATAAAAAAGGAAAAAAAGGAAATCGTTCCTAATGACACGTGTAATGGGGTTTCAACAGTACATCATCTGCAGACGCTATGGCAATTGCTGAGGGTGCTCGTGATACAGACTGCGACCGCCTCCATCGTGTAGTGCGTCGTTTTCAGGTGGCCAGCCTCGAACTACAGATACCGAGAGCCATGTAAAGCGCACGCACGCACGCACACACGCACGCACGCACGCACGCACACATTTTATATAACGAATTCCCGGGTTCGAACCCGCGACCATCGCTCCGGTCGGCGCCCCGGTCAGGCGTTGGTCCCGGGTTCGAACCCCGGAACAGGACGAAATTTTCGGCAACTAGGAAAATTTCATTTCTGAGAAATCAGTACGGATTTCCTTGTAGCCTTGTGCTACAAACGGGTGGATGCTAAGTTTCCCTTTCATAAACCTTACTCCACCTTGCGGGTTTCCGCAGAACTCATTTGCCTTCGCGATTCGTACAACTCCGTCATCAGCTGTCTATCCAACAAATTAAAGAAAATGTAGAGCAGTATACTCTATGGGCTGGTCAAGCGGTGTGGGCAAATCGTAAAGTGCAGTAGCGCCTCGTGCAAATTTTAGTACAATAATAAAGACATGTGTGATGTGGCTCATGTGGGAGCAGGAGCAGGTCAAAAAACACCGTTCCGAAGAGAAATAAGACGCGCACGGCAAAAATATTTTAATGACTGCCCAGTAGCCTCCCAAGTTTCACACAAGAAACCTATCTTTTGTTTTTTCTATAGGTGCTTGTCGCCCACCTGTGAGCCCGGCCCTTTGACAATTTATTAGCTCGCAGCTTCTTCGCCTTCAAGCGCCTATTTGTTGCCAAGTGTGATTTTTTCCCCACCACTACGCCCCGTTTTCCGCTTTCTGCCAGCAATGATAACTTCTATATTTCTTGCTTTTTCTCTTTTTTTTTCTGTCTCTTCTCTCTTGCTTTTTTTTTTTCTTTTTGAAGTCGAAGTGAATTTGTCTCACGTCGCCCGCCCAAAGCCCCCAGCCACAACATACCCTTCCCAGCTTGGCCGTCAATCTTGCTTAGATCGTCTAGAATCTGTCTTTTGCATCCGGGACAAACTGTTCAAACTGTTTCACCACTTTGCAATACGTCACCGACGTAGTTTTGACAGCCAGCCAGTGCGCCCAAGTCCTTGTCTCCTTGCCCAGCCATGCCTGCGGACGTCGGGGGCAAGGGCCGGGGAGTTCACGGGAAGTCGGGACACTCCTCTTCAATGTGCACCACACGTGCGGAGACCTGTCTGTCGCGCGACGAGCCACGCATTGACCGTGATGGTCCCGGAGGTTCCTCGAAGATGTGCACCACGCGGGACGAGGTCCGACGGTTCGCAGCGCCGTCGTCCATGATGCGGATCGTCTGCATCGCGGGGCACGGCTCGGGAAGCAGTTGCTCGCAGCGCCGACCCATCGAGGACGAGGACGATGAGTCGGCCCGGATGCGCACGGCGCTGAACTTGCCACTGCCGCCTCCACCGCTACAGGTCGTCACAGTGGGCTGTTGGTAGCCGCCATAGCTGTCACTGCTGCAGATAACCTGTACAGAGCGAGAACGCGACGTACGCGCATTTGTCGACATCTTCAGTGTCCTGTCCTCAGAGACACTGTATCTGGGGCAAATCATAACTCGGGGCTCTGCGCAAGTAGTACGACGAAAGATTACATACGTGCACGGAGTGGCCAGTGAACTCACAGGGCTCGCCATACAGTATTGCCGTGTAATCTCTCGTACAAAAGAAAGTACTCAGCCGGCTCCTTAGCTCTGGATCTATCCGTAGATCAGAAAATTTAGTCTATCCTGACCAACTCGAACGAAGCGCCTCTGACAAGCGCAATCGACGTGCACCGGAAACAATGACACATAGTAATGACGTTGGTCAGAACGTAACGCAGAAATAAAACATGGCGACGATATATATAGGCGTATTGCGGTCGGCATATGAAAAGACCGATACTTCATCAGTGACGAATTCACCACAATAAGCGGCGAATTCGTTGCCGAGAAGAGTGGACTGAAACGTTTTCATAAAGTTTCATTGGTCTATCCCGCAGTCTATAGAGTATATGCAAAGGCTCACCTTTACACCGGGAGGAGCACACCCTCTGCTAGATGGCACGGGCGCGGGCCGCGGCTGTACCATGACCGGATTTCCGGGCTGCTCGTTTATGACGGTGACAGACGTCAGACCCGGCGCCGTCTCCTGGCCGAGCGTCGTCTCGAAGCATATGGGCAGTCGCTTGTTGGACAGCAGCGACAGCGGGTCGCAAATCTTGTTCTTCAGCTTGTCTATACTGGGCAGCTTAGTACCAGAACCCGAAGGGGCGGCGGGCTTCGCGTCCTTGTCCTTGTCCTTATCTTTGTCGTCCTTGCACTCCTTGCAGCGTTCGCGCTCCCTCTTCTCTTCCTCTTCCTTGGTCAGTGGTCGGCCTACGGTCACCTCGAGGCCTCCCTCAGGAGTGATGCGCCAGTCCAGGCGCGAACCCTTGATCTTCGGGGGTGCCGGTAAACCAATGGTCTCCACGGGACCGCAGTAGACCTGGGTGAGCGAAGACTGACATGAAGGCGCCATCGGCGCCATCTGCGACTGCTGGCCCGAGGGGTCCACGGCGATCACGCGCACGCCTCCGTCCATGCAGGCCACGTCGTTGGGGTCGCCCAGCGTGATGACGCGAACCGACCTTCCCGCCATGATGGTGCTGCTGCTGCTAGTCTTTCCCGGCAACTGGGGAGGTGGGCTGCTGGTTTGCTCCTACGGATGAGCACGCACACGTCGCAGGCTGGCGGTAGCAGCAGAATTTCAAGGCGACTTGCGGTCACCGGGAGAAGGCTCTCGCCAGCTTCCTACTTGGTAGGTCTTCGGCTGCAGCCATTGCCGAGCTCCATCGGTGAGGCGACGGTCTGCGGCTGCTGGTTCCTGCGTAGAACGCGAGCGCGAGCTCTCGCGCGGCCGCGGTTGAAGACGACGATGATGATGACGTTGTGGCGGTTCCTGTTGTGGCAAGCGGCTGCGAAACGTGTGTCTACCGCTGAAAGAAGAGGTAGTGGTTATCGGGGGAGAGCCGCCACAGCAAATGGCGATTGATGCTTCATTAAATTACGATGTTCCAATGCAGAACAAAGTACTCATAACAGCAATTTAATGTTTACAGTTTGTTTTATCCCCTGTCTTAACCCTTTCCCTTATCTTAAGCATTATGATAATTTTGAAGTGCAAGGCTGCATGGCTAATTAACTACACATCTGCTTCTTTATGTGTGGTCAGTCTCTTTCATACCCCTATATGTATATACTTAATGCCGGTGCGCGGCTTATGCCCCCGCGCCATTGACAGAGGTTATCTCAGTGCATTTCGTTTCGATCAGGTGCAGTTATCGATGACAGATATACGGCCCTTACGACACGCGGATCAATCACGAGGGTAAATTTACCAGTATCCATCCCTGAATTTTTTACCGTTATCGGTTCGGACTCTCAACTTTACCGTTATCGGTTCGGACTCTCAACGAGTTGCTCGACAACGTAAATGTCCAAAGAGAGAGGCGCTTTGTGTGTGTCTGTGTGTCCCTCTCTTTTGTTTGTTCAATTTGCGCCCTGTAAGCATTTGCACTTTATAATGAACCAACTAGCCCAAGAAGCAGTTTTATTAAGACATTGACCTGTCAACGTCGTTGCCATTTTGCGGCGTTTTAAAGCAGCAGTTCTATTTGTCGGTGCCGTCACTTCGAATCAGTAACCGGAGGAGAAACACCGTTGGTACACGTGGGAGCTGCAGTGCTTCGCTTCAATTCACCTCTCCTGTATGGCGGCACCGCCCAAGGCAAAGAATGCCCCGATGTGCGCGCGCGGAGGCGAACGAGCGCATCGGCACCTTTCGTCGCGGAACGTAAAGTTGTGGGTTCGATTGCCAGCGCGCACGCGTTAACGAAAACCTTTGTTTCTTTGTAATTCATACCTGCATATTTTAATGAGTCATTCGGAAACGACGTGAATGAGGTCCTGGTAGACTCCGGAATAAAACTTTCGTGTTAAAAACGCGCGAGATACCAGACGTCGTCGGGTGTAAATGGTCTATAACTCGCCTCGAACACTGTATCGAACGATGACGAAACAGGTAAATATAGTAGCGGACGCGCCAGCATCCACTTGGACATCCTTCAGAAGAGATTCTGCGTGGTTCATTTACTAGACGCCGTGTTATCGCCTGGACGACGAGTTGCTCGACAACGTAAATGTCCAAAGAGAGAGTTCTTTCGTCAACGAAAATTTTAGCTAACGTTCATGACGAGCGGCATATTTTGCCGCGGAACTTCATATGTGCCGAAAAGAACTCACAACGTTGAACTACTCCGTAGGTACTTGTGCAAGTAACGCGTGCACACACACGTACACAAGAGAAGGTAATAGTACAGAGTATTTTTGTGCTGTCTCGGAACTTCGTGGTGGTGGGAACTCTGCAAAAGAAATTGCGTTCCCCTTTCTTTTTTGACTCCAGAGCGAGATTCTCACAGATCCCCTGCGGAGTAAATTATCTTCCAACCCCATTCAGGGAGCATACGCTTCCTGCTCCGTGTCCTCATTGTGCACAAGCACGATAAGTTTACACCATTTCACAGCCACGGCACTGAAAAAAGGGAGTTAAATAAGACTACGGGAGTATTAAGAGCTCTCGCACGAACGCATTGCGACTCTTTCGCACCCCGCGGATCATTTTGTCTTTTAAATGTTCAAGGAAACAGCACTGCACTTTTCGTTGTCTCCGCCTTCTCTCGTATACAGTGGAGAATAGCTTAAGATGAACTTGATGCTGCACCTTTCCGTCAACCTCAATCGCCATCTAGCTGGGACAGCTCGGAGCCTGCGGGACTGCCGGAATCGTGCAAGACGGCGCTGACCACGTTCTCGGTCGCATTGAACGAGGCAGACCGCGTGACCACGTTAATACGGCAGGGCCCACCCGACTCTGCCAGTCGTCTCGCTAACTCCTCCACGCACTCGACGCACGGTTGCAGTGGAGGCGGTTCTTCGTGCTCTGCGACGAAGTCGGTCTCGCTTCTACGTCGCCTCACTACGTATGCCGGTAGCGACGGACGTTTGGTGGCCAAGACCGGTCCTGTCGCCGGCACGTCCACGAGACGCACTGAAAAGGCGCTGGGTTGGCGCGTCGCGGCTGCCTTCTTCACACCTAAAGTCACCTCGAAGCTTACCGGCGCGCGAGGGGCGAGCTTGAAAGACCACGTTTTGTCGGGCTTCTTGGTTTCCGTATTGCTTCCTCCCGACGCCGAGGTCGAAGCAACAGCTTCGGGCGTCGCGGGTGCGGGCGCACCGTTCTTTTTCTCTTCGACGTCGGCCGCCTTCGCGGTCGCGTTCTGTTGGTCCGCCGACGCCTGCTTAGCGGCCTTAGTTCGCTTGGCCTCTTCCTCTTCGGTCAACGCCGGGCCAACGCGCACCTCCAGGCGCCCGTCCGGCTGGAGCTTCCACTCCAGTCGCGTGCCCGGGGCTCGACAACCGCCTCCAGTCGCCGCGACCTGACGAGTCTCGGGCACGTGGCAGTAGATGTTCGTCACCGAGCAGTGACTCGCGCTGGACTTCGGGAAACAGAAGCGGGAAGGTAACCTCGGCAGCGACGGCGACTGCTGGTGGGATGTGCAAGGTTCGGCCGGGAGCACCTCAACCTCGACGAACTCCGCGTCCTGCGTCGGCGGTATGGGAGGCTGCTGCCTCGGCTCGTCGGCCGTGGAGACCAGGCGAACGGCTCGTACTCTTGTCGACATGGCGACGTCCGTTTGCCCTCTTGCATGCAACGCGTCGCGAGGACGCAGCTTGCTTTAACGCGTGTTGACTGAACCCGTCGCCGAGATGAAAGGGCCGGGCCGTCGCTTCTGGCCAACGTTTTTAGATCTGGTTCTAAAAACGCTTCTGGCTGCCGCGGCAGCGCTGGCCGAAAGCCGCCATGTTGGGTAGGTAACAGCCGACCAAGGAGGTTTAAAAAAAATGCTGGAGTGGCAACGCCCGCTGAACCTTGCCGCGACGGGTGAAGCCGGCGTTTGCCTATGGTTCAGCCCTAAAAGCTTGCCAGTGGCCAGTATCATTTCAAGCGTTGTTGAACTGCTAAAGTAAACTATAGACTAATTGTAATGTAGAAGCGAGTTGTTTTGGATCAATAAAGTACCAATGACCGAGTATCAATGCCACGATATAGCACACAAATTTTCGCGATGGTCAAGTCACGGCCGGTCGATTAGCAACGCACGACGTGCATTTTTATCCAGCGGCCGTGGTCAAGTTTTAGCACTCCAGCACCCGTAGCACAAAGAGGCACATCAAGCCAACCTAGTAACGTTGAATCAAGCAGTGTCTAGCAAAGCTGACCGCTTTAAAGGGGTTAAGAACCGTGAGGAAAACGTTTTTTTTTTTTTTTTTTGTGCTATTTGGATGCTGTTAACCAATTCCCTGAGTAAGATGGCGGCCACCGGCTTCACCTTTAGAACAAAATCTCCGCTCCAGAATTTTTTTTTATCTTAAACCTCCTTGCAGCCGACACACGAGCCGTTTTCTCCAGGGTCCTAGAACATTTTACCGAGACAGATATGCGTCTCGCACCAGCAAAACGGCATTTCAGCACAATAATACTGCATTAACGGGAACATTCCGATTAGCGGCGTGCATTTCAATTTCCAGAACGCGAGTGCTGAAGTGAAAGCCCATAGAGGGCACCTCCGTCAAGGTCACCCCAGAGCCATATACGGCCCTGGGCCAGCCCATAGAGGAATTTCCCAAATAGGTTATTTATTTCTCCATAAGGACACAAAGGTCTGAGTGAACACATAAGAGTATAAATTAAAGCAAGATGATGTGGAAATGGTTCATAAAAAAGAGCCAGGCCTGCGCGGAATCGACGGTTCGCAGAGCCATATATGGTCTTGGGCCATCCCATAGAGAAATTTCGCAAATAGGTTATTTACTTCTCCATAAGAACGCAAAGGTCTGAGTGAACACATAAGAATATAAATTAAAACAAGATGATGTGGACACGTTCATAAAAACTACCGCCAGAATGACCAGGATGCCCAACTACCGCCAGCAACGACACCTGTCCCAGACTATAAAATTTGGCCCCCATATTGCTCCCCAGAAAGTAGGTAACGGCGCAACGATGCGAAGCTCGTGCAGGATTTTGGAGAACTGCGAAACGAAAATAGGCTTGCCCTGTTTAACAGCCAAAGGCAGGGGCCATGGAATTTAAAAGGATCGTGAAAAAAAATATTGAGCTGGCCGGCTGTAATTTTCATTGGTTCAATAAGCATTCAACATGGTGATTCCGAAATATTTTGGCGCAATATTCAACGTACATTTAATAATGCCCGTTTGAAATCCACGCATTCTTACGCTCCTGAAATGACCACGCCACACCACAAGCCGGCATACGCACTATTCGGCAACATCTTATTAAGACAGTTAAGAATGTAAGCACATTAACTTTCGTTCGTTCTAAAACAACAGGTTTATATGAAATTTAGAAAGTAAGAAAACAATTCAAGCCCGTGTGGTGCTGCCATGCAGAAGCAAGGCTGGAGCATGGTTTGTTTTCCAATGGCCTCCGAGGGCACGCCAATCTCGGAGGCCATAGTGGTGCCTAATATGATATCAGCTGCAGAGCTGAGGGGCATGCATGTATATGATAGATTGGAAATTTTCAGAAAATGTTTCACAGCCCCTTTAAGGCGTGCAACACTCGTTACTTTCTTTTACTTAGACAGCAACACTGGTGTGATTCAAGTGATGTGCTAGGACAAAGTGTGCCAGCATGACGACTTTGGTTCTGCACGAAGAGCTTATTAGGTGCAGAATACACAATTTCTGCGCTCAGAATTGATGTAACACATGAAGAGTCATGTATTCACTCAGTGAGTGCACAAATGTTCATATACTACTTGCACTGCATTATTCATGTAAATCCACTAATTCACACATGCAATAAGAGAGGGAAAAGAAAAGCTTTTCTTGCAAGCTTTATTTCAAAGCTGATTTTAATTGCACTGCAGCAGTCAAACCACAAATCCAGTTTGTAATACTATACTTTCTTTGTCTCGTCTTTAAAGCATCTGACTGAAAATATGGCGTTAAACGTGCACGAGCTAAAAACGAGATGTGAATCTTTGACAAATGCTCTGCTTGGTACTGCCTATGTACATGGGCTGTGGATGCCGCCCGCATCCCTGCTGTCCAGTTTTATACTAGCCCTATTAATCGCTTGAGCCACCACAGGTCAGATTCTCACCTCTGCAAAACACATGCTCCCAAAGTTTCACATCAGCCAACTGAACCCATTTATTCAACAAAACAAGATAAAAATTGCGCTAGAATCTTCAACTTTAAAATGTCAGCAGCAGCCAGTCAACATTCACAAACACACATTATTTAAAAAAAACTGAAAATCAAACAAAACAAAGAAAACCCTGCCAGCAAGGGGTCTCTCTCTGTGCTGGTATTTAAATCTAGACCTTTTTTTTTTTAAGTATGAGCGCTTTAATTACAGTCAAACTCATTGTATGTGATGATGTTATGCATACATTTTTCTCATGTACAAAGAACTACCTAATGCAGCAAACAAAAGAAAGAACATTACAAAGGCAGACTAACTGCTAAAATAAACTGCCTACTGGTCAGAACATTTACAGGAAAAAAATAAAAGAAAAGACCTAGCAACAGTGTGTGACAGAAAACTGGAAAAAAAAACGACAACAAACATTACTTGGGCCCAGACCATATGCTACTTACGCTGACCATTATCCTCACACGTTTGCAGTGCTACCAACAGATTTCATACTGCTCTTCCAATTGGCACTTTGACAAATAAATGATAATACTAGATTGCAGGCCAGGCAAGGAATGCCTGGGCCTCCTTTTTGTTGCGACACTACTCATCTAATCCATCATTAAGGGTAGACAGAAGTAGAAAAACAAAAAGAAAAACGAGTGGGAAAAATGGCAGGGTTGAGCCAAACACTGCTCTCCAAGTTGTTGGTGCATCAGGAAGGTCTCAGCAAGAGCTGTGACATATTCACACTTATGTACAAAATCACGCCTTTAAATACAGCTGTAGAGAAGTGAGTGAGCATTCAAAAGTGACCCACACAAGAATAGCAAAAAACCATCCGTCCAACAAGTAGACCAGCTTGTTCCTTTCAAGACACGTTGGCTGTGCACTAGCTAAGCCTAACTTTATGCTTCAAACCCAAGAAAAAAAAGAAAGGCTAAGGACAGCGGGGCTTGTTCTGCTGCTCAGCATTCGAGACGCAGGAAGTCTCTATGTTAATAAATAACAATCCTAATTCGCAGAAGAAAACAATACAGCAAAGAGCAGAGTTCGTTTTGAAGTTACGGAGACAAAGCATGTGAGAGTGGGCGAGTGCTACTACGGCAATGAGAATGCAAGGGACGTGATGGCACACAAATGCTGACTCTCTCTGCAGATGTGCCTCAGCAAACACAGTGAACAACGAACACAGACTATACCAACCAACAAAAAAACAAGTGTGTGTCCACAGCTGCACATGTACATAACATCCCCAAAGTTTCTGTGCAGCAGAGGGCACCAGAGCTGACCAGCATCACATAGGGACTCGGCACCCCGGCCGCAATATTTGCTTGTGGATGGGGGACTGAGCCCTGGCAGTTCAATCTATGCCCTTGTTTCAATGCCGCCTTTCCAAATGGAAATGCAATCTTCGGGTGCCTGGCAATGTGCCAATGGCAAGAAAGTGTTTGTGAACATGCCCACAAGGGCTGGGAACAAACCGAACATAGTAGGTGCCCCAAAAACAAACATTCAGCACAACAGCCAGCACACCGAAGGACTTTGCTTTCTCCGCCCGATCCGCGGTACCCTGATGGCAGCGAAGGCCTCAAGAGAGCCGCAGGCTCTGACAAACACTGCCTGCGCTCACGACTACGGCAGGCACACTGCAACACTTATATAACACGGGCCGGCTAGACTGAAATCTCATAGTTCATGTCGTAAACTGAGCGCCGCTCGCCAGATGCAGGCACTGAGCCGTCAGCGTTGCGCTGTGGCCGCGCCCCTGACGAGCCCTTCTCAATGGAGTCCGTCATCTCCAACGCCTTCACAAATGACATAGGGCGGCGCGGGGCAGCCCGCCCTGGGTAGTGGGTTCCTTCAAGCACCGAACCCTTGCTGCCGCCTCCCTGGGGTGGTGTACCCCCACCGCCGCTCAGCCGTCGCGCAGACACACTACTGCCTCCGGGTGTTGGCGTTGCCCTGACGTCGCCACGTGACCCTGGCCGAGGCGGTGGTTGTCTCGTCTCCCATCCCAGTAGTGTCCTGTTTGCAGCAAGATCTGTCGATGCTGGAGGTGCACATGGTGGATAGTTGCCATTCGCCTGGTCCAGCTCGCTTTCGGAGACAAAGCGGCGGCCAGACGGGCTCGCGCCACCACCGACCAGGCGGCGAGGTGCCGCACCGGGTGATGGCAGGGGTGGGCGACGTAGTGGCGAGCCCACCGTCGGACTGGTGAGGCTGCGAGGCGGCGTGCGGCATGGGCTCTGCGGCCAGCGCAGGGGCTGCAACGGGATGCTATTGGAGGCGGCGCCACCGAGGCTGCTCGGAGGCACCGGGTGTTGTGAAGCGGCGGCGTCGCCTGGCAAGAAGCCACTGCCAGTCGGGCTGAAGAAGTTTGTCTTGGAACCGTGGTGCAGAGGCTGTGGTGGTGAGGGTTCACAGTCACGAGACTGTGTTGCCTCGAATGCATCAATGTCAGAATGCTCGACCTGGCCCTGCGACATCTGCGGGCAAACAAAGAGAAAAGGATGTGAAAATATGCTACCACCCCTAACCTAACCACTACTATAAGCGAATGTTTTATGTGGACATATTATATATGACATGAAGCATTTGGCAGAGATCTAATAAAACATAATAGGCATGTCTTTGGACTGTATGTAAGCCTCAGGCTGTAATCAAGCTCTCAAGATACTAACTAATGTTCTTTTTCAGAGAGTATGCTACACTGCTCAGACCCTCCAAAAAGCACTTTCTTTGCTGCTGAATGGCCTACATGGTTGTGGCAATATTCTTATGCTACTAAATCCCACAGACTGGAATGAAAGGTATGCCACTACCTGCTGAACTGCTACGGTGAACACTTTCTGTCTTGTCAGTCATTAGTGTGCCATTCTTATTATGGCCACTGTTCCTGACCTCACTTTCCACCCACCTGGCTTCAGTAGTCAGCTATTCCGTCTACGGCTATTTGATTTGCACCTTAGTATCATTGTACCACCCAACACAACAGCACTATGTGGGCATAATCAGGCTGTAATTAAAAAATGTCAGCCTGTAGTTATGAACTTTAACAAACAAACAGCAACAAGGACCTATCTTAGACTAAACTATGCATAATGTTTACCTTAACCATTGTTGAGAATTTTAAAGGTGCAGAGGCAAATGGAGAAAATACAAATGTAAAATATTTGAAGAAAGAAAAAAGCAGAATTCACCTTGTGTCGAGACATGATTCGATGCATCAGTGCCCATGCAGCCATACGCCATGCGCATACACAAACACTCATAGTTTTTCAGAAACAAGATATGCCACTAATGCAGACCAAGTAGCAGTTCTTCAGCGATTGCCACAGTTATAAGCATGGCAAAGCAAAGCATGCCATATGCTAAAGCTCACTACAAAATCCTAAGCGCAAGCAAGGGCAGGCCATGGAGGCATCGGAAAGATTTCCACCTAAAGAACTTCCCAATGTTCCAGCTCTTCACCATAAACTGAACAGTTCACCTTCTAAGGGAGTGTTTGAAGAGTTCATGTCTCGGTGGCAAATACTGGGAGTGAGAACACCCAAATGGCATTAACGTCCCTATGGCCTTCAGTGCACTACAGGAAGGTATCACCTTTGGCGCACCAATCATTATATGAAGAAGGTTGTGAAGTCATCGATGTGAAGCACTACTAATGAGCATACAATACTTTAAAAACAAAGTTGTCCATACTTCAGGCACCCATTGCAACCATAACAACCACTGATATGGCCCCAACCAGTAGAAGTAGCACCCAATTTGGCATCACAGAAACTCAAAGCAGCATGGAAGCTACTTCCTCTCCTGTTAACCTTTGAATGAGTAATGCCTAGCATAATGTACGCCCTTCCCAGTGTGTTGATAACCATGCTGTCACTATGGCTGAAGTGAACGCAAGATGTCTGTAGCCTGTTAGAACCATTTTGGTAGAGAGAGGATAGGAGCTTGGTTAATGAAGTTGCCATAACAAATACAATGATGGCAGGCAATGCAACGTCGAAACCAAGTTGAAGTTACACACAAGATTAATGCCTATCAGATGTGTTTAGTGTAGACATTTTGAAAGGGAACAATTCAACATAGACAAAGAAACATCTGCGATGTTAATGAGAGCTTAGTGCCACGAGAAGGAGAAAGGCCAAGCACATCCAAGCATGGCTTATAAAAAAAAAAAAAAAAGCAGCCTATGGACCAAGTGGCAGGCAAAAAAAAAAAAAGAAGAAGAAGAAGAAGAAAGCGGGGAACTTGAGAAAGCATCAGCAGCAATGCACTAAAAGAAAAAAAAAGTATGTACTAAGTTATATGCCACAAACTATTAATAAGAGAGACTAACAGAAGAGTAAAGCAATGGCATCTACAGTAAGTTCTGACCTGGGAAAAAGTGTCCGATCAGACAGGCGTGACATTATATATCTTAAAGAGAAGAAAAAGAGAGAGGGGGAGAGAGAGAGAGGGAAGAAAACGTCAGCAGGCTTGCGGCTCACATAAAACAGAGACAAATGAAAGGAGTTATGAAAGAGTGAAAGGCCCTGCTTGCCTTGTCTTGAATTTCAGAAATTCTTCAAATGTGTACACCAATCCAAGCAACTGGTGCAAACGGAACTTTATGAGTGAGTTGTCCCACCCTTCGGAAATGCTACAGGTCTGTTGGCTGACTGTTCTTACAGATGACACATGATCAACAAAACCCATGTCATGCTGAGATCCCCAAGGGGATTCCCACACAGGACACATCAGAACAAGCTGCCTGCTTTTGCCACTGAATTTATATAAAGTTCCATCTCACATCTAAGGCGCAGCTGATAAAAGTGCAACGTGAGATGCAAAACTCACAGGTTAACGGCTAAAAGAGCCACGCAAAGAAGTTGCCTATTCGTATGAGGTACGCACAGCAATTTCCATTCCACAATTTACTGACGATTACACTTCAAAACAAGAACTCGTGAACTCCCAATGTAGCTTCGATTGCCGGCTAACTGATACTTTTTGCGATTCTGTGGCCTCGAAATGAGAAATAAATATTGGCCCAAATGCTCCTCAAGCTGCATATATCCAAATTTGATTTTTTCACAACTACAGTATTTACACAATTGTAAGTCGACCTATTTTGCTCAAATCTGAAATACAAAGTTGAAATACAAAATACAAAGCTTCAACTTGCAGTTGAAATCAAAACTATAGGGCTAGCGGGGTTTTTCTTTCTTTTCTTTTGACTTGCAATTTGGAGGGAGGTAAACCTATATTCGGGTCGACTTACAATCATGTAAATATGGCATTTACACTCGTTTTTCTGAACATCCAGTGAAGCACAAAACTAAGCATGAATGTTACTGCCATTGCCAGGTGTTTCAGCGAAGACTTTTAAAAATTCCTGCAGACAAATTTATCACGAAAAAAAGTAATTCCCTTAAGGAACAAGTTGTCAGGTTGTGTTATTTAAGTTAATTAAGATTATTTAATGAATTTTTAATTAGAAGCATTTAGCAGTCATTGCCAATGGCAAGTTCGTAGCCAGAAAGATGACAATGTTAGCTGGTGATGTGTTCCGATGACAGCAGTGGCTAATTCGAAATGTATGAGCTGTCAAAACTTGCGGCCGCGTAGTTTGCAAGGATGATTAGCCTCTTTCTTGCATTCTTGCTTCCAGTGAATAAGTAAAGCATAACCCTGGATGCTGGCTATGCTGGGCATCAAGGTTTTGCACCTACAGAGAAAAAAGCCCACTATATTTAGAATTGGCCGTCGCAATCTTTGTAACAAGTCACCAGCAGAGGCTGCATTAGCATGTGACTTCTAGCCGTCGCAATCTTTGTAACAAGTCACCAGCAGAGGCTGCATTAGCATGTGACTTCCAGCACTCTTCATGCGATCAGCTTTGTTTCTGTGCAGAAGAAAGCCCACCTTTTCTCACCCTGCAGATCTTTACAAGATTACTTTTCCTTTGTTTCAGAAATTGATAGAACATTGTCTCCTCCATAACTACAAACTCGCTATTAGCAATAACCTCGCAATCCTGATAATCAGAAAGGTTAGCAAATTTTATTCCTCCTGCTAACTAATCACATTATGACTAATTACTTGCAGCCTAAGTGCCTGAGGTACAGTCACCTCGTAAAAATGACAACTAAAAAGAATGCATTGCAAATAAGAAAAATATAAGATTGTCGTACTTTGAGATGTCTGCTGGAGGTAACAGTGTGCTTCTGAAGAAATTTTCTCTTTTCCTCGGATAACCTATTTTCAAGAATCTTTGAAAGGTTTGCTGAAACACCTTGTATTATAAGCTAGAAGAGAAACTCAGGGGAAGATGGAGGCTTGAATCGATGAACAGATTGCTAAAGACGATCTAGAACAGGGAATGCTGCTAGAGCCAACGTTTCAACAAGTGGACTTGTCTTCGTCAGGACGGCGACTCAGAAGTCACAATAAGATAACACAAAAGTGTGTCTTTGTGTTCTCTTGCCTCCTGTGTTCCAAATACACTTAGTACCATTATTACTTCATTAGTGCATTCTACCCCTACTATTTGTCATTCTGTCCAACTCTTGGCTTCAAGTTTAGAGTAGTCTTCTGGCAAGACCTTTTTCTTTTTTTTGGTAGCATGTAAAAAAGTAAGCATCATGGAAAGCTCGCAAAGTAAAGATACTTCTGGCAGAAGTTGACTGCCTTCACCACTTGTCAAAAATGGTGCAGAGTAACAAAACGCTAAAAATTCACATGGCCATGGTGCGCATGACCTCCAAGATTAATGCAGGTTGAGCGCTTGGCAATCTGAAGACCTTGGAACAAATTTCTACTGTGAAATCTCCGTCCATGTGGGTACCTTTATGATAATTCTGACTATACATGCCACAGCCTGACGTTTCTTCATTCAAAGAACTTGCAAGCCTGGAAGGCACTCAAGGTAGCAACGATACCCAGGGTTTGAGTAAACAGTCATAAGATTAAAAAAACTGAAACAGTCCGTGCAAGTTAGAGGTGCACTACAGTGATAGGTTTACAAAGACTAGATTAAAGTTGCACTAGTGTAACGTCACTAGTCAGTTTTTACTAAGTCATCAAAGTGGTGCCACTGGACGTCACATCCACGTTAGCGCTTTCAGATATAAGAGTAAGTAAAATATTGAACATTTGGCCAAGTTTGCTTGTTTCCATAAAAAAAAAAAAGAAGAGAGAGAAAAGGGAAAAATGTAGGAGCGACGAGAAAACAATTTCCATGACTCAGCCTCACCCCAAATTCTGTTCACAACAGTTCCCACTCACACTGAACTACCCAGCTTAGTGAGCACTAAAAGGTCCAGTGTAGACATTAAAGACACAAGTTCCGAAAAAAAAAAAAAAATGATATCCCAGGCTTAATATTGAGTTCAGCCGGTGTGCACTGATTGGAACTACTTGTTGCAGGAGATTCCAATGTCATGACTATGGTTAACATGAACCAAACTTCACAAATCAACTGCTGGTGCCAGTATTATTGGCACTGTGGGAATATGTGGCCACATAGAAATAGGTGCAGAAGCCAACAGTCGCCTGACAATGTGTACCAATGTCATAGCAAGATTAGCAATTAACTGATTATTTTTACCATAGAAGTTAGAAAAGTCACCATCAAAATGATACAATGTTATCTGTACTAATATCACAGAATGTTGCAGCATGTCTCATTATCCACATTACATTTTGTCTAATAAAATAGAGCTGGCCATATTGTGACAACTACAGTTCGTAAGTATGCTAATGAATAAATGCACTGTCAGCACTTACATCCCACCAATACACAACACAAACATGTCTATGACACCAATACACAACACAAACATGTCTATGACAAGAGGACTCATGCAGTTCAGAAATGTGTGTTTGAGGATGCAATTGCAGTATCATCAAGAAGATGAAGTCACACTAGATAACACCTGCCTGATAGAGTTACAGTTAAACCTTGATATAACGAAATTGACAAATGCTTGAAATTTTTGCTATAAAGGGTTTTTTGCTATATCCAGTTTTGGCATGAAAATTTGAAAAATAAACATGCAAATGAAACAAAGGGGAAACTAGAGGTATACTTAACCCAGAACATATTTATTTTGCGGCACAAACAAAATGCATAGCTCAAATCGGCCTCTGAAGATTCGTCACCATTTCCATGATATCCGACTCTTTTCAACAGAGCCTCAACTGATATCTTCAGTATGGACGGCACAGTCGGCAGCAAAAATATATTTTAAAATAATCTCGACAAACTGTACACAGTCTAGGGTTGCCCTATCTGTGTGCAAATAAAGCCAAGCTGCAGCATTACCCATGGACCATTTCTCTTTTGAGGCACTCAACCTTACAATGATGCACCTAAGTGACTGAATACATGGATATGGGAGTCAACTCACGCGTATGGCATCAGAAAGGGGGGTTGGGGGAGAGCAAAAGCGACCGGCATGATGGCTAAATAAAAAACAGACATGGAAAGCTACACTAGTGAGTGGCGGCACCCAACCCACTGGGAACGTGATACGAGGTTTGGAGGGAGGAGGAAATAACACAGCTGTGGCCATCCAGTGGCCAGCTCAAGTGACACAGAGGAGCTGGGAAGAAAGTGGGGCCCCACGCAGACTCCCATCTCGTGTTTCATAGGCTTCCTTGTGGAAGCCAGGTTGCTGTAAAGGCTGTGTGTGCGCCTTTTCAATACACTGCTTCGTGGTCAGTCATAGGTGGGATAGCCACGGGAGGAAACCCAGCCGCTGCTTGCGCTAAAATTCGTTATTTGGAGCAAAATTACTTGGTTGATGGTAGGGGGGAATTCATTATATCAAGGGTGTCTCCCACTGCAACTTCATTATTAGAGGTTACAAATACACATTCTTCTATGGAGTTGCGGCGGGATTGAAAACTTTGTAATATTGAGGAATTTGCTATATAGAGGTTCGTTATAGCCAGGTTTAGCTGTATATCTGTTCATATAGACCCTTTCACCGGCGGGTTCCCGACGACCTGCAAACCGGTCCGCGCCCTTAGGATGCTTCCGGTCGCTGGAGTCCCCAAGCGCTGCGATCCTACGTTCTATTGTTATTGTCCTCACCCCTAGAAAGAGTACAAAGAGACGCAAGCACTTGCCCCTCGCCGGAAGTAGCCTGGGGTTAATTATTTTGCAAAAATAATTAATAGCCAGTTCTTACGGGGTATTTTAGCAATTAAATTGTGTTAAACCGAAAATGAAAGTGCATGACCCCATTGCCCAAGACTTGCTCTAGGGGGTGATGCTATTTTTATTCATTTCAAAGCATTCTGTAAGTAAGAAAACAGATGGAACATTTACTGCAATTATTTTTGACATTCTTACCTCATTATTATGCTTAATTGTAATTTATAAAATGACCTTTGGATAATAAAAATAGCATCACCCCCCAGATCGTTTCAGTACGAATAAAATGATACCAACTTTGTTATTCTCACTCAAGAACAACTTGGTAAAAAACCCCGTAAGGCTGGGCGTGGGCAACAAAAACATCAAACTGAGAAAAACGCATTTGAAGTTTAAGACAAATGTAACTTTGGCTAAAGTGCAGCTACAGGACTAGCAATTATATGTTCTCATAGCTTTATTCTTCACGAGAACGACCATGCTAAATACAAGACCGTACTTTCATAACAAACTAGAAAAATCATGTAATAAAGCCAGGTACCATGCACAGAATTAGCATCAGAAACTATACATCTGGCTGGTCAGAGGTCTGTTTCAGTGTCATGCAAGCTGAATGAATATAAAAATAGTATAATAGTGTGGCCTTGTCATAAAAAAAAATAAAAGTGCACAAAGTTGATGTCTAAAAAGCACACGCCCTATTTATTAATTAAATCCAAAACTGTTGTGTTATAATTTGACTCAGAAATGTCAACAGCAGGCAAAGCAAGGGCTGCACTCAGGGTCCACTGCTGTCTTCTCCAGTTTTGAAAGCCTGCTCATAGTAGCACTAATGTTCTAGAGCTCATTTTTCAGCTCTTAATGCCAGGTTTAAAACTCTCCATAGCTGCAGGGCTCTAACCAATTCACCCGCAGCGCAGCTCAGTCTCCTGGCAGTTTGCGCGTTGCCTTGTCAGGTCATGTATAAACGGCTGCCGTTGCTCCTTTGTAGATACTACGATAGCCTTCGCTGCGCGCACTTTGACTTCAACATCGTATAATCCAATCTTAAAGCTATCTTAGCACCTTATCACAAGCGATCTTCGGAGATTAGCAACCCTTTTCGTGCAAGTCGCACGCGTACGACAAAGCACGCAGGCTTCGAACAGATCCCGTGCCCGCCGCTTTCAAGGTCACTTATTCCGCCGAACTCCAGGCAAAGCACAAACCAAAGAACGTTTTTATCACAACTACGTCCGCAACAATAAGTCCAGCACCACTTTCTTGTCGGTGCCCGCTACCATCGCTCAACAACTTCCGCTTCGTTGCGCACTGCGATGCCAGACCCACCGAACTTCGCCGCATCTCTCGCGCACTCGGCGGTCCCGTCCACTGAATAATATGCCGTATAAATGCTGTTTTGGGTCCCGGTGAAAGCACTGGCAGATGATCTGAAGATAAGATGCACCGCAGCGAGGGGGTTAGCATAGAATGGGCCGCTCCGCACTGTTTCGGCAGCGCGCCCTCGTCCGCGTTCAGCCGTGCGCACCATCAACGCGTTCGTTTTCTTCGTACGCTTGACGGCGCCAACGTGGCCTGTCTAGCCATGCGTCTTCGGACATGCCAGCAAAAAGCCAGAAAACTGCACGTTGGCGGCATAAACACGAGCGCAGACGACACTGACGAAGCGGCAGCAACCGCGGCGATCGCGAAACAAAAATAGAAAAAAAAAATGGCCGCCCCGGACGCACCAGCCAATCAGAGGCGCGAGATGAGGGGCTCGCCCGCGCGCGTGCGCTGTGGCCAATGAGCAATCCGAAACCACCCTTCAAAAAAGCGCGGATAGCGGCCGTTCTATCGGAGCGACGCCATTTTGAAACAGCGGAAAATGCGCACAAAGAAAACAGCTTCAAAACAAGCCCAAGATGGCGGTGGCCGGCCGGCTGCCGCGCCCGCGGCGCGCGCGAAATTTGAACAAATTTTCGCTTTTTTTATGTAACTTCGGCTCCTGTGGCGTCTTGAAAGTACATTTTAGACTATTTCCCGATCGAAATCAGCCTTAATAATTTGAGGGCAGCCGCTCAAAGGTACATACATGCCTAAAATGTGTTTTTCTCAAAATCGATTTTTTGGCCATTTTTTACTTTTCTAAGACCCGCGTCCCCCCTTAAGCCTTGCCACTAAAGAAAAGTGGCCTTTGTAGAATGATAAAAAGACACATGAGAAGTTGAGACCAAAAGGCATGCACTCAGGAACAACGATAAATTATCTCTCATACTGCACCAAGCAAACAGAACATTTAGCAGCACCAATGTTCTTATGTAAACAGCTCTTAATTCAAACAGTGCCAATGCATGCTTTCAGAACATAAAGCATGGCTACTGCCAAGCCACGTGGTGGTGCGAGTGCCCGTTGGCCATTTCATGTGGAGTGCTCATGCCGAAACCTCCACCACAGTGCTTTCTCCATAGCTACTGCACCCATGGAAAAAAAAAAGGACACACACATACACACCAAAGGGCAGAGTGGCCCACCACTGACCTTGTTGTACGCGTTGCCCATAGGGCTACGCATGTTGCTGGTATTGTTGTCCGTGTAAATTTTCACCTGGTTGTCATTTATCTTGAGGAGGTTGGAGCAGGGAGGAGTGGCAGCTGTCTTTTTGGCCTTCTTGCGGTGGCTGGCATAGCTGTGACGAGAAAAACGAGACACGCACAGTTAGATGCACCAACAACCTTAGCAAAAAGTTCATCTTGCAGCATTTATAAGGATGCCTTGGAGCACCTTTGTAAGAAAAGTGTGGAACATGTCCAGAATTGCTTAAGAGAAATTTTAAAAGAATTTTTCATGGCTCCTTGTATGAGTGAAATCCTAACGTATCTACACTGTTGTAAGTTGTCCCATATCGTTGAACTCTGAAACCCAAGTTAGAGCGGCAGACTTAAAATCAAAACCACAATGTGTACCACCAGCCAGTTTATTTTTTATTTCTGGTTTGCGATTGTTTCGGGGGTGAGGGTTGACCAACACTTGAGTTGACTTACAATGATGTCAATACAGTACTTTCCAAAGGACTCCACTGCTTTTCACTGCACCATGTGCATCAGCACAGTTGTGTAAAGAAAGGAGGGCATGCCCGGGGTGCTCAAGCCATCGTCATGCTAGGCTCTGGTTCTACATAAGCATGGCCTTTAAATAACTACCACATCTAACAATATGCGACATTTATCCAAATAGTGTCACATTTAACAAGATGCGAAACTACCCTATGGTGGAGGCCATTATGTGTCTGCAGGTTTTCTGGCCTCCAAGATTGGTCATTCCAGACAACTTGGAGGCAAGGGTGTTAGGTACATTAGTATTTTTCCCAAAAAACTGGCATACCACCAGGACCCTATCAGACACCAGAGTTATTCATTTTCGGTTGTGTGGAAGGCACTGCCCAGCTGTAATGCCTGAAGAAACCTCACCAATACTAGTCGGCACACATATTAATGCACCACAATGTCGCAGATGTAGTCACGGTGGTAGAGCAACAGTTGGTGTGACGAAATTTGCAAAGTTGCAGGTGATTGATAGCTGACATGCACATAGCTGATGGAGGACCTCATACTGCAGTGGGTATGAATCAGGTTTATGATGATGATGATGATGACGGTGATGATGATATTACCACATAAAAAACAGCAGGAACTGTGGTGAGGATTTCGAGGAAAGAGTGCAGGAAAGGCCTTCTGAGCAAAATTGTAGGTTCTCCTGCTGCATATAGACAACTGAACACAATTCGATTTGACACTGGGTGATTTGTCAAACCAGGTACATTTACTTTATGTTTTCAAAAATGCTGTAAGGCCTCTCCCTCTCTCTTTTTTATTGTCTGAAAAGAAAAATTCTACAGCTCTTTAATGTGTTTTCATGGCCGACATGTCGGAATGTCTGCAGTCCATATGCTAACATAAAATGAAACCGACAGTCTTGTACAGACATGGTCAGAGACAAAAAAAAAAAAAGGAATTTAACCCATCAAGTGATGGAACACTCCGGAAGCTTAATTAAGCATTATGAAACATATGAATTCATTCAATGAGCTCACCTAGGGTACTGAGGCCCGCATATGGTGTAGCAAATATTGTTCCAGCAACCTCTTGAGAATGGGTTGTAGCCACCACGGAACTTTCCTGTGACCTAGTTTGAGAAGTAACCACAGGGGTGAAATTTGAATCTAGCGAGAAAAACTATATGATGCTGTACACGCATAGGATAAGTGAGCTGATATTGATTCACCAGTGACTAATAACACTACACTCAAAAGCAAAGGATGACAGAATGTGTAGACACAACACAAACTCTTTCGGCGCTTATGCTTGTGTTGTGTCTATATGTCGTCCTTTGTCCTACTTTTCTAATGTGTTTTTTCTATGCTACACAAGTAGCCAAACCACTTTGCAGGTTATACTTGCAACAGAAGCACAAAAGAGGAGAAAATGGAGGAAGGGAGGCAGAAAAAGAAGACATATGTACAGTGCTGGAATGAAGCACGGCATGCAAGAATTGATTATAACAACCGGTATGCTCAATTGCTCGGGATACTGTCATGTTGCTACAGATCTGGCCACAAAAGGGAATGTGGGTTTTTACGTGAGTGCACGAGCCCATATCACGCCAATGCAATACAGACTGAGGACAGTGGAAGTGAAAGTATGCGCATTACTTAGCCCTAAATTTCGACACCTTAACAGGAGCAGGTGGGCTTTTTCAGTGCCGAATGAGAAGGAAGCCAGGTCGCACCATTGCCATGTGGCTCGCAAAACCAGCAAGATAACCTTACTTATCAACAATTCACAGAACAGTTCGTGTCTTCGACATTCTTGGAGAAAAGCTAGGAGCTTTGCATGAATAACACCACTTAAAGGCCCCATAAACAACCCCGAGGTCCAAAATTTGTTTTAAAGATATAACTGAGCTCCTGTGTGATGTGAACATGCTCCAGCAAGAATTTTGTGAATAGGTGCAATAATAAAGAAGTTACATGGGTTTAAGTGGCCGCTTGCGTCGGTTTCGTTTTCTCGGGCAGCCTCCCCACCCTTCTCTGCCGAGGAGAGGGTAGGCGCGGCTCGCCGTCGAGACTCCGCCCACTTTTGACACGTGACATGACATGAGCAATTGACGTCATTGACGCTTGCGCTGCAGTTCCGGCTGCTCCGGCGCTCACGCCGGTGGGATGGCCACAGGACCTGACGTAGACCTGGTTTCGACCAATCAACGAGCTACTACTGCACAAAGTTGTCAGCGGTAGAACGTGACGACACCTAGGATGCGAGGGCAACTGGTCAATTGCAGGAAAGACGCGCGGGAATTGTTTTTTGAAATACGGCGTCTGTGTGGCGCGCAGCGCTGTCATATTCGCAGAATGTGATCGCCGCAACCTTCTCTATGATTGAGTTAGCTTGTTTGGGAGGCTTAAAAAAAAAGTTGGAGCCTGTTTAGTGGCCCTTTAAATGAACAAATGGTGCTTACCTGCTCATTTGTGGTTCGGCCTCGTGAGACTAGAACTATGTGAAACCCCGTGAGGCCCAGTATGGGGATGAAGAGTACAGTGCAGATCGCTATAATGACCATTCTGGTGGTGCAAGGAGTCAAGGTCAACTGATGGGTGCTTGTTCACATGGTGCACAGTTGTACACCTCACAATGACAAATGCTATGAGTCACCTCGTTCAAACAATATCTAAAATGGTAAAGATGAAACTGGGAGAGAAGAAGCTTGTGATAATTCAACACAACTGTACACCTCACAATGACAAATGCTTCAGCTGTGTCCTGTTAAAGACAACTAGAGTACTTTTAGTTTGCCATGAAGAGGTAGCTCACAGTGAATGCTTGATTGTTCAATGACCCCCGCCCAGCCTCTTGCTGTCACAGAAGCTAGCGCAAGAATTTTCAAGGTGGCATCATCACAGGGCAGCTTTTATCTTCTACGTTTTTCGGTGTGCCAAGATTTTGCTACAGATAGAAGAGAGCTTTAGTTTTTGAAATTATAAAAATGATATACTAGTTCACTAATATGACTTAACATATGGTTTTTCTTTAGTTTCCCTTTAATGATAAAATCGAAATTTAGTCAAGGAATTCCCTCAGCATCTTGCAAAGCTGATTTACTTCCATAAGTTTGACAGTACCATCACCACATCAAAATTCAGAAGCATGCTCCCCATGGTACACAACTACTTCTGGAGGTGCACTGGACACGATATAATCAGGCTATATGTACCTGATTGGAGTGGATCCCTAGAGAAGGCAAGCGCGGCAGGGGGCATTAGAAAATTGGATGGGTAGATTAGACAACGAAATTTGCCAGGGCAATGTGATCACAGTTAGAACAAGCCCAGGATAATCGGAGATGTATAGGACAGGCCTTTGCCCTGCGGTGGGCACAGACAGGCTGATGATGATGATATATATCGCGACACTAATGATCTATCTTCAATGCCTTCCACTGCTTAATTTTATGTTGTGCTCCCACCAAGTACTTTCAAGTTACCAACAGTGTATGCACTATACCAGTGTGAAATAGCATTCTTGATAAGAAAGCGGCCAGCACAGAGTTTTCAAGACTGGAAACGCAAACAAGCAAGCATCTGACAAGCAAGCTAGATGACAATTATTTGCATTTTAAATTAAAAATAACACATTTGGGGCATCTTTCTAGTGACGGAATCAATTTTATTTAACTCACATGCTTTCCTCGTGTTATTTCATGTGCCTGGAGCTTCCAAGCCACAAGTGGCACGTGGATATCAGCGTGACACAGAATTCTCAATAAGAAACTGACGAGGACCGAGCTTTACAGAAAGGAAATGCAAGCAAGCCAAATGAGATTATATGTAGTTGTGTGGCACAAATACTCCCCACATGCTCTATTTAATTTTCTTGGAACGTGAGTAAGGGTGAAAGGCTACCCAAAAGGTGTCAACTGTTCTTAGCGAGGGTAAAATGGAGCACAGTACATAGCCAAGGATACGTGATGATGCTGTGGTGAGTGTTGAGGCGATCGCGGTTGTCCAGGATGTACACGAGGCACATGGCGAAGATGGAAATCATGTGGGTGCTGAGAAAGATCAGGAAGAGGAAGAAGTAGCGGTAGTTGCGCCGCCCTATGCAGTTGTTCACCCAGGGACAGTGGTGGTCGAACGTCTGCATAACAGAAAGAAGATATAATGGGAGCCTGGGCGTTATGGCATGTTGGTGCAGAGGCTGGCTGTCATGTGCATATACCACTTCTGATATATACTATCAACACATCAGCGATAGTCTACAAAGAGCAGCAAAGGTACAGTTGAGGCTACCGTTATGTCTGACTGAAATTACAGATTATGAACCCGAAAACATCTTGGAACTTGATCTACATGAAAGGATGGGAAAATTGCAAATGAAGGTTGCTGGAGGCCACAAATTAAAGGGAAAAAAAAAAAGCAAGACAGCTGACAATTCACCCTTCCCATGCCAGCAAACACAGGTCATCACAACAAGAATAGCAGCACAGCGTTGCCAACTGAGGAACCTTAATGCGGCTGGGCTAAAACTACACAGCAAGCTCAAAAGTGGCTGCATTGTTCAAATAAATATGAAGGCCTTTTACACTTCCAATATAATTTTACAAAACTCTCAATAACAGACTACTGACTCAGTGGCTACTAAGATGCCTGTGGGTCAGTGCCTACTTCAACATTTAGTCATAAGGTTATCTAGGTAAATGCCACCAAAATGCCTAGGGGACAACTGCACTAATGAAGCTCACAAGATATTTTAGAAGCTATATATATGTGCAGTGGTCATGGAGAAACTGCAACATCAAAACTTTTAACCATACCATCTGGAACATAGAGCTACCTAAGAAAAACCACATCATGTCGTTAGGAATCTGGCCAACAATGATGATGGTGGCTCTGATGTAAGTTTCAGAGCCACATATGCCCGATGTAACACGTACTAAAAATGGTGCAAATGAAAGTACAGTCAACCACAAAAGTTTACGGACCACACCAGCGTATGACCAACAGTGTCCTCACGACACTTCTGCCACGTCACCCGCGATAGTCGACAGCAGCGCTACATCAAAGAAGCACCCCTCCTTAAATCTACAGCTTGTGTCTTTTCCAACTGTGCACAATTTTTTGCCGTTCTCTTTTTAACTCTAGAAGCCCTTTTGTTGCCATAGGCACGGGTTTATATCTTGATAGCCCTATGTGAAACTGATGTCTCTTCATTGGCACTCCGGACAATGCAGGAAGTGACGGCTGTGATACCATTATCAATGCAGATATGTGGCGCCCTTACTCCTAATGGACACAGCACGTGGAAAACACAAACTTTTACTAACAATGCGGTTTGCAGCAGTGAAAAATTTACATGCTAGCAAGTAGCAAGAGGACACATTTCCAGGGGAGCCCTCCGGTCGTTGATAGGCGGCGCACCACTAGATGGCATGGAAAGCCAGTTTGGCAGGCACTCTCGTGGTCCAGTGAACTTTTGTGGTTGACCTCTACATGAAACTCCTTACCCTTAAATTTATGCACCTCCTTTCATGAGCAATGTACATCACACATCCCTCAATACAATCCACATGTCGAAGTAGAAGGAGGCAGACCCATTGCCCTTATGCCTGAAACAATTTGGCAGGAATCCAAGCCACAGCTTCAGCCTCACCTCTATGCAGCTGTTGCACACGCTGCAGTGGGAACAGCGCGGAGGACGGTAGAACTGGCATGTCGTGCACCACTTCATGCGTACTGTGATGCCGTTGATCTCCACATTCTTGTACAGTGGAAACCGGAAGTCGTCATCCTTTTCGTGGTACAGCTTGTCTGAAAAGGCAAGGAAAAGGCAGGCACACGTGGCCCAGCATTCAGTTACTACCCATGTAAATGGCTGCACTTCTTTCCTGACAGTTCCTCAGAATACTCAATATGAAAATCTCGCAGAGCAGAAAACACTTCGTGCGCTTGTGCAGAGCTGAAATGTATATAACATACATCAGCATTTCAAGCATGCCATGAACTCCATTTACAATTGAGCAATGATGTTTACAAGCAAGTGCGTATTCTTTTCTGTTTCACTCTAGTTTGAATAAGTATGAGCTGCTGTGATTTTAATGTGAAGGATTATCAACAATCAATATTTTCAGAAACTAATTTAACTGTATTCCCAGCACTGATTATGTTTGGGTGAAAGAACTCATAAATGCCCCCCCACCCCCCTTTCCTTACCCCCATCAGAATAAAAGACAAAGAAAAACCAGGCATAGACAAGAAAGAGAGGAAAATAACGCATGTGTGTATGTTTCTTCACTCTGGGTCATGCCTTCGAGCTGCTTTCTAGCACACTTCAACTTTCGCAATGAACCAATACACAAAGCACTTGACAAGAAACTTGTGCCAGTCCTTTAACATCATTTACAGTTCACACAGCACTTAGACACAGCAACGAATAATATACACATAGACTACAAGACATGGCATGTAAGGCGTGTCACAAACAAGGAACACAAAGGCACGTATCTGACAATTAAATGAACCACAACAGTGGCACACAAGAAAAGGAAAGCGGGGACATTATTTGACATAGCTTGTGCTGATGGCTCATCTCGTACAAGTACAAAATATTTGCCAAACTGATACTGCAAACTTTATAAATATGCTTCACAACTCCCTAATGCATTTCACACTCCCACTGGAAGAGTGCCATAAGATCAATAAAGCTCTGATTAGCTGAAGAAATTAGGGCTGGCATGTAGTAATGCCTTACATTTCTTTGAGATCCTAACAATGATAATTGATGTTTTACCTGTCCTACTCAAAACCCCGATATGATTACAAGACACACCACAGCAGAGGGCTCCAGAAATTCCTAACATATGGCATTGTTTAACATGCACTGACATTGCGCAGTACATGGGCTTCTAGCATTTTGCCATCGAAAAGCGATCACCACGGCTCGCGATGGAGCCTGTGTCTTTCAGGTTAGCAGCCAAGCATGGTAACCATTGTACACCACCACAGTGACCTTCCCCATCATCCTCCACCACTCAAAGGTATCTTATCACCTATTTTGGTGCAAGATAGGTGGAGAGCCTCTCAACCGTAGTGACAAAGGAAAAAGAAAAAAGGATGTAAAAAAAAAAGTTGTTACAGTAACCTGGATCTCATACATACTAAACATGTTTGTTCTCGTTCTTGCCCTTCGTGTTTTGTGTTTCCTTAGCGCCGCTCATTCAGTGGATGTTTACAAGTTGGGAGGAGGAGTGCGGCTCTAACAACTTACCTAGCAATAAATTAATTGGCAGAACTGCTGCTTGCTGGACCGGCTGGTTTATAGCGATATTTAAGAAAACCAGCGAAAAACATGAGGCCATAACGTAAAGGGAAGGGGACAAAACACAAAGGCAAGCATTGCATTGTCACTTCTTCCCTTTTGTGTTTTCACCTCTTACCCCTGCTGCTTAAGTATTATTGGCAATTTTATAGGATTAATTCGGTAGGTGCACGAGTCAGCGGTTATCCTTCTGCAGACACGCACAACATGACGACCACCAAGGACACGACGAAGAGAGACATGACATGGGCGATTTTAAGCTAATCCAAGGTGAAGAAAAAACGCACATTCACGAGCAATATCCTCGATCACTTTCACAGCATTTGAGGGCTGACGTGTGCCTCTCTCTTCTATGTCAGAAAAAAAAGGAAAAAACAAAAAGAAATACAGAAAATCAAAAGCAGAATCATGAGTACAGACAAATTCAACAGTCTACCTTGGAACAACAACATGAGTGTTCTTTGCAGAAAGTTCCACAGTCAATCGCGGTAACAAAGAACTGTGTGAAAACTCGCGATGTTGGTGCTTGTGATTGAGAGAAAATGAAATTTGCCTGTCATTGCCCTTTCAGGTCTCCCCATGCCAATCGTTCTGCGCATATTTTTTACAAAAGATATTCTTTACTTCCTTAATTCTCAGCATGCCTCACTAAAACAATGAGGAAGTTGATGAACTTGTTACGAGTCCTAGCTGCGTGAGAATGAAGTGCCAAGCTGATATTACTAAATCTTTTTTCTCGACAGGAAACAATCAGTGAGCACTATAAGTTACATAAAGCAGGTATGATTCTTTCTCTTATTTTTAAAGCAGAAGTACAAACCTCAGTTTACAGGACTCTGACTAGTGAAAGCTTGTCTGACAACAGCATTTTCAAGCATCACTCAAATAACATCAAAAAAAAAAAAAGTTAAGCACCGTAAAAAAACATCAACAAGGACTATAGTTAAGTAGAGAACATAAAAAAAATTTCCATGTTCACAGGCTGCAAAAATGAAATTCAAGTGTAATGTGAAAGTGCCAACTCATCGTAAATGTCCCTTTGCACCTTGCAGTGTGCTTTGTGATAAAAAGCACACTTTAGAGCAGGTGGCAATAAATGCCATACATGAAAGCGAAAACTGCATACCAGTCACAACACACTGCTGTGAAACCACCAGGTGTGTGGTAACTGAGAATGAGAGAAAAGCCTGAAATGCAGAATTACCCAAGATATAAAAGATCCTCCATTTTTAAAATGGCGATTACCACAATAACTTGTGGAGGAAAGGGCACACATAGGTATGGTCAATGTAAGAGCTGCACAGTGACCTCCTCCTAGTTATGCACAAGCCATCGTATTGCGGCCAATGTCCACTGCAACGAAGCAAGCTTGGGATTTTCGTAAAAAAAATTTTACTGCACAGGTTGCCTTCATAACATTAGTACATTGCTGTGCACAGCTACTTGCGACCACCATAGACGCAGGTTCCTCGCTTCCCATTCTTACAAGGCCCTACAACGTGGGCAATGCCAAGTTTTCCACTTGAAGGGCTGCCTTACAATTTGTAGGCTGTGCTTTGTACGTTGCTTCCTTTTTGACTGTCTGCCACCTTCTGCGACATAGCCAGCGACAAGCAGCCATGGGTTCGGTGCCAGACATGTCGTCTCAATGAGTGACTCAAGCAGCGAGTACCGCAACGCCGTCACGCCACTGACGGCTTGGCAGGGAGCCAGAAAGCCCCAGCTGGCTGTTACAGTATCGGTTCTGGGAACTTGTATTGTGTTTCTGCAGCCTTTGATGCCTCTGCTTTTAACACGTTCTTCGCGGTGCATGCCAATGTCATGTCTTTACTACTGCCCTAGATGACACGACATAGTTTTCCCCACTGCTTTGTAATGAGGTTATAAATTTCAGATAAACATTGTGGGCTTTCGCTTGTATTACAAGTACATCTAAAAGCAAAGTCTGCCTTTCCAAGAAGTAATCATGTGCCCACAACTAAGAGCGTAGAGCAGTTATTGCCAAGTGGCAGAACCGAGGATTATAAAAATAATAATAATAAAAGAAACAAATCTTACTACAGATGTGAACGTGCTAAAATTCAGAAAGATTGCAGTCTCTCATCCAATTAAAATTGCTTAATACAAGCCTGGTTTAATGTGTTATTATTGCTCAGCACAAAATACAAAAAAGAGGAAGTTGTGAAAGACAGATGTGCCAATTAAAAGTTGAAATCTACAGTTTAGTATATATATATATATATATATATATATATATATATATATATATATATATATATATAAAAGCAAGGGGGCACAGTGTTTATTCAATAAAGGTCCACAATGTTTTAATAACATTATTCAAGCAAGAACAAAACACTGCAAAAAATTATTGCAAAGCTGCCATTTATTCCTTCTCAAACACATGAACTTATGCCCTCGGCAACTTGTGTCCTAATTCTTAAGAATCAAACACATGTCTATTTTTGCTAGCACCATTATGACAGGCGTTTATCACACCATAAAGCTTCTGACAAGAAAAGATAAGTGGATGCAGCAAGCAGCTGCCGCTAATCACCTTTTGGGATGATGCCAGGGTCCATAAATGTGGCCAGGGAAAAGTTCACAAGCACGAAAAACGTCACAAAACCCTGCACAATGGGGATGCTGTAATGATACCGTCCGGTCAGCTCTGGGCAGCTGCAGATAAAGATGAGAACAACACTGTTAATATGTGCATTACATGCCACATGTTGTCACTTTAAGAGAAAAAAACAGTGATAACCTCTACGCATAGCTATTCACTTTTGTCGTAACGAAATTCCTTCAAAATTGCCAGAGGCAGTTGAAGCACCTTTTTCATAACTGCAATGCAATTCCTTCCTGCAACTAAGCAGTTTGCCCAAGTGGTAGCAGTATAACAACTTTTGCAAGCGGTGTATGCAATCATGGCTTGCTCGTATTGACATGGATAATATGTATGTGGCTGTCGTGGTGAAACCATGTGCAGGAGTCCAGCCCTGGAATGTGTGGCTAGCATTCTGCCTTAATTCAAATCATGACGCCATTTGTTGGCATGGTTAGTAGAGATTTCCAAGAGAAAAATTCAAGGACTTTTCAAGGACCTTTCAAGAAATTCCTAGAATACCATGGTAGTTCACATATGCTAAATTTTGTTGAACAGAGGAAACATTAGCCATTCCACGCAGCTACGCAGACTTTCTTTCTTTCTTTCTTTTTTGGCATGAGCATTCAACGTGTCACCTACCCTATCCACTACGTCACAACACTGCCAGGCCCTTAGTGGGTTGCCAATTGATCCTGTCCCAGGATAAACCAAAGAAAGCAGATTCGAAATACTACTTAATATAACCATATTTTCATTGCAAAAAAACGTACTGGTGCGACTTTTTATTGAGGAGCTGAAGACATTCTATGTAGAGTGTACTCTGGGCTCATTGTGGCTAGATAACTCAAAGTTTTCACTTGCCAGAAGTCAAAGCAAGCTGGACGGACAAAATTGCGTGCAAAGCTCTGTATGCAATGGAGTTTGCTGGGCCGCGCTCGACCGCCATGAATTGCAACTCCCTCCATCAAAACTCAGGAATTTCGTGGGTTTTCATGGAGAAAAAAATAAATTCTGGGACTTTCAAGGCCTTGAAAACGCATTTCTCAAATTTAAGGACTTTCAAGGATTTCAAGAACCCGTGTGTACCCTGGTTGGGCAAACGTGCAGTACATAAGCACCCTTGCTGATTATTGAATTGAGTTGAAGTTTATCTGTGGCAATAAAAACAATGCTGCAGGAGACGAGGCAGTAAAAAAAAGCTGGTTGAACAGCTTGAGAGTGACCCGGCCACCCTAAAAACATGTCAGCAAACATTATGAAACGGACGTACTCCGCCAGATGGAAGCTTAGAAATGGACATTGGCTGCATGTGAAATCAAGATCGTTACTGAACTGGTTAACAAAGTTTTGCTTATTTACTCCATGGTACATTCTCCAATTTGTGAGCAGGCATATCCACTTGGAGCAACACATATAGACATGTATGCCGCAAGGACATGCCCTCCACACACTTCATTACTCATGGTGTGCCTGAAAGCCAACCAGACAGTTCATTCATGGGCACCCTTGAAGGACCTCTCTCAGTGCAGAAGTCCCTTCCCTCCAGCAAGAGTGCATTTCACCACGTATGTGGCAGCACTTGCAGTAAGACAAATAGCAAAATGGAAACACTTAACTGTTCCTGTAAAAAATTTTCAGTCGTCATAATAAGCAATAATAACTTTGCAGTGACCAACAGGTCATTCTTGCTACACCGAGCTTAATAGCTAAACAATCTTATTCAAGCACGGAAAGCAAAGCTTAGCATATTGCATCTTTTATGTAGTTGGAATGACATTTCAGTCTTCCTTTTACACAACAGCTATCCATGGCCATGAAAAAAAAGAATCACCAGATTATAACTTTCCGTAACGCAGAACTGTGTCTAGACATCAAGGACTTGAAGACCTTCCATCATTTCATCCGCTCGTATTTTAAAGGGCACAATAAAAGGCTGAAGTTAGAAATAAGTGCCCTTTATTGAGCTAGAGCAATAGACTGGAATGCCGAACAAGAACATATTTCACTGGTTGTGTCTGCACGCACAAAGAGGAACTTCAGCAAGCACACAGCACCTGTTCCAGGAGAGAGAATAATGCAGAAGTGACTGGCACCAACATACACCTCGAGAGGACAGCCAAAAAGACGTGACATTTTTTTCTGCAAATGCCACGCGGAAAACTGTAATGCCAGGCAAAATGAAATTTCTTGCCATTTGAAGCAGCGAGTGCAAGTTCTTTGCACTGTTGAACCTCACTGTGGTGCTTTTGTATGTGAGAAGGTGCCGCTGCACATCTTAAATGAACCTGCCTGCTGGGCTATTTATTCAATCTAGGATTTGTCAGACAGACAAGTTCCATACGGTAGCTCAAAGAGCTAGCTGTTGTGACAGCTGATTGCGTGAAACTAAGATTCAAACTGGGGGGCTTATGCTCTGAATGCACAGGTAAAATAAGGTGGACACAGCGACAAATACAAACTCTCCAGTTTGTTCTGTGTGCCTTACTCTGTTCGTGTGTTTGAAGTGCAGGTTTACCAACATATACAACTTGCTGATGAAGCAACACTTTCGTGAAAAGTGCACAACAGACATTCCAGTGAACAGCCTTGGCACAAGAGAAACAAGCCTGCAATTGTGGCCAAGTAACAAGAGCAGTGGGCGGTTGTGTTGGAAGACAGAGCCACCATGCACTACCACCATAGGTCACGCATCTCTTCAGGACCTTACACACAGTGTTCACACCTAGGAGGCATCCAGCAGAGAACTGGAGGCATGTTGAATGCATACAAGAGCATCAATCTCTGCATGAAAGTGCAAGTTTGTAAAAAGAACAACGTCCATATTCATTGTACGAGGAATATGCCAGATAACTGCCACGAATATAGATGAAAACGCCAGGCAACATGCCACACATACACGATACAAACAACAGGGTAGCGCGGAAATACACAGACAAAGAAAGGAACACAGGACGGGTGCTACCTGTTTCAAGAATGCACCAACTTGCCCAAACAAAAATGTTAGAATGTTAGCGCACATACACAGCTGTCAAAACATCTCAACCTAAGCATGCAACAGGCCATTTAGCTGTAGTAAGCCCTGCCCTTGTTTTCGCATTAAAAGTGACAGTTTCACTAATGAATGGCATGTACTAATGTCACTGAAGCTGCAATTTTACCAGCAAATTGCAGGCAGGTTCTAAAGTTATTTATCAGACCAAAGCAAGTTGAACACAAAAGTGAGTGTGCTGTGCTGACATCGTAGCCGCAATGTTGTAGTACCAGCGCATTAAGAAGTTGTGTCCTCCATGTCTTGTGACAGCTATCAGTACTATCACACTCAAGGTATCTATCATTTAAACATTAAAGTCACAATGCAGACTGAACTGGACCACTTACATAAATTTGAACCACCCTCTCAAACAGAACAATTATGTTAAATGCTAACAGTGCAGTGTTGTGGTATGTAGGGACTGTTTGAAAGTGTTTAAGCAAGAATGCCGTAAAATTTATTTCACACTGCATCAACATGCAAATTGCAGCTCCTCATAGATCAACCTGGCTTCATACATCGATTCATTGTATTATCACATATTTTCATGCCTGTTTCCTATTTTCCTACTGCCATTTTTTTCAACAAGCGATACTGCTTACTTCAGCTTATAGTTGTGGCACTATCCATCTGCCAGCCAAGACTGCAAGAGACGTTGAAGCACTTAGCAGAGAGAATCCTTGAATAGGATGTCAAACACAACGCCGTGACAAACACCTGAACTGATGAAAAGAGCCATCACGGAGATCCATTCATGACAACACATCAATAATGTCCAACGTTGCCCATTCAATTTTACTTGGCATTCCAGTTTCCCAAAAGACCACGTAAAATTGCATGTTGTTTATTCGGGCCTTCCAACGAACAATGGCCTGATGTTAGGGAGAAACACCCTTGAATGGCCAACACTAATTTTGGCGGTGCCATGTTCCAACTAATCGTGCTTTTCGGTAAAGCACCATAAGGATGTCATAACTGTTGTTCAGCAAGCACTGCAAACAGCTTATCTAAGAGAATAATGGTGCATACAATGGCCTCTGCTAAAGCCCTCGCAGACAGCGTTCCTCGGGTAATACGTCTGTTATCGGCGGAGATTCCTGCGTCGCACAGTTGCAGGCAGTTTACGCGAACAGAGAAACGCCCTGCAACTCATGCGCAGGAGATGAGTGAACGGCATGTATTAATCTTTCAGTACAACGTGGTCGTTTGCAAGGGGCCAAGCACACGGGGACGCGCCCAGAGTCGCGTTGAATGAAAGCGAGGCGCAAACTGGCTATCTTCGCCTCTGACGAATTCCAACAGATGAAACAGCGCAGACCTAAGAGAAACGACGAACGATCATTCATTCGACACCGCAATGGAAACGTCACGGGTTCGAAACGATCCGCAGCGGACCGCCCTTCAGCGAACGAGCTGTCAAAACTGCTCATGCGTGCCAGGTCAAAAGAGCAGTGAACCTAGATCACCCGGCAGTGCAAGCGAAGATACACGATAATTAACCAGACCAGCAAACAGCAGATCACCGAGGGCGAGCGGCAAATTTCAAACAAACTTGGGCTCTGCCATTGCGGGTGACTGCGGGCAGCGACGCGGACCCCAAATAATGACCGTGCCCGTTTTGCGACGCCACAGGGACACGTGGGGCGGATAAAACACGCGCCCCGTGAACTCTAACGATCCCGTCCGCGATGTATGCTTTCCGGGCGCTTCCCACTCGCCTGACACACTTATTATTGCGACAAACATCAAAATTAGGCTTAATGAGCCTACACGCAGGGTGCAGAAGCCGTAGTACTTACGGAAACACGAAAAACAACGCTGTCGCTGTGATCAACAGCGTCCAAGCACATGTCGCCGGTAGAAACCTCGTCTTCGACTTGCATTTGGGCATTTTTGTCGACAGTTTAGCCGCCCGATCGGAGTGTTTTTCCTTACGAGTCAATCATGGGTTTAAACGCTTGTCACTGAGCAGCTTCAGGTTAACATGGCTGATGACCCTTCGCGTCCACTTGGAGTTGGAGCTCCTCGAAGTTCCGTCGGTGAGCGACCATGATAGTCTCCTCAAGATCGGACACATTGAGTACGGCTAGAGATGGACGAAGTCGCCGTACACGAAACCATCTAATCCGACGGCACTGCTACCCCACAATTTTGTCGCATCCACTCCCATTTCGATGCATCTCCGGCAGAAATCTCTCGCCAGTGTGGCCAGCCACGTTTTGCGTAACGCGCTTATTCCGCTATGACGTCTTTACACAGCAGCATTGCTGAGCACTTCTCTAAAATCTTCCATCATTCATACTCCATTAACATTGCATTAAGTATTATAACCGGTAAAATGACACGTTAATTTGTTAGCTATTAACAATTGGATCTTTTTTGGGTGTGAGTGCTCGTCGTGGTCGTGCACGTAGTGACCAAAGGACCGCAGTTATATGACTTAAATAAAACAGTAAAACAAGTTAAGTTCTGTTTCCCAATGTTTATGATACACAAAAAAAAAGATTCTTTCTGTTCTTTTTTTTTTCTGCCATGGCTTGCTAACGTCGATTGGCGTGGCATAGAGCCAATACCTTGCCAATCCAATCCAACAATCGTCAAATGTAAACAGAGCCGGTGTGTCGACTGCACCCCCGATAGGAATCCTCCCAGTTTCTGATTCTTCATCCCCTGATGTCTTCCTCGCCATCACCTTCAAGTAGCTCACTGCAACATTCGGAAAAGAAAGGTAAGGACGGCGTTGAAGCAGCAAGCACAATGAGCAAAATCTAGTTCACATAGTTCCTGCAGCGCAGGTGAAGTAGCCACTGCCATTGAGCCGGCAATTTGAGTTTGACATCGCATTCAATTTGCTGCGGTGATCACTAGAACGATTGGTGTAGTCGCAAAAACTTGACTGCTGGTATTGTAGTTGTTTAGTAATGAGCGTCTTCAATACGTCAGAATTCTCCCTCAAGAAACGACTTTCACCGTTCACTCCAAGATCGATAGTAGTATGTAGTACGTCGGTATTGAGGAGTAACAAACTCGAAAAACAAAGAACAAACGGATCGGTAACTATAAAAACGCATCATATCTGGAACTAACAAACTTGAAACGTGTGTACATAAGTGAGGCTAGAGCGCATGGATCTCGATGAAGTAACAAACCTGAAAAATAAATTAATAAATACGTGTGCATAATAGTGCCTTGACTGTCTTATTGCCTAGTTTTGTTTTGTTTTTTTTTCTCAGGGCTGACGCATGTCAGCGCGAGCGTCTCGTTCATCCTCATATTTGTCTGTGTGGGCTTGCCCGTGTGGTGGAAAACGACAACGGTCTACCGAGTGAATCTGCCATACGATGAAATTGAGACCTTGAGCACCACAACGGTACGTATACCGTGTTATGCCCGATTGAAACATGCATACCCAGTTCAGGTGAGGGGGAATGTAGGGTGTAGAGGTCCCACCGTTTGTGTATGTGAAAGTACTTTTCATTAATGGGACAGGCAGTGCTGAACGATACATAGGGAACTTCCGTTTGATTAAAATTAGAGGTAGTCGTTCCATAGTTGTACTGCACACTTCTATTTGACCAGCGAACATCGTGAAAGGAAGGTAAAGCGCTTTACATGTTCTTTTCTTTTATTATTGCTGGTGTAACATGTATGCCACTGGGATGCTTTATGCGGTGCTGTAAGTGACAGACGTGCACAATGTTAGCTGTATTAATGTACCATGATCGCAGAGCATGTCGTAGCTTTATATGATAGCCATAGTGGATCTATTTGTTCACCATGTGCACTTCAACTCTTACCAAAGCATGCTGTAGTTCTGTCACATTGCAAGAAAAATTTATCATTTACAATGAGGCATGTTCGAAATTTTCATTTCATTATCAGTGTTCATTTCAGCTGTAGTTATACTTCTGTAGTAAAGTGCAACTTCTGAAATAGACTCTTACAAGCTGATCACATTTTTTTCTGCTGTGTAGGCTGTACATCATATAAAGGTACAAGTGGTGCCATGTGACGCGAGCGAAACAGTTCGCAAAGGATTTATCAAGCGTCTCGAGGAGGCCAGTAGACAAGATGCAGCAAACGTCCCCGAGGTTAGCTTTGCCTATGAATGGACAGTGCGAGAAGCCCATAAGAATGAAACAACACTTTTTACAAAACCATTGTCTGGTAAGCCTCATGATTATCTTTCCCACTTCCTTGTAGGTGTTTATCTTAGTTTGAAAATAATGCCTAGAGCCTGGCATGATGCAGGTGGCAACAAGTGCTAAAGCTTTGTTGCTTGGCCTTTATGTTGTGGCTGTGCATGTTAGCTTGAGAGACACTAGCGAAAACTAATCATATGTTATTTGGATTTCACTAGTGCTTTGTTAGAATAAGGCAGCTTCTTTTTTTTAATTGGCATGTCTCTGACATTCCGCTTTGGCATAAATCTGTATGCATCTTTTTTTTTTCTCTGCAGCAATGTGTTAGGTGAAAGGGAAGTCACCACCTAACCTTAGTATGTCAACACAGCATTTAGTCCTGCCATTTATAGTGAAAGGATCTATTAGTTTAATTATTTGTTTGAATAGTGAAAAAAATATTGCACAAACATTCAAAGTAGGTACTGGTGTCTTGTGTAGATTAAATGTGTCTTTCTTTTCTTCATTCGTTCGTCAACTTTCTTTGGCTCAGGGCTGTCATTGTGTGTATTTGAGCCTCAGTATGATGAAGACAGCTACTATAACGAATTGTTTAACATTGGAGATAACAAAAGTACATTTGTGTCAGCTTTATGACAGGGTTTAACTATTTCTGGAAGCAGACTTACGTAGTACTGTATAACTAGTTTTGACAGCACCGAAAAAAAAAAAAAAGAAAGCTGCTGTAAATTGAAGCAAGAAAACTTCATTCGTATTGCAGATGTTGACAGAGTACTTCACAAGACAGACCTCTTCAGGTCTCAAAACCATCTGTATGTTGTTGTAGCCCCTGAAGGAACCACTGATCAGCCAGTCACTGTTGGGCTGCATCAGATCATATATGTAAAGGCAAATAATGGTGAGTTATTTATTGATGACAGTTCAGCATTGAAATATGGTTTTAAGTTCTGCTACATGTTTTTCATTAGTGTCCATGGGCAAAAGTGTAGCATGTTTCTTGTTTCATTAGTTAAGTTTTGTAAAGGGCCTGGTTTTTTTCCAACATTTTTGTGCAAAAGTTACGTTTCATTTGTTCTACCTTTTGTCTGTGTATGTTTGCTGTTAGCTCGTGGCCAAGGAACAATTATTACATGAGTGGAAATAACGTCACGAGAGCTTGCAAGAATCATTCAACATGCATCACGCCATGGCAGCTAACCAAGGGTTGCACTAGTTGCATTACAGGCGTCAGAGGGTAGACCACATAAGTAGTACAATATAAAATTATGACTGTGAGCATTGTGCAGAATATCAGGCTAGCAATTAAAGTTCTGCCTTATCAGACTGAGTAAATGTACATCCAGTTAATTTTAAAACATACTAAATTTAGTATAATTAGCCAGAGGATCTTGAAGTTTTGTTTCATTCCACAGTTGCACGCACTAGAAGGACAGCTGTACTTGGTCTCCAGTAACCACACTGTAAAGTACTGGGATGCACTAAACACACAGCAACACGGAGCTCAGCATTCTTTGTTTAGTCAATCGTACTACTTTGCTGTACGATTATCGAAGACCATGTGCAACAAACTGGCCCCTATTGTAGCTCTTATATCTACTATATTTAAAACCATCATTACATCTTAATGATTATGAAATATACATTCTTGTAAATTTCAGCCTGCAACAACCTGCAACAAGGTCTTGTAACCTGCATAGTGCAGCCTCCATTCGAACTTGTTTTGTTAGTCATTGGTAATTGCTGTTTCACACAGTTTTGTGGCACAAGTAGCTGCACAAGCCTAAACCATCTGTCTGCTGTCTGTAAGGTTTAGCCATAATTGTCATTTCCAGATGTTGGTGCCCTGTGCAGCAACATTGTCCATGCTGTGAAGCAGTATGCCATCAGGGAGAGCATGCTGAAGAGATTGCACACTTCACACAAGGTCACAGAGCGAGCAAAGGTAATCAATGTGCCAGACCTTGAAATCTTCAAGAGGTGTAGACATGACAGGAAGGACATTATCATTGTGTAGCATTGCACTGTTGTGTTTTGTCATATGTATTTTAGCATCAGATATTTATAATGTGCTGTGACTGCTTTTGTGCGCAGCTTGACAAGGAACGCATGAGACCTTTGAGCGCAGCTACGGAGTTTGATGTGACATTCACGCTTGTTGTACCTGAACCGCAAACCTTGGACGTCTCGTGGCGAATAGAAGATGCGGTTGAGGGTGAGCACACTTTTCTCCTTTACGCTTAGTGAGAGGTTGTCTGTTATGAAATTGCATTTTTGGCTACGAACCATGTAGCCTTCCGCTTAGTTTACACCAGTCTGGTTTTCACGACTGAACTGAAACTGTTGTGCAGTGTACTTGAAGCCGTTCCTGGACAAGATCTCACTGGTTGCCAAGGTGCACGTCAGAAGCCAGGTATCGTGACCCTACGGTGGCATTTCTTACCAAGTAGTTGTGATGTAGTTGTTAAATTGGTTATCTTATCCTGCTCTCTAAGAAATGGCTTTCTACTGCTAGGTACATGTAGTGTGGTAAATCCAGAATATTATTACTTGTACTTCTAGGCTATGTGACACACTGAGGTTCTTTCTGTTGAATGCACCTATTTTTAGTTGAAATATGAAGTGGACTTACGATGTCATCACGAGAACATCTAAAACCATAACTAAACAGAATCTGGAATTGATTTAACATTAAATGCATTGCTGATCTTTCCTGTCTTTTTCCTTTCCATTGAAATGATAATGTAATGCTAGGGGACAAGAAGAGAGCAGGGTGTATCAGGAAACAAATGCTTGTTAATGCCATCTTAGTAGAAACCAAGAATTGGGCATGGGCAAGGCATTAAATGAGAAGGCAAGGTAATTGATGGTCATTAATGGTAATAGACTGGATTCCTAGAGAAGGCAAGCATGGTGGGGGGCAGCAGAAAATTAGGTGACAGATGTGGTCACGAAGCTTGCGGGGATAATGTGGGCGAAATCAATACAGGACTGGATTACTGGGACAAATATGGGAGAGATCCTGCCTGCAGTGGGTGTAGACAGGCTGATGAGGATGATCTTTCCTCATGTTTGCTGTGTCTTCGTAACGGCCGGCAACTGCTTTCTCTGCATGAACGCAGGTGTTGTTCCTCACTCCACTGAAGTTGAGGCGGCACTTCAACCAGACCCGTAATGCATACACAGCAACGGCTGACCAGCTTTCGCTGATCATAAACCCAATCGAAGGAAGCACTGGTGAGGGAATGCGTGTGTGATTATATATTTCAAACTCTTGTAACATAACCAAGAAAAAGCTGATGCTTGAATGACAGTGTAATAGCAGCTAGCACAGCCCTGGAGACTGCCACTTGTTGTTCTTCCTCTTTCTTTTTGTCTTTCTTTCTCTTGTTAGTTTACTAGTACTGGTGTTCGAATACACTGCTTGAGTAGTTCTGCTTCTGTTTAAATAGACCTGCTCTCTCAAAGTTGTTTCTTTTTTTAGTTCTGTGGTCTTTTTCGTCACTTTTTTTTTCTTGTTAGAGTGCAGTTGTGTATATTCAGTGTATGAATGACTCATGCACCAGAAGTCTCATTCGCTCTTTGTAGTGACGCATTTTCCATGTAAGTTTCACTGCAGCACACCAATGTAACGCGGTACAGCCTAGTTACAGAAAGAAAAGTGCCTTGCAGTCAAACATGTTACTTGTGGTTGTTTGACTAGACAGAAATGAACATATCATACACGTAAGCAAAAATGCTACACTGAGCTCACCAACTAGTCTGCTAGTTGGCGTAAAACTACCAGTGAATGGAATAACTACTTTGAATTAAATATGACTGAGGTTGCAGTTACTGCTTTTCATGTGCTGCACTGAAAAGTAATGGCACCTACTTCGTTCATAAAGGGCTCTTTGCATCTGAATCCATCAGGCCAGAGGCATCACATACGTAAACAAACGTTTCTGTTGATAAAAATCCAGTCACTGACAGCTGGTCCTAGATGTGGACCAGCAATCAGCCCACTGTAAAAAACCGGCTGCACCGATACAAAACTGGGCAGCTCGCAACCACATCTCTTCAAAAAATCAAAAGGCTTCCTGATTTCATACATCAATTTCATAAGGAGGTATGTCTCATAATTTAATAAGTAAACTTTTCTGCATACCGTGTGGCTTTAGAAAGAAATCGTTGTTTCACCAGAAGGGCAAAGCAATGTATTCGGTAACAATCCATGAATTATTACACAAAGTAAGACTAGCAATAGGGGCGATGTGCTTCCACTTTGTTCCACTGAACTGTGCGATTCTGTCCAGCATTGAGATGCAGCATGCCTAACATGCAGCTGTACATTGTTTCTGCTTGTCGAGTTTAGATACGTGCTTTTCATTCAGCGTGACTAGCCTTTCGGCGAAGCTTTTAGCTGGGGGTTCTATCAATGCACTGCCACACTGTAAAAACGCTGCCAGCAATGCACGCGAAAAAGCATGGCATCATCAGCACCGTCTCCTGAGCTACATGCAAACATGGGCCTCCTAGCTGGAAAGCAGCTCAAGATTCTGGCATTTTGTTAGCTTCAAGCCTTGCGTATAAGTACTTCTCCGCTTTCATTTTAACCCGAGCAGTGTCTGTAACAGCCATTTCTGAGTTGCATTTCCACTTGTAACAAGATCCACAATGTCTGAGGCGCATGTCTGAAGACTGAGGTGCCACACGTTCAGCTCCCAGACCAAGCACCCAGTAATTTTATCTGTATATACATACCCAGCGTGACAGCGATGGCGAAAACACCATTTAAGTGTCCATGTGATTGCTATCAGCAATAAAAAATAGCTAAAATACCACTTTTCGTAGTTTCAAGAGATTATCTTGTGTGTTGCACAGATTTTAGATAAGCTTAGGGCAGCCATATTTTGCCCTTTCAATAACTTATGGGGGGACGTGGCAATGAAAACTATCTTTGTTATTTATGGGTATAAACTGATGAAATTTGGCACACTGATGTAGTTTGTAATGGTGATATCTTAAATGAAATCGGTTTTAAGCTATCTGTCATAGTTTCTGAGTTACATCACTTTATAGACCCTTACAGTCACCCCCTAATTAATCGGTTAATTAGACAAAATTTCAGTGCCATTTTTGCTTAAGCATATACACTAAGGCCCTCTGTGTGCCGTAAAGCTGTTCATTGTTTTTTTTTTATGTCCAAATGAGTACAGAAAAAATTTTTGAAATGTCCTCGACATATTTTTTAACTAACAACTTTTGCATAAATACAATTATAAATGTTTGTGTGACGTGCAGGTGGAAATTAATAGCTTTACGGCGCTCACTAATGTTTCAGGATTTAAGCGAAAATAACAGAATGAATTTAACTTCATTAGTTATGAAATGGCACTGGGATGACTGACAGCAACTGCTCAAAAAATGGAAGCTGAGAAAACGGAGCTCAAAGTTTTACTTGATGAAAACAGTCAAATGTTAACTTTGAGCAGCTAAGTTCTTGCTCGCTTTTGCTGGTTGTATTTTTTGTTGGAGAAACATGACGGTGTCACTATCCTCAGGTTCAATCTCTCCTTTTTATGATGATTCCAAGATGGCGGCACTTTCAGAAGCCCAATTTTCTTGCGGTATTGGACGACAACGCATAGATAAAGTGGCATTTTCCCTACTACTACCGCGTATTTCATTATAATATTCCACCACATGGTAAGAGAAGGTCCGAGGATCATGAAAAAAAATAAATTGAAAAATCAAAGATTTTGACCAAATTGAGCATTCCCATTGCCACGTCCCCCCTTAAATCAACCTATTTCGTAATCCTTTTCAAGTTTGATATGTCCAGGTTCGATTATACCCTTCTCTTTATTGCCTCTTCCTTTATAACTTTTTCTTCATTTATTTATCTCATGTTAGTGCAGGTTGTGTGATTATTGCATTTCACTCATTTTGCTGCAGGATTTCAAGCATCAATTCGTCCTGTCCTCAACTTCGTGGTCTACATGGTGCCGCAAACTCACTATCCACTCTACATTTATGACGACCAAGGTACGTGTGAGCACTGCACATCATGAAGCCAATATTCCACCCAGAAAGGCTCTCAAGGCTTGTGAGAAAGCTGGCACAATGTGTTTTGTTTCATGGTTGTTGTAGCGTACAACACACTTCGTCCGGATCCCGTTTTCATTAGCCCTTTGGATATACGTATACACAATTAGAGACGGGAGTGGCTACAAAGGAGCAGAATAAAAAAACAAATGTTGCCAGTTGTGGTAGTGTTCGTAGCACAAAAATTATCCGATCATACAAATTGTAGGCAATGTTTAACAAAACCTTCGTAACTACCGATACCTACAGCAGATGTGGTACTCTATGGAGTTTAAGTTACATGTTACTTATGAGCCTGTTTATTATTATTGGTATGTATTATTACCCTGTAATTATGTCTTGTGCAACATGATACCAGAGTGAATACGTATTATGTATGATGATAGTCTTGTATTCTCACACGTGTTCTAGTTCGATCACTGTGTTGTTCTTATAAATTTGCCTGCCTGGTGTGCTTTCAGTTTGAAGTGGCAGTGCTGTGAATAAATTAGAAATATGATAAAATAATGCATAAAGTGCACAAGCTTGTTGAGGTGGCCTGCATTAAGCTTGTTATGGTAACTTTTGATGTCTGCTTACCTAACGATGGAAAAATTGAAGCTTTGCATTTCATTTAAACTTGACCATTGACATACTGTGCCCTTCTCCCGGCAGGCAACCAGCTGGAAACCAACTCGTTTCTTTCACCCAAATGGGGTGGAGTTCTCTTCTACAACGTTGCCAAGTTTCCAGGTCCTGGCGACCCTCTGCCTCAGCCCGTCGAGATTGACATGCGCTCTGTATTTCAAGTGTTCCTGGCCCAGCTCAGCCTTCTCGTTGGCCTTTCAGATAAGAGCTACGACCGTGCAGTGCACTATTTGGAAAGCCCAGTTCCTTCGTATTTGGTGAGCCATTGCTGTAATTTCTTTTCCTTTTCCTCTGCTGTAGACGTTTCCTTAAGGTAAACCTCTATGGTCACAAGTTAACAAGAGGCTTCGAAAGTGTTTGGCGTGGCAGCATACGGGCATCTGTGCTCACGCAAGACTGTTGCACCAGTACTGTAGCTTAACTCTTGCAAAGTGCTGCCTTTTCCTTGCAGTATTGCTGAATCATAGGTTCCTGTGTTTCTCTTCATTTTTTATTATTATTATTATTTTTTTTTTTTCATTTCAGGATGTCGCATTCCTTCTTAGGCGCAGGACTCAGGACTACCTGTCCATGTCAAGCTCTTCTCTGAAATCTCTGTCAGATTTGCTCAGCAAGATCTCCAACATCGTAGTAAAGGATGAAATTGGTGAACTTGTAAGTGTTCTTTTGTTGGATTTCTGGGCAAAATTTTGGTATGAGCACTGCAAACAAGTGCAGCACGTAGGCCACTTGCTGGCAATTCTGTCTGTGAAGTACTGAAGGCTTCTTGGTACAAAAATGGTTCAACTTTCTGACAGAAGGCCACACTTCTAGAGAGTGAAAGTCACACGCGCACATGCCTTCTGCAAAGGAGAATGCTCGGGACTTCACTGACAGTAGTTCATGGCAGCGTGCACAAGGTTGCCACTGAAGATAAGCTGCAAAGCAAAATAGAAAAAGGGTGGCAGGGCTTGTCATGCAACACCACAAGCTTCATCAGCTTTAGCACAAGAGAGAATGATGGGAAGATAGTGCACTAACTATGATATAGTTGTTATGGTAACATAATAGTGCATAATTAATATGTAATAAACATAACTGATAACTTAATACTAATAATATAATTATAATAGCCTAGGGCAAAGGGGAAGAATGTCTCTGTGGATGGTGCACTACGCTCCCTATGACAGGACAGTTCATTGCTTTTATGTTTCAACTCCCCCAATAAGAAACTGATTAAAAAATCGTTTTGGTAAAATGCTCCTTAGATGGCTGTGCGTTACTACATCCTGTGTGTAACCGTCACTTTTAAACGGACTGATAAGAGGCGTGTAATGCTTCCAGTGACAACTTGTACATGTCAGAATTCTAGTTGTGCTTTTACTGTCACCCTGTGGCTGGGCTCTGCTACCAGGCAAGAGCCCCCCATTGTACCTGGAGGATGGCTATAGTAGTCCCTAGGCTGGCAGTGTTGGAAACAAAAATATCTTGTTATGGTTGAGCTACTACATTTATTAGTTAGTGAGATTCTTCGCACCCCTAGGCTTTAAAGATAGGGAACTCAGCACCTTCCCGGAGAGCAGCCATTCAAGTCTTTAAATTATGCTGCTTATGGACTGCTGCGCATAGGTGTGTGGAGATGACAGATGGGTCACATGCCCATTTACGTGTTATTGCTTTCATGTATGTCTTCCTTTTTTTTAACTCTGTACCTTGGCCGTTATTGCTACATACATCTTGTATGTATGTAGCAATCTTTTGCAATCTCAGAAAAAAGTGAATTCTCAGCATTATGGTACCAATGTGTAATTATCATGACTTCGTTGTTTTTTCCACTGAGGATCTGTGCTTTAAACATTAGGTGCACAGAGACTACTTAAAAAAACAAGTGCCTACAACATAGGTGAAATGCAGGCAGCTGTATAGACTGTTGAGGCACATACTATTTTTAGCAGTGTTTTATGCTCCTTGACCACTCTGCTTTTTCTGAAGGCCTGACTTTCCTTACAGATTTACTCATCTGTATCGTATGCAAAGCAAAGCTTTGATCTCTTGAATAAAGGAGACTTGGAGAACGCATTCCGAAATGCTGAGGCTGCATTTTTGGCGTCTGGTGAGCCTTCCCTTTATAAATAGTATTGATTTATATTCATAAATCATATTTAAGTACCTAGGCCTCATCAATTTTTATCTTCGTTCTTACAGAGAAAGCCTTCTTTGATCCCTCATTGCTGGCGCTTCTATACTTTCCCGACGATCAAAAGTAAGTTGCTGCTACATGCTGGTTAAAAGCTTACCTTTTACAGAAAAACCTGCTTGTCTAACATATACTGAAGAAATACGATTATTGCATGTGTGTGTATGCAAGTGTTCCTAACTATTCGCAAGATTAGTTATCTTTTACATTTCTTTCAACCGTGCATTTATGTAAACTGCATCTAGTTTTAGAGCACACAACATGGAGAAAATTTATTCATACACAATACTAAATTGTGCCAGAAATTATCAGGGCTTTTGAAATGAGCATAAGCAGGAATACATATTCATTTGCCTTTAATGGACCTAACAAATGTAGATAATAAAGTAAGTTACACCTGTTCGTAAGTGTAATCATTGTAGTTTTAGTTCGCTGGTTTTCAGTCTGTAACATTACTCTAGAAAATGGTATTTAGGCCCCAGGGATTTCCCCAGGTGTTTGCGGAATTCAGCTTTTCTCTCAAGTGAAAGTAACTTTCAAATAATTTTGTCAACTGCGATAACACAACAGTTTGATGACATCCATGCTTGAAATTAAATATAGCTGCGGTGATAATTAACTACATTGGTACAATCTGCAAGCCTCCTGTATAGGCAAGGAAATGGATGGCTGTGCAGACTACGTTGTATATCAACATAAAGTACAGCTATTATCATTTACGCGTTTATCCTGAATAGCAAACAGAATGCACATTTGCACTTTAATGCTCCCCCTCCTTCTTTTTTTCTTCTTTCTTTGCGCTTGCTTACAGGTATGCCATCTACATTCCACTGTTCCTGCCTATAAGCCTACCGGTAGTGGTGTCGATACGTGGCCTTTGGACATACTACAGGAACAGAAAGACGTCAAAAACGGAGAAGCAGGACTAAACAGTCTTGCTTCAAGGCTACATAGCTTAAGTTATTTCAATGCAACTGTAAAATATGTTAATACACGTGAACCAATTCTTCTCTGTACACAGTATATTTGTGTGATTGATTGCATGCTAGTTCTCAGTTCACCTGTTATCTGCTACATCAGACAGTACGCTGGCGGCCCTGTCAAGCTGCAGACGAAATCACAAGGGCACCGGAAATTAAGGTTATGTGTATCGCCAAGCTCTGCTTGCATTGTCCAACACTCACAAAAATATGAGACCCAGCGCAACAGTACTGCTAAAGTGGTGTGACCCGACAGGACCTTTTTCTACATGCTTTTAGTATTATTTTTGTCGACGCAGTGATGTGCCAAGTTGCAGAGAGCTAGAGAAAAATGGAGGAGCATTGTACAAAGTTCAGCTAGCTTTGTCAGCACTCTTGCCTGTTTTAAATACAAGCGACATGCCAAACATAAGGCATGGCCGATACTGTTTAGTCTTTGCTTATGTGTACACATGAATCATTGCATTTTGCTCACTGAAGATACAGTGTTCTACAGTATTGCCTTAAAAAAACTTTCACTCAGCCAAGGATGTCTTCTCTAGCATTGGCACCATGCTTCAGAAAGTCAGCCCCACTAGCTGAAAATTAACAGCACTTTGTATGCCTGCCGTACTTACGTGCTACTTGTGCCATAAAGGCCACTGGCAACAAATGCCACTACTAACCTGCAGCCTTGTCAAGATGGCTACAGTGGTACACATGTACTTATTATGCAGCTCAACCTCACCGTAACATTCATATGACACAATGTCTGCGTTACATTCAGCACAACAGTATTCACGTACAGGATACAACGAAATTGACAAATGCTCTAAAATTCGGAAAGGAAACAAGCAAATGAACCAAAGGGGCAGCAGGAGGTATACCTAGCCCACAACATGTTTATTTCGCGGCAAACGAGCAGAAAGCTACAAAGCATAGCTCGAATCGACCTCCTAAGGTTCATCACCATCACCGCGATATCAGACATTTTGCCGGGGCCTCATTAGACATCTCTTCGATTGGCATAGCACAATCGTCCACAAAAAAAATATTTTAAAAATCCCACAAAAGTGAGTGCACGGCTGCTCTACTTACGCGCAATGAAGGCCAAGTGTGATGGGTCAGCAGTTTCTCTGTTGAGGCACTCAACCTTACAATGATACGCCTAAGTGACCGAATACGTGGACATGGGAGTCAGCTCGCACGCACGCTTGCGTACTGCATGGAAAAAAGAAAAAAAAAATAGCGGACCCGAAGGGTGTGACGTCTAAATAAAAAAAAGACATGGAAAGTGAGTGGTGGCGCTGCCGGCGCTCGCAACCCACTGGAAGCATGATACAAGGTTTGGAGGGTGGAGGAAACGACACAGCTGCAGTGGCAACGATTGCATCACCAACTCAAACGATGCTGGGGAGACGAGAAGGATGTGGGGACTGCACAGACAAGCGTCCCCCCACGTCATGTTTCACTGGTCACTCTGCATAAGCGAGGCTGCCGCAAGGACTGCGTGCGTGCCATTTGCAATGACATCACTTCGCGCTCTGTTGGCGGCAGGGCAGCTACCACAGGAGTGGACCTGGCCACTACTCGTGCTAAAATTCAACATTTGAGGCAAGATTGCTACGTTTTTGGTAGGGTAAATTCCTTATATCAGGGGTCTCCTGTTGCCACTTCATTATGCAGAGGTTACAAATACACATTCTGTATTTGTTACACTGAGGCACAATGGTACCACTCAATGAACTTATCCCAACTAGAAATATTTTTGAAGTTGCCTTTTAAAGGGATAATAGAGAACAAAATTATTTTTCCTGTGTTATTTAATTGGTAAAAGTGTGTAAATAATATTATTCAATATGAATCAAATAGGAATGAGGCAAGATAACTCTGAATACCAAATCGAATATGAAATACGTTTAATTAAAGTGTTTTAAACAATGAAGTAACAGTAACTTTTGTTACTCTTTTGAAACAAACGAGCGAAACTGCATTTTAATGGACTGCAGCAAGTTGAAAAAAGTTCTGATGAAACAATAAAACTCATATGCAGGAAAATTACAAGGGTGTTCAATTGAGCTAGGTGGTTCATAGCTGAAGATATCTGGACTAGCGGGAAAAAAAAAAAAAGGACAAAGGTAGGAAAGTTGTAACAGTAGTGTCCTCGTCCATCCCCTCTTTGCCTCTTGCAGTTTTAAGCTCGTACGGACTTCTCCCAGATTGAAAAAAAAAGTTTAATTGAGGTACAAGTAATATATATGCATGATGATTGTGGTCTTCCTCTTTGTACAGGGTGGGTACCTCAAGGCACCCTAACCGGAAAAAAGAAAAAAAAAAAAGAAAGAACAAAACAAAATTACACCTGTTACAAGCACCACAATATGCATACCGCTGAGCGAAACGTCCCAACGACCACCACTCCGACAGTCTTGCTTTTGTGACGGCGCCATAAAGCAGGGTTCACGGCATTGCATATTTTGCCTAAGAATGTTGCACTGCACAGCGAGCCATGCTGCAGTGAAACTAGCTTTACAGGCGACTTGCATGCGGAAAACTGGAGTTTTCAATTTGAATAGTTGCAAATTTCTGAAATTGTAACCCGTGTCGAAACAGACTCAAGTATTTTTCAATTATTCAAATAAACCTAGTACTAAGACGTTCTACTGCAAATATGTGCAGTACATATGCAGTTTCTAAGTCTGAATACTTGAAGCCATCCAAATAATCGCCGCAATTGGAACCATCCCAGCATTCTTTTTTTCAAATCTAATGTGCTTCAAAAATTCACACAACTCTATAAATTACAGTTTCACGATACCAACAGTACCACTAACTTCACGAGAATGCTTAGCAAGGAGAAAGGAAAATGCAGGTGGCGACGCCATTTCGATATTCCCACGCCAACTCACTTCGATGGCGCATGGATTTTGAAGGTGCCCGTCAGGGCCCAAAATTGATGACCCATAAAAATTAATCTCGTTGCGTTTGTAAGTGGCCAGAGACTGAACATGGCTAGCTTCATGGAGTCCCATTGAGCCATTGCGGCCAAGAATGGCTGAAATCAATGTCGTCATGCATGCGTTGAGCTGCAGAGTTCTTGGCATAAAATTCAAGAATATTGAAGCTATGATGGCATGACAATAAGATTCTTAAATAAGGATCTATCAGTATAGTTTCACTTTAGTGTCCTTTATAGCACCATGGTGAACCTACGTAAGCATCAACTACCTAAATTCTAGTGCGTGCCATTCCTTCCCATACGTGTGTACGCTGGAACAGTCTGTCCCAAAGTTGCAAGAAGTCAGAAGAGCCAGCTAACATTAGCCACCAATACTTCAATGCATTTTATTTAATTTTTTTTACAGTCAACTTGCACGCTTATGTTCCAGCTCTTTCCATAACACCTGGCCAAGGCCAACAACTGAATGCACTGCATAACTGTCACGACGCTGTTAGAAACGTTAAAAATGAACCAACGTCAACCGGGCTTCTTACAGTATTCTGAACATGAGTAACATCCGGCTTCGTCCTCTTACACAAGTGTTTACGACGCGAACATTACCGCCACAAAATGAAAAATTATTCACATGGGTGTTCCACAGGCTAAACTACACATGCACGTACGTGCCAATGCACACTGCTTCACAATGGCATTCGGACATGTTCATGCACATATATATATATATTTTTCTTAAAGTAAAAGCTTAGCATAAAAGTACAACCACTGTTACGGCAGTAGAAACAAAAACGTGCTTATAGTTTATACATCTTTGAGGAAATGGGGAATAGGGTTAGCTTTTTTTTCTTCTTTTTTCGTTTCACTCTTGGTGTCACTGCCAAGAGCTTCATTGTGGCACACTTTGTACAAAATAAATCACAATTTTAAATTTTGCAATCAAGTTGAAAGCATCATTTCTGACAATGAAACACCGGGGCTTTTACAGCATCCTTAATGGTACAGTGCTAAGTAAAAAAAATGAATGACAATGCTTGAAATAGCTGACAACAAAATGTTTTTACATGCCGATGACCAAAGTGCTACACGGTGTGTCCAAGCAATTTTGGCAGGTGTGGCTCATTGGCGGCCTTCAAAGACTGCCTTCTCCAATGGCTTGCCCTAGTTTTCAAGATATTCTCATTTCTATGCCCTTTGCCCGGCAAGGAGGCATCCCTGAAGTTGACAATACTTGAGAAGGCTTAGCTTAATAGTTAATTCACAATAAAAAGCACTATGCAAAAAAAAAATCTACGAACAACAACTCCCATGCACGCCTGCTTTCGTGTCTGATGGTTTAGATGGCAATCAAATATACACACCTATCAGCACATTGCTAATGGTGTACAATTGCTACTACATATGTCCGCTAAAGGCGCTTGCATTGTCACACAGAATGTACACTAGCCACCTTTCATCATAAACAGGCTTCGACTCAACGCCATTTTGTACGTTCACTGTGGCGTCGCCCTTTGAAACAAAGCCGAATGCAATTCCATTAAGCTCAATAGTTCAATTGGTTAGGTGCTTTCAGAAACAGACTTCCACTAGTGCTTTTAAGATTGAATACAACGAGAGCCTGGTCACAAGGTTCTAAACTGGGGAGTCATCAAGGGCGTTACCAAAGTGAGGTAACCATTTCAGTTGACAGTGGCACCATTGATATTTTTGCAGCCAAAGCAGCACTGAATCGAACCTTTTAAGGTTGGCAGCGAAGCTCCATCAGCGTGTTCTACACTGCAGTTTCGACTTCTGAACCACTAGGAATCTATTAAATTCAAATGGCAGCTTTAGAAATGTGTCACTTCGCAGAAATGGCAAGGGATAACTAGTTTGCACACCAACACTCATACAAGACACTAACATTCCTTGCTTGCTTTGTCCCATATTTCACAATGCAGTGCAGTGTTTTTGCTCAGTGTAGAGACTGCACATGTGTCGAGTGTTTTTTTAAGTGTTCGTGCCTTAGGCCTCCGAGCGTACTGTGCAGCCCTTCAGCGGATGAGCAAAATGCGACGAAAGACTCGGCAACAAAAGTAAACGTCTCACTAGGGAGGTCGTGTTGGCTAAACGCATAGTGCTTTGATGCTTCGTTCGCTCTTCCAACACAAAACATTCATATTCACACACATCCAATCAAAGATGAGCTGAAGTGTAAAGCCCAAGACTTTCTCTTTTTTCCTTAGTAGTGGAAGAACAAAATAAAATAAAGAGCTACGCAGCAGCCACTGAGTAAAGAAGGGCTTTTTGAGTAACTATACACTACGATCCAAAGTGACGGTTGGGTCGGGAATGTCCAGTACACAAAATGAAGAGACTTAAACATTGAAAAAAAATTTTTTTGACAGCTCTACACACAAATTGGATGCCAACCAAGCACACTAAGTTCTGCAGTCCTTTCACACAGGCGCAGCGACATAACTTAGGAATGTTGCACTTCTGCTTTGCATACATGCCACAACAGAAAAAAAAAAAGGCAGGTCAGATACTCAACTGGCATCAAGAAAAAAAAAAAGACATTGAGAAACATTCCCGTTCAGTCTTCTCAGCTGTGTAGGATAACTTCATATATCTGATGCACCCCTTGCGCCACTTCCAGCGCTCTCGTCTTCAAGGACAACTGCAATGGAGAAAAAAAAGTGTTCAACTGTTGCAGTAGTTCCCAATGGTGGGAATGAAAAGAAGAGGTGTACAAATATTCAAAAATTTCAAACACTGGATCAGACAATGTCCCACTCTACTAGCTCCTCGAATAAAACAAGTTATTCGTAAAATGCTCATTTTTCTAATAGTGTGAACATTTCAACATGTCAACTGCATACAGGTAAGCACAAAATCCGTGCAAAAGTAAAATAAGTTTCATTCCTGGGACTGATTTGCCACAAAACGTGAGAGTTAGAGTACTCAGAGAGCGAAACTGTATCGGCAACACAACGATAGTTCGAACTACTTGAAGAGCTCTGGGCATGCAAACTTTCTTACTTGTTCCTGCTGCGTCACTAACACTTTTACAGCTAGAATTATGAGTACTGGGATGCAAGAATCATTTCGCATTGATTGTAAAAGTGGCTGTTCAATATAAAACTAGAGCTGTGTGAATAGCAAAATTTTGGTGTGAAGCAAATTCGAATATTAATGTTAGAGTGCTAATTTGAATATTTTAATGATGTTCGAACGTATATGCATTTTTGAATAATTCCACATTAAATTACACAGAAAACTTATTGCTGAATGCAGGCAAAATGACAAATTTACTGCACAAGTTCTGTACTCCCACGAAGTTTCCAGAAACAAGAACAGTCTAGCTGGGAACTGTGCAGATGCGCAAGTTAACTTCACTGCACTACACAAGTGCACTACACAATTTCACTGCAGAGTACAAGTGTTAGCTTCTCTGCAGTATATAAGTGCCATGCGGCAAAGTGCACTACATGCAGAAATGTGCAGTGTACAACTGTTATGCAGTGAAGTGTTCTACATGCAGTAATGGGCCACCTGTAAGGGGACCCCCACAGCACAATTTGTCCAAACTTCAAATAGTTCAAATGGTAAACGTTAGGTGTGAATTGAATTGCATAGCAAACGCTATTTGAAAACTGAATATTCGTACAACCCTACCTTACAATATCCCCCTTCAGCAGCAGTGCACAGAAATGTATACGCAACTTGTTTTCGGCAGTTCAGCCGACCAACGGCTCAAGATATTCTGCGTGCCGTCAGTTTACTACTACTACAATGTGTGGTGCATTCCTGCAGACAATTTTCTGAAGGCATTAATGTGAATTTGTTAATTTGGACAAGCAGTTAATTCAACCTGTGCGTGTGGTCCCTACAATTATATACAGGACTCTATGGAGCGGAACTTTCATTATTTCGGCAATAGTTTAGCATGCATCGGTTAATTCGACCTAGCATGGCAGCCTGCGCGCGCACTCAGTAGATGCGAAGAGAGAGAGAAAGAAAACTGCCAGAACCAATGCAACTGTAGAGCTGAAAATAAAAAAGAAATGCCGCATTCCGACAACGACGATTCGTTGGAAGGTGACAACTGTGACCGACTGCCCGAACTACTAAAACGCACGGTAAAAGAAGCCTCAGAAGCATTGTCCACGCCGGAAGACTTAAGAGCGAATTCCGCATGGTGCGTGTGCCAAGGAGTATTTGACAGCTATTAGAGCTATTGTCACTGCTCAAATTTTCCGTCTTGGAATAAATTAAGGAGTGCCAAGAAATTGTGTCCAAAGATTTGGCGCATCTATACACACTATCATATTTCACACCTGAAGGAGTTATCCGAAAAAACATACAATATTTAATTCACTACTGGCATTATTCTTTTATCGTTAGGTTTGTTCTGGAAATCCACCATGTGCGTGCACCTAATAAAAACAAATGGCCACATTCTGGAAAGCGACATGGCTTGATGTTGTTCCACAACTTGTGCCACTCACAGTGATCCTGGGGTTCCCCGGTTGAACCTTCAGCTCGGCCAGCACCCAGATGCCGTTGGTAAGCTTCAGCGACTGGTACAGCATGTCCTGGCCGTCGACGTTCCGCTTGGCGATGGTGAAGATGTTGTTCTGCTGCAGCCTCTGGGCGAGCTGGTCGGCGGACAGGGATCCCGCATCCAGTGAGAACTGCAGCTCATTCTGGGCTGGGATGTCCTTCCAGGTGGCTAAAAACACGCGCTTGTCCATCAGTCCGTCCTCCACACACAACACGTGCAATGGAACCACACAACTGAAGTAGAAGACGTCCACGTTGTTCTTCACTGCCACCTGAAACAATGGCGCAAGCCCACAGAGGAATTTGGTTTTTTTTTTTTTTAGGTAGTGACTTGGCCATACAGTTCGATATCAAAGGCATCCAAGTTGACAGTGTTGGAGCACAAATGTAATGCCACATCCTCCAGCCATCAAATATTCAATGGGGTCAACTACAAGACAAGAGCTGGAAAAATTGAGTTCTCTATGTCACAGGGAACCTGTCTCAAAACTTTCATTTGGAACTTGGCCACACGTGGCTAACGCCTTTTCGAGCATTTCTCTCTGTGGTGCAAATAAGTTCATGGGTATTAAGCGAACACATAACTGAAGTTCTTGTGTTTTCGCACATCTCGAAACTACTTAATGATTATGAAACACTACATAGTGATACTATGGTCTAATTTTGACCTCTCTGGTTCTTTAATAACGTGCACTAGAATCTAAGTACACGGGCATTTTAACATGAGTGTTTTATGTAAGGACAAACCAAGAGCTCGCCGATGTCATTTCTGAGGCAGAAGTGAAGTCAGAAAAAATGCACAGAAGCAGATGACAACGGAAATTTGCCGACACACTTGAGAGGGGCACGTGCATCTACACACATGCCCCTGTGCTATAGATATAGAAAGCCTTCTTTCTGATTAATGGCTGTAAGTGTGGCACTTCTCTTCCCTCTATTTTCTTTGTGTTTGAAGTTCTGCTCGTTTAAGAAAAACTGGAGGTAAGCCTGTGCCTTACCTGCAAGTTTGTAAGGGGATCCATCTTCTGGACAGGGCCAGTAGTAGAGAGCGGAAGGCTTGCGTCCGCAGGGAAGTTTGGTTGCAAGGGTGCCTGCACTTGCAGCGGTTGCGCGGGGGCCAGCCCAAAGCTGCAAATAAAAGTAGGGCATACGTTGCAGCATCATGCAACGATTTCTAATGTGCTTATTGTGAAAAAAAAAAAACTGTGCTAAAGATAAAAACACAAAGTGGGGAACAGAACAGACATTCATCAGGATGTGACCTACTGCTCTCCGTTCTTTCTTTTATCCCTTGCATTGTGTTCATAATGCAAGCCTGCAAACTTACAAAGTTGTCTATCCATCAGCTTCAAAAGCATCCACACATAGCAAAGACAATGAGTGCACCATATATGTATAGTGATAGTGATGATAGTGATAGTGGTGTTGTGGCTACAGGCGGTGTTAGCCTGGCAGACCTGGCCGGCAATTGCTCCGCCCGAGCGTCTCTGTCCACGTGTCACTCAATCCTGTCTCTTGGAGAGATGTTACAAGCGGGGCTGACACCTTCTTGCGAGCTGTCCATGTACCTTCCGGATATATAATTTGTTCAGCGCTCGCATGTGGATACCCTCTCTTTTGCATGTTGTCCATGAAGGCTTTTCTCCGGTGAAAAAGCGCTTGCAGGACCAGATGTAGTGGTCAATGTCTCCCAGTTCATTGCACTCCGTGCACAATGGCGAAGCAGCGGCCCTAACTTTAAAAGACCATGTATACCATATATGTATACTATTTGGGCTTGCCCTAACACAACGGTGAAGCAGCATAAAATGTGCCATATTGTTGCACCTCCCATCCAATTTTAATATCGATGCATTGTGCCATGAACTATCATTCTATGCTAAGCCATTACAATGCACAGCTAGTGCAATTGTGCAGCAGTGATCGCTATAAGAAGGGGCTGCAATACCAAAGCAAGAATGCGAGAAACAGCAACATTCACTCACCTGTTTTTGTTGAACTGGATAGCAAAGCCAGTCATGGCTTGCATTGCTTTATTGCTGAAGGTCATGTCCATGAAGATTTGGCCATTTCTTCGCGTGAAGGTTCCTGCAATCTCCAAACCTTTTCCTCGTGCTGCAGGCAGCCAGATCTGCAGAGGGGATTTCACAAGATTGGTCCCTCAGAAGGCAACGAATCTGCACACCGCAGGCAGCTCAAGTGCTGGCAACACTGCCCTCAGTGGCAGTACTGCACATTTTGCAGTGCAACCCGTGGTTTCGGCACGTCATTGAATGTACATATTCATAGTTCTACCCAGTGCAGGCGGCTGCGGTTCTGTCGCCTACCTCTATGACCATGTTTCCACCGATCGTCGTCTCTTCAGCTCCAAGCTCATGGTACATTAGGACCACTTTATCAAATTTTTCAGACCCCCTAGCAACTACGTTACTGCCTGAACAACTGGGTACTCCCAAAAAATAAATGCATTTTTTTTGCCTCCCCTTTATGTGAATAAAAGTGATTGCAGTATGCACGAATGGGCTACGACAAGCTACTGCGGCGCAGTCAGCAAGTGCATTCAGCTATATTGTGACACTGCGGTTATCACTGTAAAGAAACATCTATTTTTAGCAATCACAATGTTTTACAGCGTAAGCTGTTATGAGATCACAACAACGGCGCCGTAGTTGTCCGCCGTAGTTGTCCGCCGCCGCCCGTGTCCGTAACCAATATCGCTCCTCCGTAACCGATATCGCTCCTCCACGGCCAGGCTAAAGAAGTGACACGCGCGCACAAGTGCGCGCGTCGCGTTGCTTCAGCCCGGCCGTGGCTCCTCATGAAGAACAGGACAACTGCTGCCATCTATTGGCGCTGCTCCGCATAGCCTTCGAAATGCGTTTTTACGAAGCGCTGCCTCGTGAAGCAGTTTTGCCTTGTCGTTCCTTGCGTCACGCGACAGGCGACATGCGCAGCCCCGGCAGCAACTTGACTTGGCTCTTCGATATACCGGATGGCGCCTCCTCGCAAGATGCGGGCCGCTGCTGAAGAAGTGAATCGCAGAGTTACACGCGCGGCTGCAGCAGGGCAACGTCGGGCACAGCATACCGCTGTGCAGAGAGAAGCCCAAACCGCAGAGTTATGGCGCAGGGGATACCCACCACCTGTACTTGTACTAGTTTCCCCAAGCGTTTACAATGGCCTCTACGAAGGTCGCTCCTTCAGCTTACGCTGTCACTGTCCTGCGATCCGGCGCAGGCCTGGCTCTTTTTTATTAAGCCTAAAGGATTTAGCCAAACAACAAAGCTGCAAATTTCCAGGTGAAAGCCCTCAATCGATGAACGAACCCATGTGATAACAATGATGTACAGATGACGATGAAGAACCTATTAGGTGTACACAATATATAGAATGCTTCAGAAATTTGTCCCAAATATGTTTGAACTATATATTATGTCTAAGATGAGTATGCTATAATTATAGCTGTGCGGATAAAAGAATTTTGGGTGCAAAGCGAATTCGAATACTTTAAAGGGCTCATAAACCACCTTTCCAATAGGGTCACTGTGGGGACGTGAGGGTCACTGACAGACAGCCTTTGCGCAGTTGACATGTGCCGACTGAAAACGAAGCTAGTTTGCTACAGCCGCTGCAGGTAAATTCTTTTCACTGACAACAAGATAATGCACAGTGACCATGCTTTTCTAAAGGCACATGGTCAACTCTGTCACAAGTGGTGGTAAACGAAAAGTTTATGAAGCATGCAAGCTTTTCTGTCGTTTCCACATGGTTCACACTCATGATAATGGCAATTTTCTTTTTATTTACAGATACTGTCGGTCCACGTCAGGACCAAGACAGGAGTGGAAAAATACAAAATTATACATATTAATACAGCAAGCAGTGAACGGAACAATAAAATAAAATTATACATAGTAATACAGGAAGCAGTCAACGGAACAATAAAATACAGCGGTACAGTGATATATGGCCCATTGTCGGAAATATTCGGAAACAAGTGCGGAAAACTGCTCACGAGTCCCTGCGTTTACAATGTTTGCAATGTTTACAATGCTTGGACTGTACCACCTCATTTTAGTTGGACATTGACACTGTTTTCGCTTTTTTACGTCGCAATTTTGGGGGATTTTGGCTCAGCGTTGTGGGGATCACGGCATTCTTCCCAGTCGCCATTGCACGGGTGTTTGCCTCTTTCTGCCTCTCCCGCGCCAAACCGGTTCTTCCCCGTTCTCTCCACTCGCCACGCACGCCTAAAGTCCCTGAAAAATAACTAAAGTAGCGCCATTCGTGTCAGTGTGGAGACACCTCCTCTCTCGTTTGCTTCGTAGATGTGTATATGAAGCTAGTTGAGAAGGCACTTGGCCGCCGTCGTACGTTCAGCTAAACGCAAGAGGGCGTTGCGGCTGTAAGCGATCGACCCTTTGGGGGAAGTTTGAGAAATAATTAGGAAAGTGCCGGTATATACGACAATAGAAGGTAATTAGGAGCAAGTGTAGTGTTCTGTTAGTGTAAAAATGTGCAGTACATTATCAGTGAGTACATGCATGTGCTCGACGTGTGTTTATGTGCGTGGTGTCGGCAACATGGCATGGGACAGGTTCACGGTTACGGCGCAGTTATGAGTTTTTGTGCAATATGTTAAATATACCGCGTCATAAAAGAAGTCTGTAGAAGAATGAAGTAAGCGAAGCGCTTGTACCGCCAAAACCCATCCCCGCAAGCGAGCAGCACACGACGCGAGAGCCCAGCATTCGCTTGCCGATGTCCTTGGGGTTGACGCTGTCGATGGCAGCGCCGCCGCGCGCCATGCAAATTCGGCTTCGGCTGTGCTAAGAGATCGCAAAGCACGACGCACGACTAGCTTTTTGAAGGTCGGGCGAACGCCATCTTGGTTGTCCACCCCACGTGACCAGGGCGTGCAACGCGCGCGGCGTCTGCTCGACCTTGCGCAATCATGCTTGAATCTGCCGACAGCGCTGCATGTTTTAGGATGCCGCAAAAGCACGTACAACAACGGAAAGAAGGAGTTTTCGCTTCCGCGGGGAAAGCTAAATGCCAAACGTCGAGATGTGTGGCTCCAGTGTATCGGACAGCTATTCGCACACACGCCGAGGCAACGGCGGAGAAGCCGGAGACGAAATGCGGGGACGATGGTAGCCGAAGATGGTTCCCGCGGCATTGAGCGCGTGCTCTCAGGGCGAAGCTGGCCCTCATAGCCCATCCTACGGCCCTACTAGCCGCCAGACACGCAGCTTACGCAGGGCTGTAAGAGCGCCCCATGCAGGGGTGCGGCCGCGTGTTTGCATACAAATCTCATCGCACTTTACAGCTACCAATAATTGCACACTGCATTTATGAGCGATCAGTCAAATACAAAGCAAGTCTACCGCACGCGACATAGCGGCAACGAGGGCGAAGTCCGGCACGGCAACCGCCGACGACCGCTCCCGCAAGAAACGTGCTTTCAACGACGCAGCAGCCTCGCAGGCCTGGCCGCGACGGCCGCCGCGTGCTTTCGCCTCCATAGTTACTTGTGGACATTCCAGGGGCGCTGCTGTAGCTGCTAGGAGAGGAGGGAGAAGCGGAGGGGTGCACTTGGCGCTACTTTACTTCTAGGGGCTTTACGCACGCCCCCTCGGCGGATCGCAATGGTGGTGCCGCGTGCAGAGTCTAGGAGGACGCGGTGAAGAAACGTGGCTCTCTCTCTGGCAGTCGAAGGGTAAGCACGCTTTTCGTTCCTGGTCCGTCGGCTCCTTTTGAGCTCGTTCGGACGGAGTCCGCCGCGGTGCTTGTGCGCCAACGGCGAACGCCTACCCTTACGTTGCCTTTCCGAACGCTACGCCGTAGATCTGTGCCCGTGTTCGTGCGTGGTCTTACTACGCCGAGGGCACTAATCGAAAGCGAACAAGAACGGAGTTCGCCCATACTCGGACGATCGGGCCCATTGGTCTGTAATCGCACGAGTGCGCAGCATAGTCGCAAGGGACCACATTTTCCGTCGCGGCGTGTCTCCCCGAGCCATTGCCCGTGGTGACGTGCTTGCGGCCCTTTGTATTTTGGCCTTGGCGTGGAGAAGCCTTTGCTTCTCCCGCCGCTTGTTACTACGGGCGGTGTGCAGTGTATGCGGTGTGGCCATGGTGCAATAAAGTGTTGCGGTTAGTCTGAGAGCAGTACTGTGTCACTGCCACGCTGCGCTCGACGCCTTTGCGTCAGAAACGCACGTGTGCAACGGAGTGAGAGTCGGGCAACGGCCCACGTGGCCCTTTGGCTCGCTCGCCCGAACCCACGGTGGTGGCCGTATTCGTTTTATATACGCACCACCCACAGCGTGCATCGACGATTGTTTGAATTAACCAATATGCGGCTGAATATGGCCAAATTGGCGAGCGTTTGGTGTCACTGAATAATGCATATTTTTGGGGAGGCCCAAAGAAGTCAAATTACCCAATTTTCCCAATTAATGAGAGTTGAATTAACAAGCCTTTACTGTATAAAGTAAGCCATATTGGGGGCTTCATATTTTCATCCCCTTGCATTACTACCCAAGTAGGCATTGCCACAAATTATATACACTGAAAGTTATAAAGCATCGTCCAAGGCATGCTTTGGCACAGCAATATCTGGAAACAGTTTGGCCAACAGAAGCAAATGAAGTGTTCCAAAGCAATGGTGCAGGGAGACAAAGTGCAATGCAGGTCGAGTTCACTTGCCTGCTTTGGTGGCGTGTAGAAGGTGCTGGTGGTGCCCAGGCCAAAGATGTCGCCAAGCAAGCCAGTTGTGTTGGTGGCACTCAGTGGAGCCGGTGCCGCCGCAGGGATAGGAGCAGCTCCCGCACCGCCAAGGGGATCGCCCAGCTGTATGAAGCAGTTCATTCATAAACAAACCAGTCCCTACAATTTACCAGTCAGCTGCCCGACAGTATTCTTTGTAAATTCATTAATTGTCTAGGATCTGTGAAACTGTACAAAAGATTTGGCAGTTTGAAGAATTAAAGGCATGATTTTGTACTGCTCTCAAACTATCACGCAGTGGATCTGAAATAGGTGCTGCGATTGCCTGCAAGTATGTTTATTAGGCACCATTGTGCTTGCAGCGGCTGTGTGTGCATCTTTACGTAATTAGGGAAGAAAGCTTTCCATGGCAGTGGCCCCTTTTTATTCTTCATATGCTTCACTGCAACAAGCTGCGCGTGCTTGACCACGTAGACTTGGACATTGCAGTGAAGCAAGCATCTCAAAACTGCTGCTGTTGCAACCTGACCAGCCAGGGAGAGCCCAGATAGTTAACATGGTGGCAATGATGGCTTCAATTTCATATAAAGTTTTGGACCTACAATGATGGCAGGAGATAGCATGGCTAAGTGTTGCAGGGTTCAAGGTTTCAACTATCTCTAAAAACTGGCCCTACAACGTAAAGGTGCTTGAGTTATCAGGCATGTGCAGAAAATCAGTTGACAGTCTGTGTGCAGCTCCAACGCTACATCCTTTTTTCCAGAACAGCCTCCCAAGTTATTACACTGATCATTCGGTGCTTTCTGAGGAAGTGCATAGTTGTGCATCTGCTAAGGGTTTGGTTCAGCTAACCATGGGGATGGCACTATGCTTTGAATGTATTATTGCATCAGACATTTAGAGACCAACAGACCTGAAACATGAATCAACAAATGGATGGTCGAAGCACGGGAGGCCTTTCCAACTGTCTACCTAAATTAGGCAACAGCATGTACAAAACACTTCAAGTTTGACAGCAAGAGCGGTATGCCTCACCAAGCTGTCCAGGCCACCGCCAAAGATGTCCATGGCGGCGGAAGGAGGGGCGGCGGCTGGTGGCACAGCTGCGACGGGAGGCACAGGGGGCGGAGCTCCGATGTCCATGCTCAGCAGGTCTCCAATCAAGGTGTCGGCGCTCGGAATGACTGTGGACTGGTCCCCAGCTCCCGATGCTCCAGCCTCTTCTGCTGAGCCCACACTATCAAAAAAAGACAATGTGTGGCTGTAGAGAGCAGCCTGGAGCACCAGTTATTGCAAATTTGCAATGAACACCTTCCTTGGTGCAGTGCCCTTGTAAACTATAATGTAGCCTTGCAAGAACACAAGCAACACCGCTGCAAAAATGTAGGCTTCGATGAACATTTCATTTTTGCAAGAATCGCATAGAGTATTACAATATTCGTTTCGGTTCGAATTTCAGTTTGAAGTCTTCAAGGCAAGTACAGTGTATGCATATGCACTGTACTGCAGAACCTGCCTAAAAAACGTTTCATGGCAGACTGGGCAACGCTGCCCGTGACACTATGCTTTCAGGCTAAATTCACACTGCCACGATGCAAATTACATCAGCGAATTGGTTGCAGCCGATAAGTTTGTCTTGCACAAAAAGTGGGGGAGTACCATCATATCTGTACCTGTTCTAAGACAACCTGCATAATGCATGTGAGAAAAAGAAGCAGGGCACTTACGAATTGTGCCTGGGAGGCAGGGCACGCCGGAGGCCAGCACGTGATCCTTCAACGAAGGCAGACGGGGGCTTGTGGTAGACAGATGCAAGACTGCCAATGTGGCAAATGAGCTCATCAAGCAGGCTGGGCTCCAGCAGGTCAGTCTCTTCGGAGATGAGTGGCTTCTCGGCCAGCACCACCTCCTTGGCAGCTGCTGGATCTGTCGAGAGCAGCCGCCAGTAGATGAAACCCCGGTCCCTGAGGTCGGGATTGTCGCTGTCTTGGGTGGCCAGACTTAAAACCTGAAAAATAAAAAAAAATTAGTGTGTTATAATGATAAGAAAGTTTGCTGATGCTTCTTACAAATAAAACTTCCGCTGCCTGAGAAACTGAGGAACAGCCATGAACTATAAAGTCTGAGAATTGGCACAACTTTGAAAGAGATAAGGAACCAAGAATGTACAGAAAGTAACACTACTGGCAACTCTCACAAAGGCTAGCTGTGATACTGGACATTGATGATGCTAAATGGGACCTAAATAATTCGTTGTTGGTATAAGATTGTATAATTTGTGTTCTTTCTGAATGAGCCATAGGCTCACGATTCCAAGTTTCAGGAATCTTTATTGCACCAACATGCACAAATATACGAGAAAATGCTTTAAAATTCACAATGCGGCAGTGCTGGGGTTTCATCATCAAATTTTTTTTAATGGAACTTCAATATTCGTTTTAGCTACCACTCATAAACATACGTGTGTTTATTTTAGTGTACATTTACTAAAACTAAAGTTTCTTAAACTAAGATGCAACTAAAGTTGTTAAGAGGTTGATGGAGACCATAAATTTTACTGATGCTGATCAGGCAACGCAGTTAAAACGATCGACTAAGGCCATCAATCGGCATCCTAGCTTAGGTGGCAGTCATTCCAGAAATATGAGGATTTGCTGCGTGCATTGTGTGCCAATGTCGGGCTGCCACTGTAAAAGGAACTACAGAGTACAACAATATTGAAGAGTTGCTACATCAGATGTTAAAGCACACCGTAACAAGAAACAAGACAAAAGTAAAGTGTCACATGTATCAAGAAAAGACAACCTATGCATAGCAATGAAAGTTAACCATCACCTGTTGCACAAGTTCTTGGGTCTCTGTGGGCCGTTTCAAGAACAGCTTGACTATGGCTGTAAGCAGTTGAAGTTGAACCTGCAACACAAAGATGTCAAATTTCTCATACTGGTAAAACAGGTTTACACACTGGCAAAACATGGACGCAGAATAAGGCTCACCTGAGTATTTTCATCATGAAATCCTTCCAGAAAACTTTCCAGGAGCTCATCCGCGTTGTCAATGCGTTCTGCGTACTCTCCGATGATCCATATCATTGAGGCCCTGAGCAAGGCACAACATCAGATAATGTTACACAGGTACTTCACTACAGAATGATTTTGTTAAAGCACAGGGAGATCTTATACAGTAGAACCTCGTTATAACGAAACCGGATATAACGAAGCAATCGCAATTCCCCTTGAAATTCCTATAGATGAAATTGATATTGGTTATAACGAACTAATGGTTATAACAAAGTAATTACCACTCCCCCGCCAACTTCATTATAATGAGGTTTTACTGTAAATAAAGCAGGAAGAAAAGACAACACTAAATCTGGATCTGCATGGCATTACTTTTCAAGCGACCAATGTATTGCAGGAGGGAGCAGACACTGGTTTGCAGGGATGCAGTGCGTTCACCACAAGCACAGCCATTCTTATTCTTTCGTATGAACATTGATGCGGTTATGGTTAAACGGCACATAACGCGCAAGTGCAAGCTAAAATTAAGCACCTTTGTTTTTGTGTTTCTCGGAGAATGAAGACGCACACCTCACCTTGCTTCTGGTTCATCCAGCGTGTCCAAGTTTTCACACAGCGTGGATATAATGCTTTCATACTTGTTTGGATACTTCCTAAAGATGTCCTGCATCAGAAAAACACCAACAAATGAAGTGTTGAAAGTTTTGCTTGTGAACCGTAGGCAGAAAAAAAAAAAGCTTTTGAAAGATATGTTCAACTCACTCACACTAAGAGCACCATTAGTCAACTGCAGTGTGCATTTGCACACAGGCAAACACCCAAGGCAAACAACCATCTAAAAACATCATGCGCACTTGCCCTTGCATATAAAAAGGCATTGGTGCAGCCCGATGTTCGATTCTTGCAGAATCATAGGTGGAAGAAGAACCAAGTCAGAAAGGGAAGTCCTAGTAGCACTCCACATCATCAGGCAGGGAAAATGTGCACAACTACAATGTCCTTAAGCATCGGCAACAATGAAGCCACGAATCATCTAAGGAACCATGCCAAGTGGTCAGGTTTTATATCAAGATTCTGTGTTGCGATTTTCGCAGATGCACCTGAGAACTGCCTGAAGCTATCTACTTTACTTGTGCAGTGAACAACAATCAGTCGTGTGCCATCCTATCATCTTTGAGTGAAGGAATATGTTGTCTTTTTAGCTGGTTATTCACCATACATTATGTACAAACTATCCCAGCTTCCAACATTGTTGATAAGTGTATCATGCAACCGAATGCATGATTGATCAATAGGTGAAAAAGTAATCATGGGCTGGAACTAATGCAGTGACTTGTCTTAACTGTGGTGGAGTCTGCTTGTATAAACGCTGGCTTTATAAGACTCTTTCATGTTCCACTACCTTATAATTGAGTCTGCACAATCTTGCAACAATTCCAAAAAATAACGTGTCACTAGGCTACTGTCATTTGAGAGAACTTGGACATACATCTTGCGCTAGCTTACCTGCTGTCAGAGAAATAATTGTGATGATGCCCATAAGGAGGCCAAAAGTAAACGCTACAGCTTAGATGGCTTTTGGCTGCAAGTTTCACAACAACATCTGGGCAAGCTACATCTTATAAGCAAAGGTATGCAAATATTCAAACATTTTAATATTTTTTGGACATTTGCTATTTAATTCAATTTGCAGCTGATATTTATATTCAAGTTATTGAAAGTTTCCAGACGAACGGCCCATTCTCGCATGTAGTGCGCTTTGCAGCATAACATTCGTCTACTGTGGCGATGCTAACACGCGTACACTGCAGCGAAGCTAACACTTATGTACTGCAGTGAACTTATGTACTGTGACAGAGCTTATACTCATGTACTGTGAGAAGCCTAAGACTCATGCACTGAGGCAAAGTTAACTCGTGCAGATACATAGTTCTCCGTTGAACTGGACTTGCCTGTTCTTGTAGGGGTGCCACTGTGGGAGTACACGAGTTGTGCAATAAATTTGTTGTTTTCTTTGACCATGTTTCGCAGTACATTTCTCTGTATAACTTGTCATATTATTAAAAAATATTCAAACATCATTGGTAAAATGTTTGATTCACACTCATACATTAACATTCAAACCTGCTTCACACTCAAAATTTTGGCTATTCGCGCAGCTCTACTTATTAGTAAGGCAAGAGGTGTAGTGCATGATCCTAACCCATGCTGGTTAATTCTCTAAAAGGTGCTTACATGTGTTCCTTCTTTCTAAAGTTTGTGCATTCATATAGCAAATCATGAGCAGAATTACTAAAAATCGTGTTCTTTGCCTGTAGACCTAAGTAGCATCAGAAATGATGGATTCAAAAATTGTTGCATAAAGGCCTGTTTTTGTACACAAACTAGATTATGACCAAATGTGAAAGACCAGAAAAACATACATCCTCAATGTACTACTTTGTGTACAAAACTTAAGGTTTACACATACCAATTCATCCAAAGTACCTTACTTTGTTGAGATGAGCTTACTAAGTACCTTACTTAGTTGCTACATTCAACCTTGTATACAAAGAACTTTTTGAACTAATAGCATTGCTAACAATGCTATTTATAGCAACGTGCACCAAGCTGCTTTAGACAATGCTTATCACATGGGCCCATTAGCGGCCACGTAGTCCCACACAATTTATGTTCACCTCAAACGACATGCTCTACAGCACCGTGGAAGCCGCAGTAACTGCACTGTGCGAAGCTCACCTTGATGACTACAATGGCTTCCTGGACAACGTAGTTAACCTTGGTCTGGATGAGGTCGAGTAGCGTGCTGACGCACCGCTCGGCTGACTGCTCCACCTTGATGGCACAGCGGCCAATAGCACGCACAGCCTTCCGAACAAAGTCCACATCGACTTCCGTGGCATACCTTCATGAGAGAATGTGCGAAAAGCTTTAAACATTTCAACTTTAGTCAGAATCAATTAAAAATTCACGCATCTCTACAAAGTGAACCATGACGAGTGGGCGAAGCACTGGGGATCGTTCGGTGTTGCCGTAAATCACCCGTGACATTGCCCACTCATGCATGTAAATGAGTGACAACGTGTGCGTATATTTACACAAGCGTTGTAATTTGTGCTCCTGGTCTTTATGAGGTTCCTGCGCCCCCACGTCGTAGATCGTGCAGAGTTCCGACGCACACGCTGCGAATCCTTATGGTTAAACTACGCACAAGAGAAATCTCTCACCGGCACTACATTGCAGGTCAAGATCCAGTGCCTATATATACGGGGTGGCCGGTGAACGCTTGTGCAGTGTGAGCAGTCTTTTTTTTTCCCAATCAAGAAACTCGCTAGGAGACGCTGCCTGCGTCAATGTTCTCTCGCGGGCGAGGGCACGTTCTCGTTCCTTGCCAGCTTCTGCAAGCTGTTGCGCATGCGCAGTGGGGGTGTGGACAGCGCAGGGACGGAACAGGCTCAACCATAAGCTGCTTCGCATCTAAAAATGTACAGTTACTAAACAAGTTAGGAACAAGCCGTCCAGACAAGAATACTCACAAAGCATGTTACAATAACAGCTATGAAGAGAATTTTAGAGTATTTGCTCGCTGCTATAAAGATGAGTTGCCATTGTTATTAAAGCAGATTTTATCAGGCCTTTAGATGACAATCACACAAGAAGTGATCACAGAAGAAGCAATCCAGAAGAAGTGATCCAATATAAAAAATGCCCAAGGAAACTCACTCTTTCAGCTCAGCCAGAACTTGAGCAATGTTTGCTTGTGATGCAAGGCGGATCATTATGTCCAATTTCTCCAACTTCACATATATTGGGTCGTTGTACTTGACAAAGAACACCTTCATTTCATGTTTCAGGATGTCGGGCCTGCAAGCAAAAGACAAGGACCACGTTTCACCTGCTCTGCCTGTATAGCCGTGTGCTCCCATGCAGTACAAGTAATCGCACCATGACAATTCAAAGAACATGAATCTACCTTTACCTTTTCTGCACAATAAGGTTGATGTTCCTGAGTGCCACGTACTGCACCTCTGGTTCACTGGACAGCAGAGTGACCAGAGGAGGGGCCAGCTTCTTTGTCAGGGTGGTGACAAAGTCGGAGTCGTTGCTCATCATCTCCATGAACTTCATCAGCACCTGAAGCAGCACAAGTTTTTCTGAACATTCATGTTCCTTGCGAGTTGGCATAAGCAGCCGTCAGTAAGTAAGCAGCATTTTCGCACTGCTGCTTCATCAGAGCGCAGTCACCAAGGGTTATGCTCAGCAGCAAAATTCCAGCTGCCACAGCATGGCAGTTTAACAAGCCCACTATTGTGTTTTATGAGACACTAAAATTAAATATTGAAGTGAATTAGAATGACAAAATAATTTTGAGGAATTCTTTAGCAAGTAATTTCTCCATTTTATGCTTAACATTAGAAGAGAAAATGAAGGTTAAGTCAAAGCTTCATTTTTTAATTTTGCACCAAAACTTGGAGCACATGACATCACGAGCCCCATCCAGCCTTTTCATATTCTTGCCACAGTTCCTCAATAAAACTTTCTGAAACATGTTCATATTTTGCCTCCTTAAAACATGATGTTACGCATATTCTTTACCGATAGCTATGCCCTAGCAGATGTCAAAGACCTCTGCGATTTCACAAGTGTTAGCAGGGGAGCCTCAGAGCATCGTTGCCAGCTGAATTTTGTTTTTTGTGCGTTTTCTAGTTTACCAAGCTCACTATCGAGTTGAAGGAGACTAAAATAAAATGAATTAGACTGATAAATTATTTTAAGGAATTCTTTAGTAAGTAATTTTGCCATTTTATGTTCAATATTAGAAGATTCAATAAGGCTACAAATGGGGGTTAACTTGCATGTCTTGTCTGGTTTCACATTTTATCTTTGCATCCTTTGGAGAGAGCCCAGAAAATTACATACGAAGAAGGAGCCTATGTTAATTTCAACATTCGGGCTCTTTAATATGCCGATTCACATAACTAAAGGAGCATTATCGCACTGCTGCTGCTTTAGTTATACAAATCCTCCTTTCAAGAACGGTGGTTTTCGAACTATGAAAAAGTAATTTACTAATGCAAGGTAATATTTTTCTCACTTTAGTGCACCTTTAACCTCCCACACGATGGTGTCACCTCAAGTATCGAGCCATTCAAGCAATGGGGTCAAGGAATGTGGCTAAGCACACACACTGCACAAGAGATTCGGATGATGGTTGCACCAACCTTGACCGCCGACAGCACCACAGCCGCGTTGGCATGTGCCAGGCGAGGAGTGACCCGCTCGCAGATGCTCTGGGCCTCGCGTTCGTCCTTGGGCGAGTAGTTAGACAGCGAGTCAAGGATGAACACTTGACCCCATTCGGTGCACTCATTCAGTGCAGTGAGCAGCTTGTTGATGGTTGGCCCGCTCATCTCAGAAAGTGGCTGCCCGCTGCTCGATGCCTCGTTCATCTCGGACAGCGCTGCCACAGCATTGGCCACTACCTGCGTGTTGGACCCAGCACAAAAGTCAGTGAGTACTGTCCAAAACCACTGCAGTGCCGCGTAGTAGTAACATACTTCGTATACATGCTGTTTTGGTTTCCTGATGCTACGATACAATTTACCACAGCTACAGGAAACAGTGCGCAGCCCACAGTGGCAGCATTTTTAACACGAAAGTGTTTTATGCTGGGGTCCACCAAGAAATCTGATGTACTTCCGTAACGGAAGCAGCTGTCTGGAAAACAAACATGCATTTGAGATTGAAAAAGTACCACTCTCTGGGATTCGAACCCACAACCAGCCGGCGTGCGACGGTAGAAACTGGAAGCGCTACCGACCACACCACCAACAGACTTGCAATACGGAGGGAAAATACGGGCCCGATATCTTTACTAGACTGCTTTACAGTTTGCATCTAATTGATGTCCGGTTAAAGCAAACGTATTTAGCAAGCAAAATTGCTCTTGATTAATTAACATCGCCTTCCTTTCACTGCAGTCTTGGTTCTCAGCGATAGTGCTGCCAACCAGGAACTATGGAGCAAAGTCATAAATTGCGTTAATATGCACGCCGGCAGTTAGCGCATCAGTAGTCTCGACGCCTCTATCACCGCGCAGACTTCCAACGTCTTGTGGGCACGTTGCTTCAGCCAAAGCCGCTACACAATTTGTCTTGTGTGACATATATGATAATCAGTTGCACTGCGACGTGCTCTACTCCAACAACAGTAAAGACGGCCACTGACAAGCAAATGATGAGGCGTTCACACATCGAAGTGTGCGTTCATAAAACAATCCTCTGACAACCTGTTCAGTTCATTTGTAAGGTTTCACCGTTTGCAGACGGTCCTGGTTTATGGCAGGTTTATGAAACAATTTATGGCAGTTTATGACAATTAGCAGTCGCACACCAAAGCAGGTTAACATTGCCTGCGAAAGATTCTGCAATTTCTCAGTAACGAACTACGTTACCACAAGCGCGGTTAGCAAACAACTTTTGTTATTTTTATGGCAGTACACGAAAGAAAGCGAAAGGCGATGAAAAGGCTGGGAGGCCAACCAGGTCGTACCAAATTTGCTACCCTACGCTGAGCAAGGATAGAAACACTGCACATGAAGACTGTGCTAACTAGTATCAACCAACAGATCTTTACAACTACATGTCATTACAGGGTGCCGCAATGGTTAAACAGTTTTACTGCAAGGTCAGAAAGGTAGGTTGCAGTGTAAGAAACGTAAATGAAGAATGTATATTAGCTTTCTTTCAGCAGATTTCACACTCAAATGTTCAACAGATTCTCAACAGACTGCTCTTTTACATTGTTTCTCCACGATAAGTGGAGACACTACAGCACGGCTGTGTTACGATTAGAAGTGGACTTGAAATCCTCAGAATGTGCTAGAATTCATACAGCACTGTTCTGTATGCTTATCAGTGTCATAATGGCTTGCAAACAGCAGCAAAGTCCAGTAAAGTAAGGAAAGTTACAAAGCATCAGTATGCTGACAAGATTAAACGCTGAAATATACAGCCCTATGGACTGTATAAGACCTACTACCGCAGTGTCAGTTCACTTAACGGCCAAGAAGAGAAAGCCTACCATGGGGTTGGAATCAGAGAGAAGGTCTCGCAGCTGATCCAAAAAGCCCTGGTCCTCTACGAGGGGGGCATTGATGTCATGCAACTTGGCGACGCACACGGCAGCCGTCTTTCGCACGTAGGGGTCCTCGTCTTTCAAGCACTTCCGCAGGGGTTCGCATAGGTACTCCGTTATTTTGTCCACGCGGATGCAACCCATGGTGCGTACCGCCAGCGCCCGTATGAGGGGGTTGCCGTCCTCACAGTCCTGAGGGAACACAAAAACAGCAAAGCTTGCAACGTGGAGCCAAATGTGAGGTACTGTATCAGTACCCAGTATAGTTTAGCATTGCTCCTTGCTTTTAGACAAGAAACAGCTGTCACATATTAGGCACTACTACACTGATTTTGTTGTTGAACATATGAGTATACATGTAGAACCATGACGACTGATTTATTTCATATCCCAAGGCTAAACATTAGTTGTAATGGGTGCCATAAAGGCTTTGAGCTTTAACAATGCAGTGTTCTCTAATCTGCAGCCTAGTCCATCAGAGACTGGCTATTTCTGCATCTATTTCAATGCTACTGTGACAGCTCAAAGTTGAATTCTCGACCTTATGAAATCGTTATAAAGAAGACATGACTCATTATGTTTTATGTAGGTACTCCCCACAAAACAGTACAAGGTATCAACATTGCTTTTAAGCACTTGTGAGATGGGAAGCAGATCAGTGCAACATTCAATTCTTTGTTCTGACGTGCCCCCCCCCCCCCTTCCCTTCTCTGTTTGCAACACCACACGTCTGCACTTTCTCAAACGAAACAAGAAGCATTACCTTACATATATAACAGCTGTAGACTGTACAACCATGATGCCCACACTCCCTCCACACTGCATGTTTATGTAGAACTATAATTTGCCATACTTAATAACGGTTTGCTTGCTGTCTGCAAAGGTGTCTTTTCTGCTACAGCAAGAATGACAGGTGTGAGAATCCCTGAAGCATGCTACTGCTGTGCTGTAGTCACAGCAGACACTAGGCATCGACAATCAAAAGAGCATGCAGACCAGTTCCACAATGTTTTCAGAGGCACTCTCAATGCACTCGCAGTGTGAACAACCATACAGAAACCAAAGCAAGTACTGTGCTCCTCAGTGGGTACAATAAATCTTGCACAATTAAAAGGGGTTAAAAGTAAAAAGGGTACCCCTTACTCACTTTTACAAATGTATTCACAGCCATTATAGCCATATCAGGTTGACTCTTAGCATAATTCATCAGGTAGAGGTAGACAAGTTTCTTCAGTTCTAAGTTGTCGGTCTGCATGCAGTTTACCACATCTGGAAACAGGGCACTGCAAAAAGAGTGAAGTTTCAGAGAGCAAGTTCTGCACCACTCAATAAACAGCACAGGGCAACTAATGCGATGTCATGTAGTATTGTGACAGTCAACACTAATTTCCTGATGCCTAGACTTCTCTCATGCCATAGCCCACAGGATTTTAAAGTGTGCATAAAATGACGATTACATTGGGACCAAGTCCTCAGAAATTTTTGCTTAGCTTAATTGAAGGGCCCTTGAAATGATTTTGGTGATTTTGTACAAACGTGCTGAACAGGTAGCCCAAGCCGTTCAGATCATTAGTGGACCAATATCAGCGCTCTTCATTAAGTATGCAATTTACTACAAGCTTTTAAGCATGCCAAACATTAAAGATTAACGGAACTCAACCTAAAGGGACCCTGAAACGGTTTTGACGATTTTGTGCAAACATGGTGATCCGGTAGAGCAGGTCACTAGGACCATTACAGGACAGATTTTAGCGCTGTGCGTAAAGTGTGTAATTTACAATAAGGTTTTGAACACGCGTATCGCAAAAGGTCGCAGCGGCTCGCCAAAAAGCGTTTTCAAACGCCCCCGTCATCGAGCGATCGAATGAGAGGTCGCTGATTGGCCCCGACCCAAGTGACGTGCATGTAATTTTCAAAACCTAGCTGCGAACAACGTGCTTCTACAACGTACTCCTTCGTTTCAGCCAACGGTATCATCGCGGCATCTGGCGGCATCACACGAGTCGCCGGCGCTCTATTACAGAGGCTAGCACTGCCGAGGCGGGCGACCTCAGTGAGGATATCGGGGCGCTATGTCACTACGGGAGGCTCGGCAGAGCGGCTGACGCGGGAGGCGCTGTCATCGCTAGCGCGCACTCCGCAGCAGATCGAGTTGAGGAGGAACAGCAGTGGTAAGGAGGAAGGCGATAGAAATAAGCCCATAGCTGCCTTAGCGCATTGTGCTTCGCTTTATTTATGGTGTGAATGATTTCGCAATTGTGTTGCCTAATCAGTGACGCAATGTCAAAAAAACGTTTCAGGGACCCTTAAAGAGGCTTTGCAATGGGCTTTGCAATGGGCTACCCATGGGCTTTGCAATGGCCATGCAATGAGTGATGGGAATGGTTTGTGGCGAACTCACGCACCAGAGGGCCAGCCACCGGTATTGTTGTGGCACCTGGTGGCACACACTTATGTCACCGGTGTGCTCTGGTGGTATTCTAGCTACCAAAGCACCACAGAGGCCGGCAGGCCTCAGAAGTGACATAGCGGCACCAAGTCCCTATGAAGGCTTCAGCACAGCAGCTGCCATGGGAGGCACAGCTGTCACTATCATCAACCCTAATGCTAAGCGAGTCAAGGAGGAACCACAGACACAAGGAGGAATGCAACACAAACAAGTGCATAGCTGCGTTGGTGCAAGGTACGAAGATTAATTTGTGGTGGGAATGAGTTCATAATGACGTAGTCTAAACACTGCCACAACGTCAAAAAAAAGAAAGGTTGGACCTTTTAAATAGGTTGATTTCAGTTGTTGAAACAAGCTTTACACAAAATCAATCACAGGTATTAAATATCATTTGCAGGATTTGTGCAAAAAAAAATGAACACCATCAGTGTATGACCAAGCAGAAAAGCAAGAGTAACCTTACAGAAAAGCAAGCCAGTCAGAAAAGCAAGAGTAAAGCAAGAGTAACAGAACATTTATTTCCTTTGGCCATAACTGATGTCAAGGAAAACAAGGTAGATGGGGAAGCAAGCCCACGACACTCCCAACTAAAACTTACAGAACATTTCAGTTAGTCATAAGAGATAAAACAACAACGAGCGCACCGGTACCCACATGTGTAAGGAAGCTAGATTTTCCTAACAAAAGCACCGGAATTATCACTCACAAATGTCCTCCGTGTTTATTTGCTGCTAGTGCTGCACTTGTACTTTTCGTAAGTGGCGCTTTATAAATACACAATGACAAACTTCCTAATGCTATAAAGGTACTAAAATGTGCCTTTACGTTCATGGCATATGACTCATGAAAAGCCGGTCATAATGTATTTTTTATTTGCTTTTGGACTCGTAGGTCACCAATAACGACTTTCAGAGACTCAGTAGGTACGGCGATTGCGTTCATGTCGAAACACGCGGCTTTGTAGTGCAGTATCACATCCAAGTTGTAGTTGGGCGAGACACGATCTCCAAATGGCGCAGCAAAATGCCGCACTTCGGTGGTCTCGTGCCCTTTTGCTGTGCGGAAAGGTCGCTACGCCGAACTAACTAATGCTACGAACTTCAATGGTCGCTTAGACGCGGCTGCAGTGATGCAGTTGCTGCACTTATAAAGGGGGTGTTCTGCGCAAGTACAGCCAATATACACGAAACCTCGGGGTGAAAAGCTTTTTATATGCTACACAACATTCCTCCAAGCACGAAGTGAATGCACAAGTTCATTATCAAACACGAAAACACACCACGGAATATGTAAACACGCGATGCGGCGTCGGAAAGGCGGTCGCACTACGGCGACGAGTCCCACCTGACATCCTTGCCGACTGTCATCGAGGCGATTACCTTCTTGACTGCTTCGCGTTTCTTCTCTTTTTTGTCGCTGTTCAGCTCGCTCTTCAGTTCGAATATTTCACCTGTAATCGGGCAGCAATGGTCAGCTCACGGCCACGCAAGCAAAAGTTTGGTCGTAACGAGCAAACGACCAAGAACATGCGCCGGTCGGCGTTGCCGCCCCCCTACGAACAGCTGCACTGGTCATCATTCGGCCAGCGGTAAAGCACCAAATTTGTTTCATGCTCTCAAGCGAGGACGTAAACAGAACACACATTCGCTCTCAGTTCGCTATCTTCACATATGGTCAAGGAACACGTGAATAAAAGCGTGCTTAAACTAACCTTTCTTGGTCGTCGTGAAGTACTTTGCGTCAGTCATGATTGGCTAAAGTAGCGGTGCACGGTATTCTGTTGAATGCGAAGAGAAGAATGAACACATGGCAGGAGATACATGAACGTACCGCATCTCCACGAATCGCGTGTAAGAGCAGCAATAGGAGGTTCAGAAAGCTCATCTCATACGCCGAGACTCACCGAAAAGAACGTGATTTAGGCGTAGTTCAGCTCCCCTCTCCGAGCGTTTTGCGTGTGAATAGGCGCTGTGTTCACTGAGCCGGCGGCACCATATCCAACCAGCCTCGATATTGGATAACTAGCGGGGCTGCTTTGGCAAAGAAGCGGCTCTTCAATGCACGAAATCGCTTGGACACTTGCCTGGCATAAAGTGCATATACGCCCCTGAAGGAAACACTCCCGATTATTGCTTATGCTGTGCTGCGCAAGCCCCGGCGAAACTCACATTTGATCCGGTGCATGGCGCTGCTATCCTGCGACTAATGATGATAGTGGTTCGGTTAAGCCGCTAAGCGTTCGTGGGCGTAGGGGAAAGGAACAAGAGCGATAGAAAGGAGACAAAAGCTGTAGTGGGGTGTGGGCTCCGGAAATTTTGACCGCCTGGGGTTGTTCAACGTTCACTGACAACGCACAGTAGACGAGTGCCTCGATATTTTCGCCTCCATCAAAAATGCGACTGCCGCGGCTGGGATTGCATCCCTGCGTTTCTGCAAGGCTGTATTTTCGGTGTTTATATCAGTGCACCAAGATGTAGTAAATCCAGCAGAAATTTTTCTCATCTTTCTGCACAGTAGCCTCATACACTGCCTGTGTCAGTGGACGCACAGATTCATGTAAACAAAATTTGGTTACTGGGGTGTAATGAAACACCACCCATAGGCAACTATATCATCTCAGATGGGGGCAGCGTTTTGTTTCGTAAATGTTGCACAATCGACGTCTTAATCAAATCTGGCACCCCTTCCGTTACGTGTACTGCCAGACATGGGCTTGAAGTTCCATTCCAATTAGAATGATGCTGAGCATGCCATGGCATTTTTTTTTTTCTCTCAATTAAGTATGTCTTTATGTGTGCAATTAATAAGTGACTCGTACAGCTACCACTTACAATGCATAAAGTTGAACATGTTTATGTGCTGTGCCATGAGCAGAAATGACAAACAAGTACAGGGACAGCAGCTCTGCTTTATGCAAAAAAAGTTGAAGACACATGACTTGAACATCAGAATATGCTTAGTCACACTCCAGACTTGAAGGCTTTCTTCGGTCGGTCTTCTCCTATGTGTACACACTCCCAATGACAGTGATGATGGCTGAAGGCAACTCATTTGTAGAGCAGATGAGGCGACACATGGTATGGAGTAAACAAAGCACAAGTGACTCGTGCACAATGGTTGATGTGTCTATATAAAATATGCACGTCTTGCACATTACAGCAGTAGTTGTAACACCAAGCTTTACAGGATGAAAAACACAATGCTAGTCACTTTGAGGGAGAAAAATTATACGAAAAAGAAAGCTTCGCATTTGTGTTTACAAATAGCTCTGTAGCCACTATATGCAAGTGTTTGTTGCATGACGACAGGATCATCGGCACTGACACAACAGACAACATGTGACAACCGCGCACACTACTGTACTGCCTCATACCACAGTTTAATTGGAACAGCTCCTACAATTAACAAGCCATTTCTAAAAACTGGTTACAGGTAATGTTCCCCACGAAATGGAGACTTCAATACAACTGTCCGCAAGCCCCCGAGGAATGTATGTGCCTCGGGCTATAGTTGGCAAGTCACACTCAAATCACGAACAGTTAGCACTCCCTTTCTCTCCGGTAAGAAAATTTTTCAGCTCGTGCTGTTGCTGGTGCTTACCAGGAACGAGTTTGGCCGTTCCAGGATGACCTCTGAAGCATGCAAAGACAGAATGGGTCCTTATGCACCATGATGATGCAACTCTGCACCCAAACACAAGGAAACAGCACTCCACAGAATTTTAACCTTTTGAAGTGTACTTTGCTGGAATGGTACTTTAAACAATTTACACCTTTCTAAGTACATTTCTGAATTTAAAATTTTACACCTTTTGAAGTGTACTATAAAAATTTTTTCAGATATTCTTGTCCCAAACTGTATTCGTAGTCATTCTTGCTGAAGTTCCTTTCCTTAATGTGACCAGTAATTACAGAGTCAGTAGAGGAAGGTGCACCTACTATCAACAGTAATGCATTCAATGCTGCACAAAAAATAATAATAATAAACGGGAAATGCTCACGACAGTTGCAGCACAGTATTATAAACCATTTTTTAGCCACATAAGTTGAGGGTAAGAAATGTGTATAGACAACAATCATACTGGAGCAACAAAAAGCTGCACTGCAAAACAATTTTCAGTGGTGTAGCACAAAAGTACACCCCAGAAGGTATCAAGTTCTAAGAGTAAGGAGTGGAGTGCCAGGGGAGATTCAGCATTCCCTTGGGGGAGTAAATGTGTGATAAAAGACGGCACACTGCACTTGCACCACACAGGTGAAGAGAAATAGAGAAACTGCAAAAGATAACAGCTTAAGCTCATAAACTTGCATCTTCCCAAGGAATTAAACAAGGCCACTCATTAATCTCTCAGTTTCAACATGTCAGGGCTCCGATCAAGAACCCGACAGTTACATCCCAGCATAATGCAAGAAAACAAAAATAAACTGGCATGTAGCGAGGGAAATAAATACAGTGCTGTTCCCACAATACGAGATATCTGTACAAGCTTCCTTTATGACTAAACTGCGCTGTTTCGGCAGAGAACAAATATCAGGGGAAATGTCTCGGCAGGGCTCACCCCAGCTGAAGTGCACCAAAGGGCTTAATGTGAAGGACGCCCTCAATTTGACCTTGGATATTTCCTTGTAGTATGAATACTGCCAAGGGCAATGTCCTCTGGTTTTACCTACTGTACATTTACGACTACTAACAGAACAGCTGCAGACACGTAGACAGTAATGAATAAATTATTTGTCTTCACAAGAGGAAAAAGTTCTTGACTACAGTGCCTGAGGGCCAGCATTGATGGCTCTTCTGCATTTAGTCATACTGTCTGAAGGCTAGAAGCATTCTTAACATGTGAAGGTTTGGCTTAAATATAGACAGCAGTAACAGTAGTTAATTATTTGATGCAGACAACTATAACTCCCATCAACAAACAGTAATCATCACATAAACTTTGGCCAACTGGAGTTCAACATAACCGGTAAACGGCCAGTGTGGCACAAGAACCAAAAATGTACTGAAGGACGACAGGAGTGGAAGGGCAGTATCTTTAGGAGTTTTGCCAGACGGGGGACAAAAACGGCTACAACGCCCATGCAGTGAAAGCTTGCCGAGAGTTAAATAATAATGGCTTGCGATGAGCAATACAAAGAAAGAGGAAAGGCCACAGATACTCTTAATGAATTAAGGTTGGAGGACATAGCCACAAGTGCCTGTACAAAAAGAAAGCATAGAAGGGCTCCTCAACTTAGGCCATTTATCAAACAGAAAGCCCGCTAAAGACTGTCACAGAAAATAACTTTGCCTCAAGGTTTCCGCATAAGGTAGCAGTGGACTCGTACCACAATACTAATAAAAGCGACGAAAATATAACATGGACACAAATGCAGGCAATTCCCAAACGACTTCTGAAAATGGGTAATCACCAAATGTGCTCTAGTAGAGAACATGTGAAATAAAAGCAGTGTGAACCCAAGGCGCAACATAACACAGTGCAACAAAGTACTGCACTTGTCTGTCGAGTTAAGTTTTCACAGTTTTCCTTTCTCACATTCTAGCACCGACAAGGCTACGTGATCACCCCTCTCTAAGTGCCAGCAATTACAATGCTAACAGATTACGAAGGCAAACTAAAATTAAATAACGTAAAAGGAAGAACCATGTTTTGACCCAATAATAAAGACAGCAAGAGAAAGGAGATAGCCTTCATTAACGGTCAGTGCAAATGCATGGAATGTCTTACCAAGGGCAATGTCTTTCAAGTATCTTTTGGCAGTCACCTAGTAAATCTGCAATCCTCTTTCCTCAATTCTGTGCAATTGACGAGCAATTGAGCAGGCAGGTAACAAAGAAATGTTTTCAAGTGTCCTCGAGTAAACGCAAAAGGAATTCTCACAGCCCTAGTTTTGGTGCACATCATTTTCAAGTGCATTTTACTCTAGTTCTGTGCTGCACCAACCATACCTTGTGCATTGGAAACACTTGGAAAAGATTAAATGCAGACCGACTTCAGCACGAATAGGAACTGCCTTTTCTATAAATGTATTCCATCCCTAACATTTCTCATTCGTTCACATAATCTGACCAATATAAGGGAAAGCTTACGGTAAACAAGCATCAATACTCCATAAAACACGTACGATAGTAGCTAGCAAGGTTCCTGAAAAACGCCTAAAGGTTTGCTAATGGTTTCCACAACCCTCGGTGCACCAGAAAGCACAACACACATCACTGCATGTTTTAGCAATTCTAAAGTGGTTCTCGAACATTGGGATTGACACTGCGCTAGCCCATACGAGGTCTGCACAGTTGAAGCACCCACCATATCTGAAGTAGCCTGAAATAATGCCTTATCAAGGTCCAATGAATACCTTGCATGGCAGCTCTTTCGTTTCAGTAGCAAGAAACAGTGATTATCAGTGACTGGTTAAATGGGTAGCCTGAGATACACCCAAGAGAAAATGGTCGACAGTCCTAGCCTAATAAGAACTTCAGCCAAAAAATATTTTACAAGGCTTAAACCAAGCAACCGCTGGCTCAGCCACTATTGAGCAGATGCAAGCTTAATTACGCTAAAAATTAATGCCAATGAAAAGTAAAAATTTTAATTTATTGGGCACACCTATTGAAAGAACTTCTTGTCAATGCTGAAAAGGGCACGTGGCTAAGACATAAGTCACTTCCAGCGCGATATACAAGTAGACAATTTCTGCACTTGATGGTGTTCGGAGAGGTATCAGTGAATGCCAGTTGGCCTGTACTTAAAAAAAATAATTAGAGTAATAATAATAATAAAAATGTTACTTTCGTGAGATCACCTCTCCATATGCAGCAATGCTGCTTACTTATCAAAGAACAAGGCCTTGTCTTGTACTAAAGAATGAGCAATCATTAAGAACAAAGATGTACAAGAAACTGTACCCTGTTTGTGCTACAGGTAAGTACTTATCTTCCAGAATTGCCCAGATTCAGTCCCATTGTCTGTCCCTTCTTTTACATCTACTCTATGAGGAAACTTAACAAGGTCAGTTTGACCTTTATATTAAATTAACACTCCTTGGCAAAGCATCTGGTATTATTAACGGACATGGCTATAACGAAGTGCTCCCGCATATTGAGATTCCCCATCTGCATGACCTACACCATCACCTAAACAAGTTTTCCCCTATAATGTCACACAAAGAAAAGTAAACTAAACATGTGTAAAACAAAAAAATGTGCTTTGGCTAGATATTCTTACAGCCTTTCAAGCAATCCTCCCGCTAGCACTGTGGCACACCCGATGAAACAATTTCCACCCATGTGACAAAGAGCAAAGTGATGATCACCTAGAAAAACTTAGATGCGCATTGCTGTCACGAGTACAGTTCCTGAACCACATAACTTGTGCTTTGAGTAACACTAGTGCCTTTCTTGCTGTTCACGCAGTGTTAAGCGACTGTTGTGCAACCATGTGCTTTCCCAACGATCAGTAGAGAAAGAACGCCAAGATTTCTATGTGCCATCCACAAGCTGACCACAATTTCAAACAGGACATGTTCCGAGCCTATGTGAACAGCTGTGTGGATAAGCACCAGTGCTTTTTGCAATGTATGCACATTGATGCACATAAGGTTAAGTGTGCTAAAATCTTGTAATACCCCTCCACTTCCAGATCTTCGAGAAACTGACTGCCATGTTGTTTGGAGTAGCAACTGCACATAACACTGACGTTACCTGGCAGCCTTGGGAAGGTTTGAGTCACGACAACTGATAAGAAGAACAACATTCACATGCCACAAGCACACTGAAGAATACACGCTCCCAGATGCTTTCTAGAATAGTTTCCTTTCCTTAAACCAATAAGCTGGCTCACAAAACTTCAGAGAAATTTACAATGGTTAACCAGCTAACATCCCGGCCACTGTTAAAGATACATTGGGCAAGATTTAAATAAGCTATCACCTAGTAATTAGTTTATGTAAGGCATAGAGCATGTACAGACTGCGATGTTCTCACCCATTCTCGAAAGCCTGTGCATGCGGTATACAACACATAAACATGAGGAGGGCAGATGGCTAGCACACATGCACCAAACTAATGTGTTAGCAAAAAGCTGATTCACGTACAAAGGGTATACATAAAGAAAATTCAGGGGATTGGGTTTATTGATGGGAGATCTACCAGTTGCCTGCCGACACACTTGTGTTGTGAATGACCCGTGGCCCGTGTACCGAGTTAATTTTGCTGCAATGTACAGTGCCTAAATTATGAAAGCCTAAGTTTTGCCAAAGTGTTCACCAATGCATCGCAACAGTATGCAATTACTAACTTTGTGCACTTGTCACCATTGCAGTTAAGCCAGTTAATGTCTGGATGCAGTGTTGCCTTGGTCATTTGGTAAACACCATTTCTACAATGTGCCTGCCTCCATATTTAAGGCATTCATACATCATGAGAAAGTCAACTTGGTTGTCATCTCAAATATGTTTAAGCCATTCCCGTAAAACAGCAGCTCACCCTGTATACAACATCAAAGAAATAACTGCCACCTTGCAGGTTACATTGAAAGCCAATGTACCAGACTAGATTACACAATGGCAAACATTACTGGCTTCGCATAGTCTTGTCATGTCAATGACAAGGAATTCAAGCGACCACTTCCCTTGTCTCTACCCTGACTATCCAAGGTGCTACAAACAGTAAAATAACTTTTGCAGTTCCAAACCACCACTAAGTTCTGAATACTGTCCGTAGTGTGCCCCCTTTCCCACATGTAAAATTTCATTACAGCTTGAAAGAGTTGAGTACCAACCAATTTACCTTACGGGTAATAACAGCGCGCATGTGCAAGTGCTCAAGGATTGTCAAAGACTGCCCTAGCGAGAACAACTTATAATTTTAACAAGCTGGTTAAGCAATGTGTTTACTCCCAACCTCGCCTAACACATAGTTATGTCTCTAACTGCAAATGCCAGAAACGAATGGATGAGTGTACCGTCTGTCATGCTAATTAAGTAGGATAAAAAAAGGGGGGGTCAAAAAAAAAAAGTACGTGGCAAGATCAGTCTTGGTCAGTAACAAACCGAGACAAGCAAGATACATGGTGAGACACATTTCTGTCATAAATCTCCTCCTCTGATGCTAATGTTCAACGTTCTATGTGCATGGGCCGAACGTTCTGCACGGCCTCTCCTCACATGTAGCAATTGTGCTTGTATTAAAAAAAAAATGAAGTGCAACAGAAATATAATCACAGATAAAACTTTGTTGTCATTGCAGGAAGCACTCGCAGCAAGTGTCAAGACAAACAAACAAACAAAAACAACTGCAGACTAGAAGATGCAGAGAGAAAAACATTCAATTAAGAGGACAAATGCAGACACACACACAAGACGGTGCTGGTGAAGCCTTAAAAAAATGCACACACGCCGTGTCAAACTACACACTTGTGATCGTTCAAACAGACAACACGTCACACGAGCAGCACACGCATCTTGTGACCCAGATGAAACCCCCCACTCAGGGCCATGTAAACAGTGACTATCACACTCCACACCAGCATTTGTGGTACACCATGTACTGCATTCTCATACATTCAAAGATAATGATTTAAATTATTCGCAAGCACACGCACAAAACGCACCCATGCAGACGAGTGTAACATATCGTTACTCTCCTAAAGCCTCACTCTTGAACACTGCACACACACACACACACATTCTAAAATCCTCAAGTATATATATATAATGAGTAAAAAAAAAATATATGGACAACAATAAGCCCTAGGTCCCGCGGTACCTGACCATGCCTAGATGACGATACAATGGCATACTTGTCCTCACAGCTGGCTTTGCTGCGCCGTCATGGTGTTGCCACCACACAAACGACCGAGTGTTGAAGGAAAAAAAAAAGAACTTGCACATTTTTTCACCACATGTCTCCTAGTAGTGATCACATGACAACACAGTCCCCCAACACAGTCCTCTCGTAGAAAGTTCGTCACCAAGGGCAGAAGGGCCGAGCTCGACGTCGTAAACACAGCACTATTTCATCTTGGAGTTTCTTGACCCGCACCACGTTTACGCAGACCTTTCTGCCTGTCCCCGACAGATCGCCAAGCCGGAATGGTATGTAGCGACAAAAACGAAGTCTCCAAATCAATTACACTTTCAGACAATCAGTTTACTATCCATCGAAGCCATTCGCCCAATGACTGTCCATGTCCGAAGCTAAGGACACAATTCCAACAGCATTTCCTTTTGTTACACACATCACAGCAGCACTATGCATGCTGCAGTTCAATGCAACTCTTCCCAAACCTAGCTTGACAGGAGAAATGTGTTAAGGCTATTTGGTACAAGTGATTATTTTAATCACCAAGTTAATCTAAAGCACAACAGTGTTCCAGACAGAAAAAAGCTGCCTCAAAAAATGTAGAGTTCCACTGAGTTACCCTAAAGTACAGGAGCACTATCCAATATGAAATGCCTCTCAAGGAGTGCTGCATTTTTATGTTCTTTAACACCGGGCTAACCTGAACAATCATGAATACTGGCCCACAGAAAACGGAGGTGAATAAGAGTGCTTTTGTTGTCCATTCTTGCTTTCTTTGTCACCGGGCAGGTATGCAAATGTATCAATCATGATTTAAGTTCTTGCGCCATTTTGTCTAGGTCATGCATGTCTCAAAGTACTTCATATACCATGAGCAACAACTCAGCAGCAACAGCTGTGTTCCTGTACAACCTCCCCTTTACACAAGGAAAATGATATCAAGAAAGTTGAGCATGCGGCTTTGAGCAACGATTGATTGACCGCAATTACCCATGTGCACCCCTGTTACCGGCATCACAACAACAGGAAAAAAAAAATTAATGTGATGTAACCCTAACCTTCACTTTTGGCAGAAAGTACAAAACGCCGGCGTAAACTAAAACTCATACAATTTGGCCTAAATCAAACAGGCACTTGCAAAACGAGCACCTCACTGAGTCACAGGAGCATCCAGTCTCTCTCTCTCTCTTTTTTTTTTTAAGATATCTCATTTTAGCCTCTGCAACAAAGGCAGCACAAACAGAAGAATGTTCCCTCAAGAAATATAGCTTTACAGATTAGAAAAATGGGAAACAAAAAGAAGAAACGACCAGTCGGGGAACAGGCAGGGCACTGCTACGCTTGCAAGCGGGCAAACTTGACTCTTCTAGCATCGGGGACAGCCGGTTTGTCCGAAGGCCATCCCACTATGGCTGTGGCATTGCAGGTCCACCCTTCAGAAGGGCGGGAAGTACTGTGGCGGCGGGTGGCCATTGCGAAACAGGGCCACCACGGGGGAGGAAGGGGCCGACGACGACGAAGGTGGCGGCGGCGCGTCCTCTTCCTCCACGGGGGCGTGTTGTCAATCCCAACCATTCTCCTTGATCATGTGAGCCAGCTCGATGATGTACTTGCCCTCCTTGTACTTCTGGCTGGACTCGAAGGCATGTTCCTGCAGTTGCGAAGAAAAGGACAAGGCAGTGCCAAGTGTCATATATATACAACTTGAAAGGGGCTTTGTTGGTACCTGAGTGTTGCTCTATGACAGGGGATATCAGACATGGACGTGTCTCAGACCCCTTGTAGACCAGTGCGATTGATGGGGAGACTCGTTGGGAGAAAGAGCAGGGGGGGAGGGTTTGGGAACTATAACACAACATGCAGTGGGAAAGAGGTAGTAACTGACTGACACCGACCAAGGCGGTGTTGTGTGGATCGGTGCCGCAGTTCCGGAAGATCTCGAAGGTCCAGCAGTTAAGTTAGTAGGGATGAGTGATTATCAAATTTTTTGCCTTGAAGCCAGTTCGAATAATGAAAACTGTGCAAATCAAATATTCTTCTCTGCCCCACAGGGCGTTCCTCCCATTCCCAACCCCACCCCTTCCTCTCGGGAGTCTGCACTGCTCAGCTTACGCCGGCAGGAACAGCAGCAGCTGGTCCAGCGGGCTCGCAGGGTCGCGCAAGGCAATGGAGCCCTGGACTGAGGGCCCCACCCAAGGAAGGCTCAGTGTGCATTTGTTATTAATAAAAGTTTATTCTCTCTCTCTCTCTCTCATATATGAAAACTACTAATTTTCATCAACGAAAGGCAAGAAAGCAAATAACTTTGTAGTAAACAATAAATAAATTTGTAGTAAAACAATTATAGCCTAAAACAAGGTATTAAAAATGTGATGGGGATGACTGGGTTAATGACTTATCACTTAGCGAGCCTTGAACATAACATAGGAATCCATTCACCTATAATGAAACAGCCAACACTGAAGTGAACCAGGAGCCATATCTTGCGCATAGTAGGGTAGTTTATCTTTCTGCACTGTAACCTTGTCAGTCAGACAGTCATGTGGCTGAAGCTGTTGACAGCAGCAGGGTTGCGAGTACAATCATTTTCAGAGGGCAAGCAGGACTTGCGGCTGCTGTGGCCATATTTAGGGTGGGGGAAAAGTTTAAGGACACTTGTGTAAATCAGATTTAGGTGAATCTGAAATAAACCCAGGCACTGAAATTTACTGCCATAGGAGCTTGAGGTGCAGGATCGAATCTCGGCCAGGCTGGCCACATTTCGATGGGGGCAAAATGCAAAATACACATGTGCACTTGGATTTAGATGTATGTTAAAGAATGCCAGGCGGTGAAAATTACCGTATCTGCATGACTCTAATGCGCACCCAATCTTCGCAGGTTCAGAAACACGCCTAATGTATTGTTTTAAGAAGGAAACTGTAGTACGTCACGTGTGTTGGCGTTCAGAAGAGACAAGTATTACTTGCCTTTGCAAAATAAGAAATTTATTCTTCCAGAAGTTCCTTTTCTGCTGCGATCCATTTTTGTTACCTTGAGATCACTTATGTGCGCACTCTGATCACGCCGCTCATCAGCGTGACAAGCTCGGCCTACGGGGTGCTGTTGAAGAAGGCCTGCAAGCTTGTCTTCGAGTTCTGGTTACTTTACAATTTTCGGCCTGTAGAAACCTTTCCCTCTTGTTATGCAGCTGGATACCGTAGTGTTAGCTTCGTTTACGCCATACCAGTAGTACACGGGCACTTTTAATCGTGATCTGTCGCCCACATTGCAATTTGGCTGATGTCAGCGGCTAACTCGATCCAGATCAGCCTGGACTATGTAGCTGCAGCTCAATGTTGATCACGATCAATGAATAGGATGCAGAGCAGTGTCGACCACAATGAACAGTGCCCGTGTGACACCGGCATTACTCATGGTAACAAGCCTCAGGCAAGCGAAGCGACATGGACATCTTCAGCGCGTAGAATGCCTTTCTTTTGAAATGAACTTTATGATAACACTGGCATGCTACCATTTGTGCTCAATTCAGAACAAATACAGCACGAATTGGTCACGGTCGAGCACGAAACCAACTAATGTGAACTCGCAACAAAATGCACTCTGCCACCATGGGCACCACCATTTTGCAATGGCTTCAACACAGCATCTGATCTTTCTAATGGGAGGCTTTTGCAAATGCGGCGAGCATGGTTTCGGTTTCACAATCGATTCTAACGTGCAGGAATTTTCTGGGCTCATATTATCGGAAGAAAGGTGCACATTAGAATCATGCAAATACGGCACTCTGAAACCCTTCACTACGGTGCATACCTCCTAATCATAGTGGGTGTTCGCATGTAAGACCCTATCAATTATTGTTATTAGGTGATTGAAATTTGACAGCTCTCCACTATGGCATTCCTCAGTCTGAATGTTGTTTCGGTATGCCATTAAACCACATAAGTCAATCAATCCAACGAAACGTGCAAGCAAAGTGGAACCACACAGTTCTACACAACTATGATTTAAATAGTATACAGTACGTCAGTGCCAGTACTCACATATTTCCAACCAAGTGTGGTTTTGCAGCATTCACAGTAAATGTCAGCCACCGCATGGAGACCTGTGAGTAAGTAGCGCTCCTCTGCCGGCCCACACCCAACATTCACCCTGCAACAAGATTGGGCACAATATTACTTCAGAAGCAGCAAGCAACACACACACACCATGTGGACTGCTGTTAACGGTATTAGTCTTTTGGTATTTGTCTAGCAGAATTTGTGCAACGTAGTACCTGATCATTTTGGCCTTGAACTATGTAGAAGTGTTTCAATTATACTATCAAGGCATCCCCTTTAAAAGTGTGCCATATTGTATGCTAAGCTTAGTTGCCATATGAAGCAACACTGTACAGTACTTTTTTAACTGTATCAGCTGCAACTTGGCAAATATGAAAAAAGCACATAACCTTAAGACGAAGGTAACCAGGTCAAGACTGCATAACAGTTATGTAGGAATCTTTTACAGCAAGACTAACTTTATTTACAGCATAATGAAAACACTGCTGTCCATTTACTTAAAGGGTCCCTAAAATGTTTTTTTGACATCGCGTCACTGATTAGGCAACACAATTGGGAAATCATTCACACCATAAATAAAGCGAAGCACCCTGCGCTAAGGCAGCTACGGGCTTATTTCTGTCGCCTTCCTCCTTACCACTGCTGTTCCTCCTCAACTCGATTAGCTGCGGAGTGCGCGCTAGCGACGACTGCGCCTCCCGCGTCAGCTGCTGTGCCGTGCCCTCCGTAGCGACACAGCGCCGCGTTATCTTTACTGAGGTCGCCGGCCTCGGCAGTGCTAGCCTCTGTAATAGAGCACTGGCGACTCGTGTGTACGCCGCCGCCAGATGCCGCGACAATTCCATTGGCTAAAACAAACACCACGACAGCACATGAGAGGCATAGGTCATGTCGAGCAGGAGCACATTGTAAACTATGTGCACGTCATTGGTTAGGGGCCAATCAGCAGCCTCCCCATCCATCGTTCAATGGCGGGGCCATTTGAAAATGCCTTTTGGCGAGCCGCTGCAATCTTTAGTGATGCGCGTGTTCAAAACCTTATTGTAAATTACACACTTTACGCAGAGCGCTGAAATCTGTCCTCTAATGATCCTAAACACTCACTCTACCGGATCACCATGTTTGCACAAAATCGTCAAAACCGTTTCAGGGTCCCTTTAAGCCTCTTACCACACTGAACTGAGCAAAAGGCAATGTTATAAATGCTCACCTCAAGAAACAAGGTAGTTGCATTATTTATATCGTAATAATAGTCAATAAAGCTGACTTAGAAGTGGCACAGCGTTGCGTCACAAAGTCTGCGCAGGTAGTGCTATTAGGAATAAGTAACCATACCAGAAATTTATGTTTCTTTTACAGCTTTCATTTTGTGGAAGTTTCCCTACATGGCGTTAGGTAACTCTCAGTTCTCACGTATGACTGATGCAGCACCACATATTGAACTACAATAATGGGAATTCACAACAGCAACCTTTCTTTTCTTTTTTTTTTTCCAAGGTATCACTAGCTAGCTCAAAGGGAACACGGTCACATCCAAAGTGAATAACCCATTTCCAGAAGCAATGACAGCAAGTGAAACTCACACTGAGTTAAAGAGGTAAGCCCTTCCTTGGCTTCCTTGGAATGACTGCACAAGGAAACAAGCAGAAACAAATTAGGACAGAAAAAGCAGGGCTCCAGAAACAGCCTCTTTCTTACCCGACATCAAACAAGCAAGCCTTCTTACATACTGCAGTCTAAGGGCCATAGGTCACAGGCACCATCAGCACTCTTCCATGTCTCTCCCCACAGGCACAGGCAAGCAGCTCTTTGCTTCCAACTAAAGTGTAGTGTCAATTAAGTCAGGCAAGTCAGCCACAAATGTATGAAGCTGTCGAGTGTAACAGCTAGCTTATTACTGTGTACGTTGTGAGACTACTCTTTTTAAAGCTGTGCAAGTAACATGACACCTATGCAGCAATGTGTGAGCACACTGCTTCGTAGATGTGCTTTGAATGGCACTAGAAGCAAAGTCAATGCTGGATAACCATCACACACAATGTAGGAACTGGAAATATGGCTTGCCTTCTTAGCACTTGCTTATTTCATACGATCAGAGATACTAATTGATTTCATACAATCAGAGATACTAATTGAAAACAAAGAGGCACAAAAGAGGTCAACAGCAAAAGACAAAGATACAGCTGTTGAAACCAACAGCTGCCCTCTTCTCACCACTGTGAACATTATGCCCAAAGTGATTCCATGATCGTGTGTGCACCTTATCAAGTAAGCTTGTGTAACAAACCAGACCAAAAAACGAAGGTGTTTGACATGAGCCATCACATGCAATGTAGGACCCGCAAATATGGCTGGGCCTCTTAGCATTTGCTTATTTCATACGATTAGAGATACTAATTGAATATAAGGCAACCATTGTTGCCCCAGATGTACACATTGGTTACGTCAAGTGCCTTGGATAACCTCACCGAAAAAAAAAGAAAAAAAGAACGCTGCAAAATCATCACTACTGTCAGTTCCCACAGGTCCACGTAAGAACATGAGCCTTTCCCAATATCTGCAATTACCACTGACCCTACTTACAAGTCTGTCTTACCAAACGCCCCACATTTGGCCCCTTTTTTTCTGCAAGTATTTTAGTAACCCTACCAGAAAAGGTCAAACTGCATGAAATTATATTTGAAACCCTGTATAACGTAAAGACAATACTCAGAAATTTCTAGTTGCCTCAGTCCATTATCAGCTGCACCTACCTTACGCACCCGCTGCTAACTGCCTGGATTAATGACTCCAATATACTGCTAACCCGTAACTGCAACTAACTCCCTTTGCAATCACGCTGTCACTTCAACAGAGAACACGCTGTCTTCCTGTTCACTACACGACCTCTGAAATCATGTGCCTCCAATTTAATTCTGGCAAGTGAACACATTTTCAAGAGTTGGCACGCTTTCCTAGATGTTCCACAGCTCAGCCACTGCTCTCCTCCCATCTGTGAGACGCACGAGAGGCCTCCTCCTCTGTGATCCTCCTAAAGTGGCACTTGACCTTAATAATGCCTCAAGCTCATGGCCTCTCACACATGACCTTAATTCAGGATCACGGGCCCAAGAACAAATGTGAAGGATAAGACAGGCCGATATGTAAACCCTAAAGACTGTACAGCATGTTCAGTCCACTAATTCCAAAAACAACTACATAAGAAACTCATGAGAAGAAAGAAAAGGAGGGAGATGTTCTAAAGCAGTGTGAAATAAGATACACTTCACATCATCAAAAAATCAGGCTAGCTTACGGTACACAAATTAAACCTAACAGTGCAATATTAATAGCAAACATAGTTTAGATACATATGTGATATTTAACCATATTGCATCGTAACATGTGAGACCATACTCCTTGCATACGACAACATAGTGCCTGCACATTTTAGGAGGCAAACTTTACAGGCATCAATTTCCTTTACTGACCAGATGACAGAGGGACCCAAGTTATCGAAAGGCGATATTGTCATACACCTGTACGCACCAGCAAACAAAGCTTTCAATTAAGTCCACACGCATTCCTCAGGAAGACGGCCTGGATAACAGAAATAAATTTGTTGATAGGCTGGCACTTGGTCTATTAACACTGCGACTTCCAAAACTATCGATGCAGGAGCCCAACGAAGAAAGCAATGAAACGAGTGCAACCGGGTGAGCCAACAAGGCAAAGGCATTTGGGTAACTTTCCCAGGTAAGCTTCAAAAGTGAGCATTACAAATAGTATAACACTGATTCCAACACTTCGGATAAATCACACCCAAGAACTGTGTTGCATATGAGGTCTTAACATGCCTTTGCAAAAAAAAAAAAAAAAAAAAAAACAGAACTAATTACACAGTAAATCTTATTCCACGTGCTGCTTCACCATAAATCATCAGGAATTAGGCATCACTATGTCACTAAAAACTGCCAGGGAACGCGTGACAAAAGAGAGCCCCCCCCCCCCCCCACACACACACACAGGTACACACAGCACATGCACACATACATACTTTTTTCTTTCTGTGCTTATACAAGCTCCACCCACAGCCTCACAAGTAGCAGACTCATATCAGCTAGTGCAAGGAAGTGAAGAGAACATGTACTCTAAGCTCTATAAAGAGAACAAAACTTAAGCAAGAAATCTCTCAAACACTGCTAACTACCAACCACATGCAATACTGCAGCTGCCCTTCTTCCTTGGAAGCTGTTAACAATGCAAAAGGAACAAACCGAACTCAAAAAACAATCGACAGCTGCTATAATCCCTTGACTTTAACGAGGCACCTATCCCCCCCATCATTATGTAACGGCACACAAAACACGACCAGGAAGAGCTCCAGCGTGATTAATTATGAATGCCCATTCTGTGCCCTAATTGGCTCATGGGATCGTACTGGGCAAACAAAAGGAAAAGAGAAGTGAAATTAAAGAAAACAATACAGCAATCATCCACCATTACCTCACACGGTGTTGCCCACCCAGATATACCTCACCGCAATTTCTAATCTCCAACTTCCTCCAACATTAAAGAGCTTGCACAGAAGAGCTACGTGCACGCGGCTGCGACTAGGAAATGGTTCCCTAGAAAACCACTGACCCATTAAGAAACCTGTTTTGGTTTTAATCACAGAGCCAGGCCACTGCCACAACAGACACAAGCTATTATTTTTTTTTTTTTCAGCCTTTTTAAGAGTGAGCGTATCAAAACAAATTATGACTAAATGCCCTCTTTAAGTGCACGCTCGACCATTCTCACCGAAAGGTTTCCATAAACGCTTGCCATTAAGTGTGAAACTTTCATACATGTCTGAAGGCCTTAACAAGTAAAGTACTTTTAGTCAACAAATGAACTGGTCATCGCACTTTCATCCAGCAGCATTTACATGTTATTCACAATGCGTTATTAGGAAGTTTCCAGTATTACTTACAAAGAGAGCAGAGAGCAGTGAATGCTGCAATCACAGTTGAAATGCTGCTACTGTATAATGAAACGCTGCACGGTGCAGTATGTAAAGTGCTGGAATGCAGTGTTGTTGGGAGTTACCCGATCAGAACCTATTTCCTCCTTCCAACTAACCAGGCGAGCTCAAATTTAAACAGAAAAAGTCACACATAAAGTGGCTCAAACCTTTTTTATTTTTTTGCACAAATTTTTTCCAGCAAGTCTTTCACCATGCTGGTCATCATAATCGAAGAGTATGAACACATTCAAAGAAAAAAAAAGCCAATTCTCAAGGTCGTAACATGTTATGACGTAGCTTCTGCCCCCCCCCCCCCCTTTTTTTTTTCATTACAATTAAGCGGGTTACGTTACGTGGGGAGCCAGGCTTTATCAACTGTACAATAATTTCTAACACATTCTGAAGAGTTCTGTACATGCGTAATATCTGCTTATGTGTTTCTCATGCACCATTTGTAGTACTGATACTATTGTCTTAGCACTAGGATAGAGCTTCATTTTACACAGATCTTATACTGATTGTAAAAACCACCATTCCTTTTGATTCCCTTTTTGGTACTTCTAGATTTCTATTCAGTCCCGCCTAGAAAATCCTTATTCGCACACACTTACAGTGGTAGCGAGTGCACAGTGACACAAAAAAGAAAAAAGGTAAGTGGACAGGCGAGTAGTACCTTGGAGATGAGCTCGTCGTGGTTGGCCAGGTGGGCCCTGCAGTGAATGCAGCTGTAGGTGCGGTGGCAGGTCGGCAAGTACGCCTGGAAAGTCTTCACCATGCTGCTCTAGTCAGCTGCACGGCACTGCTGCTGCTGCTGCTACAAGACTCCACCACCACCACCGCCCTGCCTGCCGGCCAGTGGGCTCCGCGTTGGTGCTGCGCTGCTGCTTCCCCGAGCAGATGCTGCTGCTGCTGCTGCTGCTAGCGGCACGCTTTCCCACGGCCAGGGCTCCACGGAACCGCGGCGGGGGCCACACCAGGGCTAGTGTATCTGCAACGGATTGTGACAGCACCCACCAGACGTCACATCCTTGTTGCTCCTGTTCATCCATGCTTTTTCTTCGGCAATACGTTCCCAACATCCAAAGTCATTTAAAAGAGGTAACTTTCCTCGAAGTCAGTTCTCATTACGAACTGTGGTACCATGCTACAGACAAACTGAACACACCTTTTTTACATTTGAAGGAGTACTGACATGATTTTGCAGCAGTGCAAAAGGGACATTTTTTTGTTTTCTAGTCATGGGTTGTTAATGCTGTATGCACACAGAAGCCCGGAAACACACGTAATGTATTTTAGTTTAAAGTTTTCGTCGCCCAGCATCTGCAAGCCAGCGCCAGCATATGAACACAGTCTCTTGAAAATCGTTGATATCGTTGTCAGAGTCACTGGACAACCGTGAAATCATCGTTGTTGCGTGCCCCATGTGCAGTTAACCACAGCCAACAAAGTTGCAGCGACACCATCACAAACTGCTGTCCCCACATGACTTAGACATACGTCCAACTCTGTTGACACGTCACTAGGAAACTGCCCCCTTGAAATTGAAACCGAAAGTGAGCTTTCAAGGGAGCCGTATTAAAAATATATTCATTGCATTGCGAGGCACCGCAGTTCTCCACACCAGTGCATTTATTTATAGCAACGATACGCAAATGTCAATGATTCGTGCCAGTACTCGTTTAAATACCATGACGCCAAAAGAAGCATCTTTGTGTGTAGAGAATGTAACCATCTCCTCAAGACTATGGTAATATTAACCGCTTTGTTCAGACTTACAGACAATTCAGGAAATTGCATGATTATGCTAGCAGTGTTAATGTTACAGCCAGTTTCTTTCATGTCAACTTGCACTCTTCAGCAAGAACTTTGTGCACAAACTGTTTTCAGCTGTCACAATGCAACGCTCCTAGACAAAAATATTACCAATTTGACTGTCAAGTTCCCTAAGCACTCAAGGCAAGAATATGATCAAACAACCTCCTCACATTTGTGCCTGATCTGATTTCCCACATGGGATGCATATTTGTGCAGTCAATCTGCAATCTCTTCACATACACACAAAAGTCGGTGAACAAGCATTTTTAAGGGAAGTACTACTTACATAGTGCTTGCGAAGCCCTCCTCCTTTTAATCTTTTTAAGGAGACATGCACATTGTTTATGTGCCTATAAACTGACAAGATCGGGAAGTTACCCCACTCCATGCAACTGATGAGCTGAACCTCACTCTCTCTAATTTACCAGCTATAACACATAACAGCAAGGACACAGGCTAAGTCACACAGCAAGCTTGACAGCGAACCCGTGCACAAGCTTCAAAGTGGTTTCTGCATAAAATTGTGACTACTACTTTCGTTCATTGTGCACAGTGATTTTTGCTTCACAATTTAACTTCACCGGAAAACGTTTTACTTGTAGCTGCTACCAGTGTACAGAGAAACAAAATCTGATTTCAAGCAAACAGCTATAGCCAGCTATAATTAATAAGTGGCTAGTAAATGCCCCTGTAGACACTGACAAGCATCTTGCATGAATGAGCTAAGACAATGGCAATGTTTCACAGGTTCCCCAAATAGCTTCCTGTTAACTCAATTAAGCATCATCATCATCATCATTATTATTATTATATTTATTCAGAAAATGTTTCTTACCCAGGCTGACCTTCATGGTCTGAAGAACAAGCGATACAGGACAAAGCAATTGCAAAGGTGCCTAATGTATACTGAAATTTAAAAACGGGCAAGATATGAATGCGAGTGAGCTGGTCGCACAAATGAAATGTGCAACCAAACACACCGCACAAAAACGAGATTTCGATGTTGACAAGTGCTGTCCTCGCTCCTTTTTGATGTGAGCTGTCTACGGCTAATGGTTGATAAAATGTTAAAAGAGAAGAAAAGTTATTAATGCAAAGTAAAAGTTTTAAGAAATCAAGAGGAAGGAGATCTTTTTGAAAATTCCAATTCAGCTGGTAACCAAGTACAGAGAATGTCAAAAACCAGAAAGCTAGTTTCACCTTTCTGATGCATGATGCCATAAAGGATCGATAAATATGCGTACTTACAATGAGGCTACACACAAGTCCTGTAAGCTACACGTCCCATAGTCAAAAAAGGACTCTCCTCATCTGTGCAAAATTGGCAGCACTTTCTGCTAGCCACATCGGATGTCCTATGCTCCCTCTAGAATGAACATGTCTCGTCTTCTGGGTGGAAGGAAGCCTCTGCACTGCTGCCTGGTAGACAAGGCAGAGATAAAAAAGGACCAATCAGCTGCCCCAGATTAAGGAAGTCCCAAGGTCCGTGAAAAATCTCCCCATCTCCCGGCCGGGCATGTCACGGGACAAAGATGGTAAGAGAAGGCACACAAGCAAAACACACACTGCTCAAAGCTGACAGGATCTTTGGACCTCCTTGAAAAGAGTCTTCCAATTCAGTGCCCTCAGTGAACGCATCTCTCCTTTAAGCCATTTTTAACCGCAGATAACTTGAAATGTAGACAAGCCAGTAAAAGGAATCAATGACTCAGCTTCAAGGACAATATTCATTTCCCTTCTTCAGGCAGCAAACATGCTCAATGCACATTTGAAAAATAAAGTGCACTTGCACAAATAATGTTTGAAATGTGTCACAAACAGACTTTGACATCTGACTTGCTGTGATTTACAGAACTGTCGAAATTAGGTGCCTTATTATCTGTTGCATCCATGGGCCATGAAGGTACTGAAATAGCAAGTAAAATAAACACACTGGTGTGGGATTCTATTTGGTTTTTGAAAGAGCTGCTATTTGTAGACATGAATATTATTAAATTACACAAGCTTCAACTGTTCACAAGCAAATATAGAGGACAATGTTTTACCTAGCAGGCCTGAAACACAAGGAACATGAAAGTAGGGTTTGCGGAAGATTAGGCTATGTTAAGGAAAACAAGCTACAGCAGTATTAATTTGCACTATCCAAGGAGCTCTATCTGCACAGGTGAACTGTGTATATGTTCGTAGTAATTTAGTTGTGATTTTAATAAAACGCTACATAACATGCAACGTAATGACAAACTTGCCAACATTATGAAATAACTAGGATGTGAACATCATTTCATATAGGATGCGAATTTATACTTTGGCATCAACACGAAGCAGTGATGTGACAGCTGGCAATATGTGGCGCACAGCAAGCCTCACGCAAGCTTGCTGTGGCATTTCTTACAGCAACGCCTGCAAGTGCTAGCAACTGGAAACTGCCAGTATGTTTTATTTTCTTATGGCAAGAATTGTTGATTTGTGGGGTTTAACGTCCCAAAACCAGTTCCGATTATGAGAGACGCCGTAGTGGAGGTCTCCGGAAATTTCGACCACCTGGGGTTCTTTAACGTGCACTGACATCGCACAGCACACGGGCCTCAACATTTCGCCTCCATCGAAATGCAGCCGCCACGGCCGGGATTCGATCCCGCGACCTTCGGATCTGCAGCCGAGCGCCATAACCACTAGACCACCGTGGCGGGGCATGGCAAGAATTGTGCAAGCATTGATGAGAATATGAAGAGACAAATTATTGCGAATGTGGTGTGGAAGTCACAACATGTTTTACAGTAGAGATAACCAAAAAAAAAAAAAAAAACATGTGAGGATATTACACAGTATTTGCCTTTTACAGCCCCTCACTCCCATTTATCAGAGCAAAGAGCGACCTCTATGTTTACCTTTAGTAAAAAGTTCAGTAAATTTACTCTTAATGCACGCTTATACAAAGTGTTATAAAGCTTGCAATGACCATTCATGGGAAGGCAAAAGAAAGAAGCTAAACAACTAGATCTAGTATGTATCATGAGACAGAAGCGTTGAACATGCCATTGCTACAGAAACCAACCTTCAGAAGGAAATTCTGATGGACCATTTCATTGGCACCATGTTGTGTGATGTGTGTGTAATGCCTTAGGACAGTTTCTTGGCTATGGTCAGCAGCTTGGTCAGGAAATGTGATGAAGGCAGCCGCATTTCAGACAAGTCATGAAATGGAGAGAAAATGGTTGGCATGCAGTCGCAGCATAAGACTAGCCATAATCCCCATGCTGTAGAGAAACAGGTCGACTTCCCAGTTCTGGGGTTTTACATCCCAAAATCACAGCTTGATTATGAGATGTTGTTGTGAAGGGCTCCAGAAATTTCGTCCATCTGGGGTTCCTTTACGTGCACTGACATCACACAATACATGCACAGGCCTCAATATTTGGCCTCCATCAAAACGCAGCTACCACGGCACGGATTCGAACCATCATGCTTTGATTTAGCAGCCAGGTGCCACAGCCACTAGACCACCTTGGTGGGGCATTTAAAGTCTTACATCTGTGAATAATGTTTTACAGCAGCACCAGGATAAAGCACTACGACCCATTTTAATAATGTACAGTAGTAGTAGTTTATTCCTTCGAAGAGAAACATGAGCATGTGCACCAAACAGGCCCTTGAGGCTATGGCAACACCATAACCACGTCGGTAAACCGGCGATAATTTGCCACTTTGCTGCACAATGTGCAAGCTCTCAATGTGGGCTGGTATTTTGGAGCGACACCTTGCCCAATGCTAATTTCTTTGTGTGCTTTTCTCACTCGAAGAGTGGTCAGATTGACAGTTTGCTCAAGCGTCAGATGATATAAGATTGGCACAGAACTCGCCATAACACACCATTACAAAACACTGGCATGTGCGGGGTTCTCCGTTAGGAGGGGCGAAGGTTAACTCCAGCGCCCTCCTCTTCCTAACTCCCTCCCACTGAGGCCATCCAAGCAAAAACACAGTTCAACCTAAAGACATGGGGCAGACTTGGCATCCCCCCACTTCCAACTTCTATTACACACGCCTGTGCTACAAAATATCGGCCCTGTATTGATTTTCAGAATAAATGGTTTCTGAAGTAAAGTACGGTGGGGGGCTAGTTGGTAATACATTTAGTGAAAAACTTTTAAACTGTGCGAACGACGGAACACCAGATGTAGAAGGCATTCCATCCTGTCTCCTCCTACAGATAATTGTGTGGGAGGTGACTCCACTGGGTTGCGTACTCTACTCCATTATGTTGGTATTTGTCCCTTTTGTACAGTGGTATAAACATGTGTGCTGATAAACTGCAACATATTACCAGCACCGTGTACCTTGTGTACACAATGCTGTGCACCCTCGTTGCCTGGCATCCCAGACAACACACAACATCCCAGGGACGTCCCAAAAATGTACCAACATCCCACATCCATGTTGGGAAGTCCAAAAAGCGTCCAAGGGACATGTACTTAGGGATCATCCCAAATACATTCATGGTTGGCCTTTACTAGGACTTCAAATTAGTGTCTTTCAGCAAGTGCCGCTATTTGATTATTGCGGTACAACGTCAGATAACCCGGTAATTTAATTTTGCATGCCGGTGTTTGCTTAATGGAGCGCACGCGTTTGAAGTCGCACGTGATCGAGGGCGCCGGTTATAATTTTGTAATTTCTTCCAAAGTAGTGAGTTAATATTCTGAAGTGCAGGCCTCTTGTGCTGATTTGTCAAATCATTTTCCGAAGGGAGCGCCGAAGTCTGCAGAGCCATAGCAGCACCGCATTTTGACTTTGCTCATACGCGATAATGCGGACACAAAACAGGAAACGGCTTAAACGTCTAGGATTTTGTATACAGACACACCTTCCGAACAGTTGTATTTGAAGCGGTAAAATAATTTCTAAATAAGCTTTGCTATAAAAGAGACATGATGCCACAAAAATCTTTGCACTGATATTTGTCAGAGGTAATAAATGTACAATTAATTTTTTTTTTTTTTTTCAAATACGTGCACTTCAGCAAGAGCCTTCACGGCCGACACCCTTAGTCACTGCAAGCAGGTTTGCGCAGTTTGTTGCCACACGTGGTCTGATGTATGTGGTAGTCAAATTGTCACCAGCTTATTTATCGGCGTGTCCAACGTCCTTGGAATATTCGGTGATGCAGCCTGAGTTCATAACATTGAGGTAAGTTTAGATCATTTCAGTTATTGCATTCTTAGCAGCTTTCTCACATTTTGTTTGTTGCCCCTTCTGTAGCCTCTGCTCACGGAAGCAATGGGTACGGGACATGGATGCTACATGCGTGGCCTACGGTAGGTCGTGTGCTGTGAGTATTGTTACAACGCTAACATTTGCATCGCTTGTATTATTGCCGCACTGCATTTTCCTCACTCTCATGTCATATTTTTCTTTTACGCAGACTGTCTTATTTGATAATGAAACGCAGAACACAGAAGAAACAATCTCGGACATCCGCAACCTCGTTCACCTGTGCAGCAGAACTGGCAACAGTCTAGCAATGAAGACTACTGGTGGCGGAAAGCGTAGGACACGTGGGAGAATCTATGCATATGATACTTCCACCGGACTGCTGCTGTGCAATAAATAAGCTTGGTATTCACTTTATTTTGGACACTTCATTCTTTTGGGGGGGTCAGAAGAATTCTCTGGTCAGTGAACGACTGCCGGCATGTGAGAAATTAATGAATCTCACAGAGAAAGAAAAAATAAAAGAGATCCCAATAACCTCCCACAACCTCGCCATTTGGGACATCCCAAAAACATCTCCTTTTGTATCACTTTGGATGTTTTTCTACGGTATATGGGACATTCCGTGGGACGTCCCTACCTCCCAAGTTGGACGTCTTTTTGTAGTCCTTAGGACATCCATGTGTTGTGTGGGGTGTTCCATCTGTATTATGCCTCACAATACAACTCGAAATTATACTTGGCCACCCAAGAAACACGTAGCTCTAGAAGGCATGCAGACAGCTAGCTGGTATTTAAAAAGAAGCAAAACACAAAATTGAAGTGTTTATTTAAAAAGCGAGCACAAAACCAGTCAAATATATGAAGAATCCTGCATTCTGGAAGCAAAAAAAAAATAATAAATATCTGGTGCACTTGTATCTACACTCCTGCTGAGAGAATAAAGTCAGCGCACACTGCCGAACAGAGCCTTTTATTTGCTGGGAACGTCAGCTCAAATGATGACTGACGAAGTTCAAGATTGGTCACAGACCCTCACGGGAAAAACAATCGCCAACAATTAAAACCAGCCTTCTCCTGAACTGCTGTCTTTAGCCAATACAAACAACTCCTCGTGTTTATAGACGGCTAGCTTCGCCGATTCAAGGCCTTTCGCTTGGCATGTTTCTCTGAAGCACATATGACGACGACCAGATGGCACGAAAAATGGCCAAATAGGAAGCACCGGAGGAGTATACACTCCTCCGGATCTACCAAGGTCATCACGACTATGATGCAGGAAGTGCGATGCGATGTTGTCACAGGCATTATCAGCTCGCCAATCTCCATGACCTTGATGACGGAACAAAGGAAAGTGCCGGTATAGCCCTGAGCGTGCACTGCTTCCACATAAATGACGACACGTAATAACAGCTTGTTAGCAAGATCGTCTTGTATTTTAATAAGTCTAACAACGCACGCGTTCCTCGGTATTACGTCAATGCTCGTAGTGGAGAAATCCATTGACGCAACCAGCACGCCTTTCGATATAATATATATCTAATATATACCCATAATATACATATCTAACTGCTCGGAACAGGGGTTGCACGAAAGCCATCGTGAAGGGCGGCACACTTAATCTGCAATATGCCTCCTTTATCATTGGAGCAGGTGACTTCGGGTCTTCACGTGTGGCGTGACTCGCTTCTACGAACGATCGACTACCGGCTGCAGCATGGTAAAAGCAACCTTGCAACGACCTGAACGATTCACAAAATAGAAACGAAAGTACTGAACGCATTGCAAGCACGATCGTCCAATGCACCGTCAAATTTAAAACGGGTCTCATTTAACGAGTGCTCCACGTTCTCGCCGCAGGTGCCGACGAGTCACTCGATCAGGTGCACGAGCAGCTGCCATAGGAACCGGCGCAAGAGCCAGGAGACGTTACTGCATGACCTCATCGCGTGCAAATCCGTTGACAGCAACGGGTTTCCGGGCGCGACGCTGGCGATGTCCCTAAAGTAAACACGACGCAACCTCGCCGCTTCTCGGGAAATGGCCGGGGACCCGCAGCAGCACGCCACGGATAGAGCGCGCACCAGTACCACGTGCTCAGTAACGCGCGCGCGCGCGCATCTACACTAGCTAAAGCCCCTCCTCGATGTTGCACAAGGATTTTGTTGCTACGAGCCTCTTTCCCCCGTCATAACCCCCTTGTGCCCATGCCGAGGGCCACGTGCGCGATTACGTGCAACCGTTAGCGTCGCGCCACCGTCTTGTGTTCCCGGGGCACCAAAGGACGCCGCCGTAGTGGTCTTGCCTTGCCCGCACGTCAGCTGCTCGTCTGCAGGGTCGACGCGGAGAATGTGCGCATTTGTGCATGTCGCGCACTCCGCGTGCGATCGTCAGCCAAACGCTAACAAAGAGACGACTGGTAACGAGACAGATATGTTACGAAGAGATCCCCTCGGCCCGCGGCTGATATTCGCCAAAGGTTACGCCACGGACAGTAAGCTCGCCACAGTAGCAGTAGTATAGTTTATACAAAAAAAAAAGAGAGAGAGAGAGGGGAGAGTTGGCGCGCCATGCATGTCGGCGGACGGCGCTCGCAAACCACCGTGGGCAAACTAAGAAAATAATAACAAAAATCTCGTCTCGGCCGAGTCTGCACAGCATGCGCAAGGCGGCTCGGTGTCACGATCCACGCGCAGCGAAAGTGCCGCAATACGCCGTGCACTCGTCATGTCACAACCCCTGGCATCAGGTGCACCCGATCCTGGATAAAACAAGGCCGCGAAGCACAAAACGAAATCCACATGCGCGAGCGCGCGTTGCATGCTACCTGTGAGAAAAAGTAGCACGAGCGAAACCATTAGGCCTAGGCAACAGTACGCGTAGAAATAAAGATACAAAAAACTGTGTATCGAGGTTTTTCTTTTCCTAATCGGCTCAGCGCTGCGTGGGCCACAATGAGAGTTTACCGAGAACACACGTCGTGGAGCCGCCTTTTGTCGAACGGAAACTGCGACGCGCGGAGTTTATCGTCCGCCAAGCGGGAAGCGATGCTCAGCATCGGCCGATAACAAAACGCGTATCCAAACTTCACGCTACGTTGCTCGGGCTCAGCGAGTCGTTACGGCGACTTCCCCTGTTTATTCTGTCACCTCTGAACGCTGGCCGACCTGTACAGGTGTAGGCTGCCAGGTGACACAATGCGAAGGCCTTCACAAAGAACGCACGCACACCAGCAAGCGGCGAAGCCCGCTCTAGCGAGCGTCAGCTGATGGACGGACGCGAGCGCACATAGTTTCCGCCTCGGCTTGGACGATCAAGATCCGAAATGAGCACACCTTCAAGACTGGTCACTGAACGAGCAAGCCTAAACCACGATACGCTCGGCTGCATCGTTATTCCCCGACATCGCCACAAATGGGCAGTCGCGAAAAAGCAAAGCAAGCACTTAGCAACAAAGGAGAACAGCGCGCTGGAACAACGCGCCAGCGTTCACGGGAAGGAAACGTCTCCGCAGCAGAGATCGGTGCTTATCTATCGGGCAAAAGCACTGCCCTGAAAGCCAAAACAACTCGCGTTATTAGCAAACGCTGATACACGAACTGCGTCGCGGATTTGTGGTGGACCTCGATCAAGCTCGGTGAAATGTGCGTCGTACAAAGGACGGCCGCGCGCCGAGTCTTCGCGAGACGGTTTCTTGCGCGACTTCCTTTCTTTATGTATTTCGCGCCAAGCGAAGACCAAAATTAGACGGGAGTTTCCAATGCGGAAATGTGGCGTTTGCCGAGTGGTCAGGAACGGAACCGTACCTCCCAAATCCGCCCAAAAAATCGCCCAGCTACACGCAAAGCCTCACGCACAGCGGTCGCGTAATTACGTTTGCATAATACGCAGATATCAGGAACCGCAACAAAGCACTGCTGCGCGTTGAGGGGGAGCCGTCGTGAACTACGGAACCTCGCGGGCTGGCCAAACGGGTTCCCCCCAATCATCGTACGCGGCCTGGGCATAGAATACAATACAGCAGAGGGCCCCCCCGACTGCAGATATTACAAAACAAAGAAAACGCGAAATGGCCATCCTTCGCAGTGAACGGTCCTTTTGTGCCTCCGAGATTCGAGCGACGGTGGCCCCGAAATGCGAGCGACTCTGGCTTCCCAGGTAGCCGATGGAGATTCAAGCTGAACCCCTGCACCGCAACGGGCACCGAGGATGCAGTTCGAACCCTCTAGACAAAGGTCAGCAGCAAAGCCAAACAAAGAGGCCCGCGCTGGTGGCACCGATGCCTGGGATCCATCGCGTAAACAGAGACCGCTCGGCTGGCCGATCGTGCAACTCTTGCTTACCAGCCACTCGTCCGAGTGTAAATCCATGAGTGGTCGCTCGACGATTCGGCGTATCCGGGCGATTTGGGCACTGACAAAGACCGTTTACTCCGGGCGAGACACACTGCGTTGTTTTGGTCGCGAGGCGACAACCAGCTGTTCCTTACGCGAGGAGCGATTGCGCAGATGCGTGTCAAAAGCGAGACCGCTCGGCGCAGGCAACAAACAGCGACCTCGGCGACGCTACGGGCAGGAGCAGCCAATCGGAGCGGCCGCTGGGCGCTCTCGGCCCGTCGCAGAGCAGGGCATTGGCCCTCGGGCGAAAGGGCCGCTTTCGCGGGGCAGCCGCTTTGCCGCGCTCGGCGGGTTCCTGGTAGTCGCGGAGCGCGGCTTTCGCAACTCGACGCTCTTCTTTGATTGTTCAAGGGACACCAAAGTATTGCACCGCCATCTGGGACCCACAAGCTAAACTATAAAATCCAAATTTGTGTGAACATTTTTAAAACATTATTTATTGGATGCAACTGCTAGGTTACGCAAAAGACCTTAAGTACCTTAATTTATTTCTTAAAGACTGTAAGCTTTAGACGGGATTGTACGTGCGTAGTATCACAACTGGCATGGGCTGAAGGGGGTTCTGGCTGGCGCTCCGTGGGCACCGATCGCTGGTTGGGAGCGCCGTATTTTTCGCAGAATTCAAACAAGTTGTTTTTTTCTTTCGAGTGCGGTTAGCGTAAAGGGGGAACGAACCAGTTGAAGAGTCATAATTCGCGAGAAGGGACCTCCCCTGCGTCGAAGGCAGCGGGGATCGCGCACCCGAAAAGCCGCGCACTCGCTGTTGCTGGGTTGCGCGCACGCGTGTGTCCGTCGTGTATGTGTGTATGTGCATGCAGTTTCGGGAAAGACCCTTTTCCGTCTCCAGGAGGAGAGTTCAATGTTCGCGCCCCCATCGCTGCGTTGGTTCGGGCATAGTTCGGGCAACGTAAAAAAAGGACCTAGGGGGTGGCTCGCTGGTTGCCTTTTGCTGGAAACGCACGAAGTCCCACCAATATGTGATTGTTTTCTCTAGCTTTTGCTTCTTCGTTCTTCTCACTTGTTTCTATAATCGCTTTGCTCCATCCCCTTTCGCTTCTCCTCCCGTGGTTCCAAGTACGGGGAAAAGAGCTCGCCGCAAAGTCCGACCCGAAGAACCGGGCGCGTACTGTACGCAACTCCTGTTTCTTCCGTTACACCTTATCCCCTCTTTCCCACCTTCTTCTGAGCCCTGGCAAACCACCCGGCCGCGGCCGCTTCACGAACCGTGAATCTCCATGCGCACACTTCCTCTTTTGTCGGAGCGCACTCAATGCAAGACCAAGTATGGGAGCGGGGTGGTGTATAGGTGCACGCCACGGAGGGTAACAAGAAAAGAAACCGTTCTTTTGAAGCGTGCTGCGTTTCCCGCACGGCCGAGCTTGTGCATCGTAAGGCGCCATTCACAAAAGCCCGTGTGGCCGCTCCCGAGTTATTTCTTTTTCTTTTAAATGCGCTCATGAACGGCTTTCTTTCATTGAGCTTCCAACACGGGTGGTACTCTTCTTTATTTCTTCTTTTCTTTTTTTTCTAACGCTTCATCATTGTCGTTCCACCGGACTTTCCAAGCCTCCTTGTGCAAGAACCTTATGCGCATTGCAACTTCAGCTTAAATCGTTTCTCAAGGGTCGAACAGAGTTGCGTCCGAGGGCAGTTAACATCGCCGTGTGGCACAAGAGGGGTAAACTGGCAGCGTCATGAACAAAAGTGCGTTGTTGCGACATTCAAAGCACGGCCTTTGTTTCATGTGCACGTGTTCTCGCTGCGATGCGAATTGGGAATGAAGCGACGCTGCTAACATCCTAAACAGTTTATTCGTGAGTTGGAGTAATGTTAGTGGTTATAACGTTTTGATCATGCTGAAACAAATTCATTCGCACAACTGTTAAATGGAAGCAGAGGTTTATGGCCAAAATAGTGACGTTAGCTGCGTCGTCTGCTTTCTTATTTCGTGAGTGCTTGCATGGTGCTGCCATCTATTGCATATTAGCAATCCTCTTTCAGGCGCTATGCTCGCGAAGCAAGGCCTCCAAGAAGGTCTACTTTTATTACTCCGAAACGGCCGTCGTTTAGATTGCAATTTACTCTAATAAATTTTTGTATAAATCTAACTACAATCACAAAAGTCGCGTTAAGTTGCAATGTTTCTTTTTATATATATATTGCAGCAACGTATTTCACAGTTGCGACAAAGTTTTGGACTGTATCTCAGAATAATGCTTAGTTTCAGTTTCGGTACCGCAGAGAGTGCGCAGAGTACTATGTATGTGCGCTATCATTCTGACACGTGTTCCAATTAAAAACGTTGAATACCACGAAGCACAGCTACCAGGAGCGACACCTAAATATGTAAGCAGCGGTAATGTTGGTACTGAAAGCGATCGTGGTCTCGTCCTAGCGTTACGCGATGGAAAATCGTGTTGACATGCGAATTGCTGTTTGCGGCAACAAATTGTTCTTTCGCGTTCCTGTGGTGCTATACACAGTTATCTCTATTATTAAACTCTATGTGTGCGTGCAGTGAATATGGGGACCATGCCCGTGGTCACTGCATGTTGTGAATGTTGGTACAGCAGAACGTTGCGGTGATATTTGTCAGGAGGAAGCGGTGTAGACTACATTTAATGATCATGCATCTTATCTTGTTAGATCACTAGACAATTGGTTTGCTATCATCACTTCCGCAAACAATGATAGTGCTCTACTGCTTATTTTGCACGGATAACTAGCGCAAGCGCCGTTGTTGGCCTGGTGCCTTGTCAGCAGCCCCTCTCATTGGTATTCGGCTGACGTATATATGTATAGAGGTTGGTTTTCACATTCTCGTGTCATATGCGCTATAAGGTGCCCACGACTACAGAATATAAATAAATAAACAAATAACAAATAAAAATTATCATATTTCTACATTCAGTGTGACGCCTCGAAACACTGACTAACGCGTGCAAATAAATTTGATGGAAAGCCATATCATTACATCTCTTCATACGCCGTTATGAAGCATTTGTTAATAGTTAATAATTCAGTGTACTGGTTACGCTACAGCTAAAGCAACATTTCACATTCTTCGTTTGTGCAGTTGTACTATCCATGGCGAAAAAGGAAAGGGTGCGTCTTCTCTTGTAATCTTTCTTTCTCCTTTTTTTTTTTAATGTAGTCCGCGTGGCCTACGAGATAAAAATATACAATCATCACACGCTTTAATTGCTTTGGAACGCCGCTTCATATAAGCTCGTCTGTAGGCGTTGCAGAAGGGTTATCATATCAGTGCCGTTGTCAGCCACAGAATGATACGCAATGACGCAGAATTTTATCAGCGCGGCCCGACAGTCAACGGCGCTGCAACTTTCCCGTTTCAGGCGTTAGGTTTCACTTTCGTCATTCGCCGGGAGCCCTTTGTTTTACATTAGGAATTCAGAATTGGCAAAAACAGTGAAACAGATCCTCCACGTACTTACGTCATCCGTATAGCCTCGTGCGAAGCGTAACATCCGGAGGGGTCACATTACCAAAGCTTTAAAAACCTCTTTATATTAGCAACGTACGGTAACAGCGGTAGAAATGAAGAAGGGTGATTCAGTTTCCTCCGAAATTTAATTGATAGGAACTACCACAGCCGCTATGTGCTCTGTGCCTATATTCTCCTTGGTTATATGTAGCAGCCGCGGAACTACCGTCTCTGTTGGTTTTGCAATGAATAGCGTCTAGCTTGGTCGTTTTGACTCTCTGAACGATCCGTCAGGAAACTGTAATTAAGACAGCTACAATCACTAATCCAACGATTAGCGATTAGCGATGTGCTGTAGAACGTCGTTATTGTAAAAGATAAGTGTTCCATGTTGTGACCTGACCTGTTTTATATATGCTGCTCCTTATGTAACCCCCTCGCCTCCCCCCCTCTTTTTATATAATCCCCCGACACGGGTCTTCAACCCTTTCAGCGGCAGCGTGCACAATTGTACACGTAACTAGTTTTTTGGCAGTCCAGTGAGCAAGCGATCAAGAAAGTGCAAGAAACACTGAGCTTCGGATAAATTAAACCCTCGACGTACTCAATGTGTCGTCATTTTGCTGCATGGTGCGGCGTATTCCTGCAGGCAATTAATTTGTTGAAGGCCTTACCACATCTGACGAGTGGTTCGACTTGGTACGCTGCTGGATCGACGACAAAAATATAATTTTCGTTGCCTTGTAGTAAACGCCGCCAATAACAAAATTCACCAGAGTTTCAACTCGTACTTGTTCTTCCTATAACGACAAAATAAGGGATGACTCATTTCAGAATAAATTTATATTTAATTATGCTTTAATTACAAATAATTGCTATATAAGGAACATTCCAACACATAACCGCATTTTCCTTCTTGCAATGCAATATGGAGCGCCAAAGAAATCACGCGTGAAAATTTTATGAATTTATTCGCACCTGATGGGGTTAAGAGAAAATAAACGATGATGATAATGAATGGACGTCCCTCGGGCTGCTTAACCGAAGGAACCACGTTCGACCCCGGCCGCGGCATTTCGATGGAGGCGAAATGAGGCCCGCCAACTATAGATCTATATTGTGCTAGCGCTCGAACACAACGCCGTTGCTTTCGTTTTCCATGTGAGAATCTCCTCTCGTAGTTGACACTGATGCATTGGACGCGAGATAGGACCCAGACGACACACAACATCCCAGGGACGTCGCAGAAATGTACCAACATCCCACACCCATGTTGGGATGTCCAAAAAGCGTCCGAGGGACATGTACTTAAGGATAATCCCAAATACATCCATGGTTGGCCTTTACTAGGACTTCAAATTAGTGCCTTTCAGCAAGTGCGACTGTGATTATTTCGGGACAACGTCAGATAACCCGGCAATTTAATTATGCATACCGGTGTTTGCTTAATGAAGCGCGCGCGTTCGAAGTCAGAGGTGATCGAGGGCGCCGGTTATAATTTTCTTATTTCTTTTAAAGTAGTGAGTTAATATTCTGCAGGCCTCTTGTGCTGATTTGTCAACTCATTTACCGATCACCACACGGGAACGCCGAAGTCTGCACAGTCATAGTACCACCTCATTCTGACTTTGCTCAGTCACGCGGACACATAACAGGGAACGGCTTAAACGTCTTGGATTTCGTATACAAACACGCCTTCCGAAAAGTTGTATTTGAAGCGGTAAAATAATTTGTAAATAAGCTTTGCTATAAAAGAGACATGCCGCCGAAAAGATCTATGCACTGATATCTGTCAGCGGTAACAAATGTGCAATTAAATTTTTTCAAATACGTGCACTTCGGCAAGAGCCTTCACGGCCGACACCCTTAGCCACTGCGAGCTGTTTCTGCAGCTTGTCGTCACACGTGGTCTGATGTGCGTGGTACTCAGATTGTCACCAGCTTATTTATCGGTGTGTCCAGGGTCTTTGGAATATTCGGCGATCCAGCCTGAGTTCATAACATTTGAGGTAAGCTGAGACCATTTCAGTTATTACATTCTTATAGCAGCTTTCTCACATTTTGTTTGTTGCCCCTTCTGTAGTGTTTGCTCACGGAAGCAATGGGTACGAGACATGGATGCTGCATGCGTGGCCCATGGTAGGTCGTGTGCTGTGAGTATTGTTACAACGTTAACATTTGCATCGCTTGCATGCATTACTGCCGCACTGCATTTTCATCACTCTCGTGTCATATTTTTCTTTTACGCAGACTGTCTTATTTGATAATGAAACGCAGAACACAGAAGAAACAATCTCGGACATCCACATCCTCGTTCACCTGTGCTGCAGAAGTGGCAATAGTCTAGCAACGAAGACCACTGGTGGCGGAAAGCGGAGGTCATGTGGGAGAATCTATGCATATGATACTTCCACCGGACTATTGCTGTGCAATAAATAATCGTGGTATTCACCTTATTTTGGGCACTTATTTTTTTTTTTGGGGGGGGGGGGGGGGTTCCTATGAATTCTGCTGTCAGTGAACGACTGCCGGCATGCGAGAAATTAATAAATCTCACAAAGAAAGAAAAAAATAAGAAGATCCCAATAACCTCCCACAACCTCGCCGTTCAGGACATCCCAAAATCATCTCTTTGTATCACTTGGTATATTTTCCTGCGGTATATGGGACATCCCATGGGATGTCCCTACCTCCCAAGTTGGACGTCTTTTCGTAGTCCTTAGGACGTCCATGTGATGTCTGGGGATGCGAGTCATAACAGCTAGAAATGCTTATCGGGTTTTTTTTAATATCCTTTGTTTCGAAGCTTCCACTTGTGACGACATTGCGGCAGCGCCAGAATATAGCGGGTTTGACTAAGAGTTATTGTGATGAAACTTTGTGACGAAAATATGAACGTTGCACACACACACATACACTCACACACATCACTTGGTCTCGCCATCATCTCCCAGTCGCCGGCGGTGACCGCACCGCCGGCGACTGGGAGATGAGGGCGATACTAAGTGGAGGTATCTATGTCCCTCTCCCGACGAAATTATGAGGCTAATTAAGGCTCAAGACCGGACCTCCCATATACTGGCCGTGCAGAGGGACCGCGAGAGGTTCGTCAGGTTTCACCGGCATGATGGTCTCCGAGTGGACCTATAACCGGGTGACGTAGAGTTCACTCGCGTCTATTGTGGACAAAATAAAGTTATTTCACTCACTCACTCTCCCAATCGCGGGCGGTGCGGTCACCGGCTCTGAGGAGTGGGGAGGCGGCTGTCACCGTTAAACGCGTCCCTTACCCTTCACAACTGGATGCAATGAAAGCGGCATATACAGGAAAATGCCGGCACGCATTTTGAGATTAGGAAGCCATTGTTCTGCATACCGACGACGTCATAACGTCTGCATATTTTCCCATTCAAAAAAAAAAGCATGGAAAAAGAAAGGACATCTGGACAGAGTGCGGCACATGTGCATCAATTCGTCAAACCATATCTCTTCTACTGTTACTGCGCAGTTTCTTCTTTGTGAAATGAACTATATATACAACGGTATATAGAAAGGGCATACTCGTTTTATTGTCTCCTACACTAGCACGCGGCTGGCGCATAGAGTGAGGAATGCGCACGTACATAAAAAATCACAGCATATATCCACGGGGTGAATGATGATGAGTGGGCGAAGCTCCGGAGGGAATCATCGGTAAACCGTGAACTTTCCGTGTAATTCGCTCAGTCGGTCATCATGTAAAGACGTCTTACGCAACCCCTTACACAGGCCGGAACGCGCACCGCGTTTGCCGACGCCATCACATGACTGCTGAGAGAGTATAAGGCGGAGAGGCCACAGCGTCTTACACCAGCTTCTTACACGGGCCGTAACGCGCTAGCACAAACGCGTTAGAAACGCGCAGTCTTTCGTTAATGTTGGGTATTTAGTGTCATCGTGGTGCATGTGTCCATGTGCGCTTCGTGGCGTAGTTTTCAGCGCACTTTAAAGAAAGAATTACCACTAGATTCTTATGGCATAAGGTTTTTACCAGTAGAAGAGCCATGCGATATGATCATGGTCCTGGGTCTTCATGCTTTGTGGAAAACGAGAATGCAGGTGCGGCATGCAGATGTTCATGTAAAATCCTCGAGGGAAACCTTCATTGAGAGCGTTGGACAAATTAGTGAGATTTATAGAGCCCAGCCTGAACCACCACACTGGGTTACTATCCTTGATGTTTTGAAAGATATGAAAAAGCTTTAGAGATGGTCACACCAGTGCGTAAATAGTGTATGCGTGTGCGCTTTTGATTGCGTCTGTACTTTGTTCAAGAAGGCAATAAAGAAAAAAAAAAAAAAAAAAAAGCTTCGTGGCGTAGTGGCTACCGCCGCGCGTTCGGAAGCAAGGGGTCCCTGGATCGATTCCGCGCTTCGGACACAACGTTCGGAATTTTTTTCTCATCGTCCATTGTCCACCAAGCGCGATCCGACGCGTACGGCGACGATCCAGGAGAATGAGAGGTGCGCTCCCCGCGCAGCAGCCAATCGGAGAGCAGCTGCACCGCCAACGTCATCTAGCGTACCTTCACCCAACCGCCATATTGTACGCGTGTCTATGGGACAGCGCCTTCTCGGAAACGAGACGAGAAATGGAGATGACGACACAGAATGCGTACAGCGCCATCTAGTGTATCGTCACCCAACTGCAGTTTGCATGCATCTCTATGGGACAGCGCCATCTATTGTGTGCTAAGGGAGACGCTGCTGGCTACGCAGGATGCATCGACTACCGAGAACCGCCCAGGTGATGCCATAAGGAGCTTCGCCCCTAAAAACGCTGTTATAAGGGAGTTGCTGCCGTGACAAAGTCCTCTCGTCGAAGCATTGACTCTAGCGACAGTCTGTTTAACGATCGAGCTCTCATCACTTCACTTAAGCGTCCACATGAACGCTTGTTTTGTGTGCATTCATGTGTCTCGTGTGGTGGTGCCCTTGAAATCGTTGGCAACGACACACTAAAGATTTTAGCACCCTTAAGGGCATAAATGACTTGACCCATGGGCGACACTCTTTTTGGTGTTTAGGTACATCCCTAGGCAGAAGGTGTACAGCGAAAATTGATTGAGACTGTGCTTTGCGATCACACTGTGAGTCAGCATTTGATATCATCCACATTTTTTGTCGCATATTCATGACCAACATGGCATTGCAGGGACATCGCACGTGCACAATCCGACATACACTCAGGCGTATCACACTAATGCACAACATAGAACAGTCGCTTTTCACAACCGTACACCGACAATACCGTATATATATGTACTCCGAATGTTGACCTGCCATACACTGACAGTGCGAATATTATTGTTCTGTGCAATTAAAAAATTAAAATTTACAGAATACCTGACAGTTTAAGGTGGGCCAAATGGAAGCCCTGAATCACACAGATCTGATAATGTAAAGCGGCCTAATATTCAACACCAAAATGCCAAAATGTTGTCATGCGTAGATCTGTAGCTTTCTCATTTACGACCTTAAGGGCGCAAATTATCCGGAAGTGGGCTGTTGCAAGGGTGTTTTATTTGCGAACAATCAATTTCAAAAATAAGGGTGTGGCCTGGGTGTGGCAAAGATGTTGACAAGGGTGCCAGTAACGAGAATACACCCATGAGGGTGTAGTTATTTGTGTGTGTGTGTGAGAGAGAGAGAGAGATAATAGGAAGCTCTAGTGTTTACGTCATCACATGATGTCACTGTGACGTCATGTTTCCTCTTTCCAAAAGTTATCTGGCGACGTCACAATGATGTCATCACATTCATCACAGCCCTCATAAAGAGGAAACGTGGCTATCTGTGCTGCAGCCTGATTGAGGAAGCATGGCTCAGCGCCGCAGCGTTACCGGCAGCAGTGGTTAATACAAATACACAGGACCCCCTTCCTTCACCGGTAGGTAGAGCCTGCATACCTTTAATTATTGACAGAACATCTCTCTATACATCTTACACGTCCCCCACCCTCCAAACCCACTGACACAATATGGTACACTTCCTATCCCGGCCGCGGCGGTCGCATTTTCGATGGAGGCGAAAATGCCAGAGGCCCGTGTACTGTGCGTTGTCAGTGCACGTTAAAGAACCCCAGGTGGTCTAAATTTCCGGAGACCTCCACTACGGCCTTTCTCTCCTCTCTATCTCTTTCACTCCCTTTCCCCTACCCTACGGACGCTTAGCCGTGCTCCCTACGTGGGCTGCAGAAATTAGCGTCCTTTCCTAACCGAACCACAATCAATCAATCAATCAATCACCACGCCCCCCCCCCCCCCCCTCTCTGAGCAGGGGCACGTGCACGACGCGACACGTGACATTCCGCGTGCTCGCCTTTACGCAGTCATGCAAAACCTGTCGGGCCCACTTGTCACGCTGCCGGTGACGACAGCGAAATGGGGAAAACGCGCGAATTGTGGTTGTTTTCGACACGAAGTTGTATATTCCCTGCTACATGAGGTGCTATTATATTTGGCCCAGATGTTCGCAGGTGTGCTGACTGCAGACCAGCCACTCTTTCGGGCTTTGGTCATTCACGTCCACACCCAACGTCCTCGGTTCCGAAGGAGCGGAGCGGCGACAGTGGAGACGCCCTGCCTACTGCGTTGCGAGCTTGAGCAATTGGGACACTGATGTTCGAAACGCAGATTTGCGGCTGCTGCATCCTGGTTATGAATGGGAAAAATCGGTATCTTCGCGCTGTCAATCGCTAGCCTTTTGGTTAGCTCCATTGGTAGAGCGACCACCCCGCAGAGGCGTTGGTCCCGGGTCCGAACCCCGGACGAGGACGAATTTCTAAGAACCTTTCATTTCTGAGATATCCGTACGGATTTCCAAGTATAAACCTGTGGCTACAAACGGGAGGATGCTAATTTTGTCCTTCCATAATCGTTAACGAGTTTTGCGGAATTGCGCAAAGCTCATCTGCCGCATCTTGTTCAGTTGTCCACGTCACTTAGTATGGACGCCAATATAATAAAAGAGCGCCCCAAAGCCTCCTGCGTGCCTGCTTCATGTGAACTATACCATCAAATGGCAGCTCGTCATGGTAATTTGCCCGATCTCTGGCTGTCTGCGCTCCCCCCGCAGAATGCACAGCTCTTCGCAAAGTGATTACTACAAAATTAGGCGATTATAGTCACAGCTTGCCCATTATAGTTGCTAAAATTTCATTGCATCTTGTTTGTATGTACAGGGTGTGCTTACATATGGGTTATAAAAGGGTTCCAAGCCTGCAGGCGCTGAATGACGGCTAATTGTGCGGTGGCTTGACCAGGAACCGCACGTGCTTAAATGCCGTTGAAACGAAAAGTGCACGTCCTTGAGTATCGCGCTGTTAACTCGTGCGGCTTGAAAACAAAAGAAGAAAAAGAAAACAGAAATATACAGTGCGCACACACGGGGCGGAATTAAGCGCGAATACTGACCACGCGTCTCGAGACAAAAGCGTCGGCAACAACTATACGACCGGTCCGAGTGTAAAAATAGAAAGTACGAAAGTAGGGCGGCAGAACGTCTGTTCGAGCATGTAAGGTTGCGTGCACTGTAGCGTGACCCTCCACTGGCCACGGCATAATCCGCGTCGAACGGAAACACTCAAACGAGCACCTCCTCTACACTGCCCAGACTAACGAGATGTGTTGTAATTAAAGTATGCGAGCAATTCGCGTTGTTAACGTACGTACATATGAAATGGCGTCGTGGTTCAATACGCATGCGTAGCGCCTCTCGGAAGTGTGCTTTAGCTGAACCTATCAGGAACCTATAGTTCTACCGCGGGCAGCACTGCTACAAGAGCTCCTTATTGCATCTTGAGCCGCAGTACGCGAACGAACCTCTACGTGCGCGGTTTTCGGTCTGGTGCTACAACCGCGAGACGATGAGACATTCTTAGAACTTCCGGCAAAGCCACGGAAAACAACTTTCGGTCAACTTGCACGGGTGACCGAATGCGGGAAGTACTTCCCGTCGCGTGTAAGGCAAGCAGCATGCTATATAGGCGCGCGTACACTTCCGATGCTGCACGCAACTATACCAGAGAAGCCGGCCCTCGCTGAGCCTGGTGGACTCCTTTTGAAAACATCGTTTGCTCCGCGCATGATGGAAAGGAGCTGACAAGCGTCTTCCACACTGCGCATCTGCTGCCTCTCAGTGCGCAGAACCAAGTTCTGTCTACACTTATGTTTCTCCCGTTCCATTAGATGTATGTTCTACAGCGGTGCAGAGGCACGGAAGCAACGGAGCTACGGATCCGCAGTTGGGGTGTCATTTGGGTGTTCCTGCGTGCTACTTTGCGGTCGAAATTAGTTGTTTTCGCTTCTTGCGAAGGAAGGGGGGACTGGTTCACCGCCCCGGCTCGCGTGAATGCGTTAGAATCGCCGCGTGCGTTTGAATAAGGGGGGTAAAAAAGAATCGAAACCAAAACACGGTCAGGTCCTTCCTCGCTCGCTGGCGGAAGGCAAGCCCCCACTCGAACTTCGAGCAGTGCCGAGCGGTGTATCGCCAGTATCGCGTCGAACGAAGAGCACATTCGCTGCCATGGCTTTTCCCGCTAACGAGCGAAAGGGTTTGAATGCGCGGATTCTCTGTTGCTTGTGGTTCCTCGTTGTCGGCGCATGTGAGTACAATTATACCTGTTTCGCGCACACGTACGGGCGAGGTTGATTGAGTGTCAAGTGCGTTTAAATGCCCCTAGTGTATTTATATGTCAAGTTGGCGGAATACATTTGTTTTTAGCGACAATCATCGTCGCGACGTAGCTGCAGCGAGCGTAGCGCAAGTTCGTTTTGGGGTGCGTACAGCGTCATCAAATTAATTAATTGAATAATTGATAGTGGGAGGAATTCCACTGGAAGGACTTTAGACATATATTATAACATAATATGGAATGGTGTTACATTATCGTTATGACCTTTTTATTGGCATATAGACCAGCCGCGGTGTGCTCAATGATTGTGGCGTTGCGCTTTTATGTATATGCACGCTATCGATAAGCACGTGGTCGTAGGTGCGATTCCCTGCCGAGGCGAGCGCATTTCGATGACCTCGTAAACTTAAAAAAAAAACATCCGTGTACTCTTATTTATTGATTAGGCGCGCTTTAGAGAACGCCGAATGGTCAGTATTGATCCGTAGTCTGCCGTTATATACGGTATCCTTGAAGGTTAGAGTTTGGTAATTAGGCAAAACCTCGGAATTAAATTTTATCAACTTACCGCGGTAACTGTGTACTGTATACATCGCTTTATAGGTCAAAAGCGATTGCACGGTTGATGCGAATGTTGAAATAAACAAAACATAGCGGTCAGTATCGCTGAGATGACCGACGAAAACGATTTAGTGATGATGAGAAGTGCGTAATCAAACGTGCCCTGCAACTCTTTTCCAAACAACGTCAATAAAAACGGCGCCGATCAGTTGTGAAGGTTCCTATGAACACGTGAGCCATATATTATTTCATTGCCCGCACCAGGGAATTTGAAATTTGGTTTCCAACACAGCTCGAAAGAACCCGCTCTTCTTTCAACAAATGACGTCACTGGGGGTCACCAGCCGCATCGCTTGAGGCAGAAATAGCATTGGCTGATTTCATAATGGCTGATGGCATTGGTTGATTTCATAATGTTCGTTTCAAAATCAGCAAATAAAGAAAATGTGCATGCGTGTACTTCTTAAACAGCAACGCGAAAAGTCGAGCGACGTATACGTCAATGCCTCCCAAGTGACGTCATTCCTTTAGAAAAGAGCGGGCGCTGTCCAGCCGTGTTTCGAATCAAATTGCGAATTCCCTTGTGCGTGTAGCGCAATAATACTTCGCTCACGTGTTATCAGAAGCCTCCACGAGTAATCGGCTACCGTATTCTATGACCAAAAAATGTTACAAGGCCCCTCAATGAAAAGTTGTGAGGAAAGTTACACGAAGGCAGTGATTTTTTTTTTTTGTAGTTATTCAATTAGGTTGGCATGACAGTAGTTGACAAGAGTGACAGTATGTCAGTCTTGTCAATTACATTTTTGAGTGAACTGTAGTCATAAGCGACTGATTCGTTTCTGTAACGTGTGTCGGATCTCCTATAATAATCTGTCATTTCATTCGTGCGAGTGCTTCAAAAGCGCACGCGCATTTAATGAGATCAGAGCCTCAGTGAACGCAGTAAGCTTATTTTCAAGTGCCATGTCATATGAAAAAATAAAAAAATAAAAGAGAATTATTGAGTATTAACTTTCATTATTAACTTTCACTGCAAGTATTAATAGGCACAAATTTACGTGGAACACTATCAATTACCTTCACAAGCAATATCTTTCGCCCAGTAGATTTGAGGAACACAATTAACTGGGAGCGAAAGTACACTTTCGAAGACCGAATGACTTTGTCAAAATGAATTGCGCCACGAGAATCTTTAAAATGTTACCAAGTGTGTCCATATGCGGGTCGTTCACTGCATGCATTACGCACAGAAAGCAGTTAAGCCACTTCTTTTTGAGGAGGTCGTGTCACGTGACTGAGACAACCACAGTGAACGGAAGGGCGTAATTGGTATTAGTGACGTCACGGTGTTCGTGACCATGACACAAAAATCTCGTCACAACACAGCAGACAGGTCATGCCTGACAGCTCCGTGAAATTAAAGGCATAGTTGCTGGTCCCTCATGCACTTCAATGCGCACGGCGTTCCGATTCAGTAATAATTTCTGGGGTTTGACGTTCGAAAACCACGCTCTGATTATGAGAGACGCCGTAGTGGATGGCTCCTCAAATTTAGACCGCCTGTGGTACGTGATTTTGGGTGACCACGTGGCATGTTCCCGCCAAACTATATGACACGACAATAGAGTCACCCGTTTCAATTAACTATCGGCAAGCTTCGCTGTGATTTGGCCTTGAGCGACCTAGAGGATGCTGCGTACTTTTTCTCTTTTCTTTTTCCTTTCATTCTTATTTATTTATTTATTTATTTATTTATTTATTTATTTATTTATTTATTTATTTCAATGCATGCCTTCTGATTTTCTCTTGCATCTGTTTCCAGCGGGAAGTGGCAAAGGTTCCGAATGGCATTACGGAGCGCAAGGTGAGTGCTGCACATGTTCCATATGCATTGATCGCGCATCGGACGGGGAGGGGGAGAGGAGAGGGGGAAATTCGACGTATCTCTATGCGAACCGATGGTTACCCAACCGCATTTTTAACTGACAAGAGGAAGGGAACAGTGGCTAAGGGGGAAAGATGCATGAAGACACTGACGTCGAAATGGAGAAATCCCCAGTATCCGTGGCCTCAATCGTTTGTGCTGATTTCTACTCAAGTATCGGCAGCTTGTAACGCACTGTTTCGAGTCCTAACCTCGGTCAACCTTCCCTGGCCCATATTAGATAGATAGATAGATAGATAGATAGATAGATAGATAGATAGATAGATAGATAGATAGATAGATAGATAGATAGATAGATAGATAGATAGATAGATAGATAGATAGATATTAGGATTGCTGTAGTATACTATATATGGATTAGACAGACAGACAGACAGACGAACGGACATCAAAAGACAGAGTGGTATTGGCTGCCGAGCTGTCTCGGGGCTCGCTCGTACATGGAAGTACCGAACACCCGTTTTGTACATGTATGTATGGCATCGAGCGACAAGGGACACCTGAAGAGACGCGGCACGGACGCTGAACAGCTGTCCTCGCGCGACATAAAAGATGGAGCGTCAGCGGTGAACACAACGCTGCTCTCCTTTATGTTTTGTCACAAAAGAAACTTTCACGGGCACACGCCATTGCGAGTTGTTGAGAAAGTGCAATACTGAGAAGTATACGCTAGAGAATGGTCGTTTTCGTTCATGTTGCTAACGTTATTGTTATTATTGTCGTCGTCTATATTGTTTTTCCCGTTAGTGTTGCTGCCGTCGCGGCCGTCACTGTGGTGACGTTTTCATCATCATCATCATCATCAACATCATCATCACACCGCCACCACCATTATTATTATTATTATTATTATTATTATTATTATTATTATTATTATTATTATTAATATTATTATATGTGAGAACATGGAAAGGTAGTTTATGTCAGTCAGCTATACCAAAATCATGAATTCATTGCTCCACTGGCAAAGATGGCTCTTGATGGAAAATAAGCACCATTTCCTGCCGCCCTTTCTGTGAGCATGGTTACAGTGTCGTTGGGTGGAGGCAAAGGGAAAAAGAGAACACATTTTCGAGATACCTTAATTCTTTCAGATCTTTCACTCCTTTCCTGTCCTCCCCCAATATGTTGCGCTGTGCTCCCATAAGGGCTGTATAGGCTATAGTTCCTTCCTCCTCTCCCCCCTCCCCCTGCCCTCCCTCCCACGGACATACACCGAGCGCTACTAGAGGGTGTTGACGCTACCAGGGGAGGGGGGGGGGGGGTTACCCGAATCCGGGACCTTTCACACTGGAGGTGGATGGTCTAACCATTAGGCCAACGCTACGGTAAAAATAAGCCAAAGGTTTGCTGGAGTGGTAGGGCTCAATGTCAAGAGGGGAGGGGGCGCTACCGGAAGTGGGGCACTATAGTTACTGTATGTGGTCCCCAAGGGGAACATATACAGTAACCCTATGGAGCACCGGTTTCAGGAATACCGTGCGCGTATGTATGTAGTCATAAACTATAGAAATGTAGACAAGTCAGAGCAAATTGAAACACGTTTTTTTTTGTTTTCGTTCGTCTCAATTGTTTTCGCCAGCACGCTTAACGTCTGCATAATTTCGACTCCCACGCTTAATGTGGTGCTGAAACAATTCTTGAAATCACATAGTACGCGAATGCGACAATATGCTCATCACTTATTGCTTGCGGATGCAGCCATGCATTGAAATTTCTTGTTCACGTTTCATTTGTACAAAACTGTACGCGTCTGATCGCCATTCTTCACAGGTACTGCGGAGTGGCCCGAGCTTCATATGGGCGTGAAGAACCAGTGCGGCGGTAAATTCCAGTCGCCCATCGACATCGAAACACACGAGACCACCTACGAAGCCTCGCTTGGCCTGCTCAAATACTTCAACTACGATAAACGCCTGTTGAACGCGCACGTCCTGAATAACGGTCACACAGGTATGTTCAATGCCTTGCGCCACCTGCGCGCTTGCCACCGTTGGTGATCGCTATCTCCTTCAATTCCTATTAAATTATGAATATAATAGCACCTTACGTCCCTCTCCTTGACGTAGTCAAGAGAACTGCGGAGATTTGGGCTGTTGAGAAGAAACGATCTGTAGCGCAAGGAATACAGATGCAAAGAGAACAAGCGACTACGTAGTACATGTGTTCGTATGTCGTCTCACGCCTTCTTCTGTGTCTGTTTATTGTGCTGCAAATTGTTTCTTCTGCAGTCAGGAGAGTTTCGTCTGCTTTATTGCTACGACTGATGAGGCATTTAGCACTCTCGGAACCACATCTGAGGATGCTTTGAAATACTATGCACTTTTCTCTAGGCGGCGTCTGCATACTATGCATACTATGCTATACTATACTATTCAGTTCTGGTATGTTACGTACTATATTTAACTACAAGACACGCTGTGTGGTGAAGCACATAGGACCGGTTTGGAGCGCCTCTAAAATCCTTCGACGTAAATGAACAGAAATCTAACTTTTCAACTCAACTTCCTATAAAAACATGACCGCTGCGATTGAACGCGTGCCTTCAAAAAGTCACGGCCTTTCAGTCACGGCAGGCATGGGGGCCACCCGCTGCGCGCTTACATGCGCCCTAAAATTTTTCTTCCACCCATTCATGGCATGCGAGGTGCAATCTGAGTAAATGTTAACCTATTCATTTATTAAAACTTTTGACGCGGGAAAGGGACGCATACAAAAGGGACCATAGTTTTCATATACGTGACGTCGTAGTGAGGCGTAATGGCGACACGATTTCGGCGCGAAACTTGGCGGATTAATCCTGACCTTCGCTACAGCTTGCTTGACTGTGTGGGTATCTTGACCTCTGATTGACCTTGCTCGGCTATGTGTGGGTGTAATGTTTGAAGTTTAGTGTCAACAATAGATCCGCTTGCTATGTGCTGTCTGAACGAAAATATACAGCTGCAAGGGTAGTTTACTATTGTATACGGGCCCGATGCGTGTTGCCCCTAATATAGTGCCCTTATATATTTCTTCTTCGCTGTGAGACCCCAACATTTACGGTTCCTGATCAGTCATGAAGGGCTTGTATTCCGATGTTATTAAATGCACGGTCATGAGTTTCTTTCCTAATAAAAAAAAAAAACACGTACGTAGTGCTGGTTGCTCCGAAGGGAAACAGCAGCGCAACGGTGACTGCGAAAGGCTTGTCGGGAGTCTACAGGTTTAACCAGTTCCACTTTCATTGGGGTTCCGACTCTACCATTGGCACCGAACACCACATCGATGGTGAAGCCCACGCCATGGAGGTGAGTCTACATTTAATGGAAATGTATACATCCAGTGGAAGAGACGCTATACACACAGAGGACACAGACGGACGTCCACAGACCGTCCAGTGGACGTCCATGTTAGAACTGTGCACGGGCCGTACTTCCGAGCCCGAGCCCGGCCCGGGCCCGCTGACTTCGTCGAAGGCCCGCCCGAGCCCGACGGCAAAGAACTGCGAGCCCGCCCGCCCGCCCGCCCGGCCCGGCCCGGCCCGGCCCGGCTTTTCGACGCTAAGCATATCAGCTGTACACCAACAAATAACGTAATTTTGCACGTGCATATAAAAAATACTGCGAGACAACGGTAAACGTTCTACGTACCAACATGCAACAAATTTTTTATTTGCATTGCATACCTGCGACAGCGCGGCACTTTGTCTCATGCCAGCAACAATGGAGTTCGCTCGCCAAAGCCGTCACGTGTATGGGGTATGCCTATGCAAGCGTCAGCTTGCACGAAGGCGATCTACGTCGAGTCGCCCGTCGCTGCCGCGTGCATTTTCACTCATATGGGATTTGGCCTTAAATCTAACGCGAACAGTCGCGTGGCGCCGTCACTAGCTCAGGTGGTGTTACTTCTCTGTTTGTCGGAGTGCAACAGAGGAAGTGCTTTACCTGCTCCCCTTTTGTTTAAGGTAGCGAACGGAAAGGAAAAGCGGTAAAGGGCGGTCGCGGAAAAGGCGCTGTATGCGTGCTGGAAAACAATTCCCGCTCATTCTCCATATTTCAGGCTTGAGTCGGGCTTTGCGCCGGGCCCGAGCCCGGCCCGATAAAACTCCAAGTAGCCCGAGCCCGGCGCGGGCCCGAGGTGAAAATACGTCGGCCTGCCCGAGCCCGGCCCGCGGGCCGGGTCGGGTCGGGCTCGGGCTTTCGGGCTACCCGGAGCCCGTGCACACCTCTAGTCCATGTATGTCCTTCTCCATAGCGTCTCTTCCACTGGATGTATATATTTTTTCCCTGGCAGTTCACGTTAGTGAATCTGCAGTCACGGAGAGGCGGGGAGGGGGTGGAGGGTGAGCTCTGAATTTTACTCCCCCCTTCCCCATTTCTCGTCGGAGACCTCCAATACCATGCGCTCAATTCATTCTAGACGTACAGTACACTGCTGAAACGAACCTTGACCGCGTAAATAACCTCCAAAACTTCATCACAGAGGCGTTTTCTTTCGTGTGCCTCCCTCAGTGGTATACCACAATTTGGCTTTCCTCCAACCGCTACGCTAGAAGTTATATAGGTACATTGAACGCATTCTGCTCGTCCCCTAATTCGGGAGTCACGGCGGCCACAGTACACAATGTCACCACGCGTAGTACATCGCTTTGTGCTTGCCGCTTGGCGGTGGCATTTGGTCAGGGGGTCATCATCGCTATCGATTTGATCCCTCGGCGCAAGACGTACTTGTCCTGGTTCAATGTATCACCCTTGCGCAGCTTCTTGACGGGCAAGTACCCTGAGACGGCGGCCGAAGTGACGTCAGTGCAAATTGTCCGAATTCTCAGCTATAGTTCACGCAAATAGATTAACATAGTTGGAAGACACTTGAATGGTAGTTCGCTGGATAAACAGGATAGCCACTTGTTATATTACACAGCATACACACAGTGGACCAGACATCATGCAGGCATTCCGTCACTGTCAGTCTGTATGTATACTGCGTATAGTTGTCGAGACGTCGTTCCACCTTTTAAAGTTGATGCTTGCCTCATGTGTCATTTCAGATGCATCTGGTGCACACTAATACGAAGTACTCAACGGCCGAGGAAGCCTACAGGCACCCCGACGGTCTCTTGGTCGTCGGCGTGCTCTTCGAGGTATACCGTTCTATTGGTCAAAGCGAGATCACGTGACCTGCAGGTTCATTCGACGAACTAATTAATATCCTGCGGACTCCTACTACCATACTACAACGCCGACAATGACACAGGGTCCACTAAGAGAGCTCTGCCGTAAAATATATGCTGTAGATCGAATGTCATGAAACAAGCATACACGGCTCAGATCCGACAGACTAACGAAGTCTTATCCCGCTCAGGCATGTTCGTAAGACATGATAGCAGCTGAATGCGCAGAAGACGAGTAAGAGGCTCGAGGCACACAAGTGATGACTTGCAACAATGCACAACTTGTTGCACGTCAGCACATGTGTGTTTCAACCTCTTCTATGTCCTTGTCTTCTGCACATTTCACCTTCTATCTTTCGCGAGCAAGTTGCACTCGCAGCTACACGTATGTATGATTATGTGCGTGCGTGTGAGAAAGACCGCTGGTTTAGGGCCCCACTCGCAAAGCTTCCTGTCTACGGGTCTGCTTGGCCTGCTAAATGACTAAAGATGTAGTTGTCTTCTCAGGTCTGGTGTCATGGACACGTACAGTCATTGCGGTAGTCACGCAAGTTACCTTCAGCCGGTTTGACCCGGCCGGCATCTTCGATATGCATTATGCCTGTGCCCAACATGTAGGAGTGTGCACTGATTCTCTAAAGCTTTAGGTTCACTTCTCAGACTCAGGTATGAGAAGTGAGAGGTGCCACGTTCATGACAGGCTGCACAACACACACGCGGACAATGAGGTAGACAACACAAGTGCAACTCACAACTGGTTTATTACAAATGCACTTATAACAAACGTCCCTTGGCAGTGGTCTTATAAAAGAAAACAGAAACAACACTGAAACCTCGACAAGAACGAACGTAATCGCGCTTACAACTGCTAACCTTTGTCGTGCTAGATGTGTTCGTCACATATCTTTAATGGGAGTTTGCCATCCTACGCCGGTGCTGCGCAGGAAAGCAAACTCCTTATCTGACAGGGTGATGGAGGTTTGACTGACGCACTTCTCTCGAATATTTCTTATGTGGAAGGCTTCAATGATTTCCCTGTTTACTTTCTTGTAATCTCGTGACAAAATTTTGGTGACATCAACGAATGGAGTGCGCCCGCATGCAATTGCAATGATCGACAAGATGCGTCCGCTTCGGTTTGTGCATATCAGCGTCGCGTTCTTTCAACCGAGTGTTGATACATTGCCCTGTTTTACCGGCATAAGTGCATTTCGATGTTGTAATGATAAACCAGTTGTGAGTCGCGCTCGTATTTTTTTATTTATTTCCTCGTATACGTGTGTGTGTTGCGCAGCCCGTCATGAATCGGTACCAATTCACCCAGCTGTCAGTTCTAATTACTGCCGCATTCGTGACTATAGTTGAACGTTCGCTAACGAGGCTGCGTTCGCAATATAGCTGCAGCGACTCGTATACAGCGCGGGATAGCTGCTGTCACATTTTTCTGCTTATGACAATAGCGTCGATCGGCGGTGTCGCAGGCGTCTCGGCAAGACAACCGAGCGTTGAACAGCGTCGTGCACTCGCTAGACCAGATGTTAAAACTGCACACCAGGCGAGCTAAGCTGTCCAAGGCGATCTCGCTGGCCGACCTGCTTCCGAGGAACCCGAGGCAGGCCTACTTCTACAAGGGCTCCCTCACAACGCCTCCCTGTGCTGAAGCTGTCACGTGGGCGATACTGAAGCACCAGGGAAAAATAAGCGAAGCACAGGCAAGTGGATAGATTACATAGATTGCACAGGCAAGTGGATCGCTAGCTGTGACATCATATTACGTGTTTGTGTCACGTGGCTACACGTGAAGTCACCGTGGTCGCGCTACCTGTCTCTAAATTACGGTAGGCAAGAGCGGCTGTACTAACTAGTTGCTAGGTGATGTGACTAGATGTAACGTCATATTACGTGACCTAAATCTCGTAATTAGCTGTGGCGTCATCTTGCGCAGTCCCACTAGCCGTAACTAAGCTATGCTAAGCGACTGCGGTTATGCCACGTGGTTGCTACTTGCTAGGTGACGCGAGCTGAAGCGGAACTGTCTGACCAGCGCTTCCTGGTCTGACTTCACTGCCTCCGGGATCGGGCCACATTTTTCTGTGATCGAGAAACGGCGTAACGAAAGCCTAACAGCTCCGTTGTAAAAAGATGTTTGATGAAGTGGCGTGAAACTGCGATATTAGAAAGCGAGCTTCACCGCTAAAACCGAAGCTCTTGCAACTAGCTTCGGCTACGGTGCGAAGTGCGCGCTGTTTCGCTCGTAGCAGGTACGCCGTGGTGGTGTAGTGGTTATTGTACTCGGCTGCCACCAATAAAACGCGGCTTCGGCCGCGGCGGTCGAATTTTCAATGAAGGCGAGAATGACAGAGGCTCGTGCACTGTGCGTTGTCAGTGCAAGTTAAGGAACCCCAGGTGGTCAAAATTTCCGGAGCCCTCCACTCTAATGATGATGATTGCGGTTCGGTTAGGAAAGGACGCTAATTTCTGCAGCCCATGTATAAGGAGCAGAAGGGGAGTGAAAGAGATAGAGAGGAGAGAAAGGCCGTAGTGGAGGGCTCCGGAAATTTAGACCACCTGGGGTCTAAATTTCCGGAGTTAGGGGCAGCAGAGTGACGACCGCAAACAGGATGCAGAGTAGTTATATATTACATTTTACTTTCTCCTCATTGTACTACCCTTTTTCAGGATATTAGCCTGGTTGTGTTTGCCTCACGGCTTGTCCTCGATCATGCGTTCCCCTTCTGTCCGAATCTAGTCTCAGTCTAAGCCTTTAACAAGTAAGAACACTAATCCAGTCGCAAACAGCTCAATACGGATACCGTATTTTCTTTGCAGTTGAAGGCATTTCGTCACTTGGAAGCTGAAAGTGCCGGCGACGGAGACCACAAGCTCCTGGTGAACAACTTCAGGCCAACCATGCCTCTGCACGGGCGACACGTCTATAGGAACTTTTTGATGTCTAAACCAGTTATAAAGTCGCGATGAAAGGACATTCCGGATTTGACATTAATCATACTATAGGGACGAATCGTCATTTCCAAAACTTTGTACTCTTCAACAGTCGTTTAGCACAGAGAAGCCTGACCTGCAGCGGAACAAAGGACGTGCTTTTAGGGGGGATGTGTAATCAGCGATTTTTGCGATCCGTTGGAGCACGAATCGAATAGTGGCAGAAATGAATTGTATGACGTGTACATTAGAGTAATTCTCGAGTGTAGAACAACCGTTCTTGCAATTAAGGAGTTTACGTCCTTGTATATCATAACCCAAGCATTAAAAAAACATAATTTTCATCATCTGCAGGAAATAAGCGCACCCTCGATATTCACATAATGGCATGTATACCTCGAATTTTCTGTCACAGACAACGCAGACTTTTCGCTCACAATCAACGACGCCGACACCGGAATTTCCGCGAAACGAGCTCTTTAACGGTATTGTGTTAAGGCACTGCATCTGAGCATGTCCGAAATTATCAGAGCGGGACGCCTTACAGTGTTTCCCGTGATCCTCGACAATAAATCTGGAAGTCACCTCCTGAACTTCAGTGACGATGCATACAAATTGGGCTCGGTGAAAATGACAGTGTGGATTTGTGTGTGCGCGTGTGTGTGTTCTTTGGAAAAGAATATCGCTTCGGAGTGCACGGTAACTGTCTCTTTGTATGTGCCGCCGAGCTGCCACCTTTCATTGCGGTGTTCTAGGCCTTGCCACAAGCTCAGCTCTGTCGTTCAGTAACAGTGGGTTACAATAACTACATGGCAATATGCGAACCCATTGTCACATACACTTTGCCGAAGAGAATGAGAACCGCGCCGCCACAACAACTCAAACGTCAATGAGAGTATGCTCAGCTCTTCACGCGGCAACAAATTCAGATCTCCTCAACATGTTTCATTCTCTAATACCTGGCAATTTGCAAACTATTCGCCTGCTATGGGTACCAGGCCACTGCGGGTTATATCTCAATGAAATGGCAGACTCGTTAGCCGCATCATCTTTAAATGGTCCCATAATACCCGTCTTACCTGACACAGCTTACGGGACAGCACTTCGGTATATAGAAACGCTTGTTTACAAAGTGAACTCGAGTCCTATCTAGGCAGACTAAAAGACTTCGAACATTTGAGATTTTGCTGGAATAAACAGTGGTGTGCAACCCGGCAATTAGAGGTTTCATTCACCAGACTACGCTGTCGATTTCCGCACCTGAACCTTTACTTGCACAGAGCCGGTCTGCGGACCTCCCCACTATGTCTGTTTTGCAACGAAATCGAATCGATTGACCACTTCTTTTTTAGATTGTCGCCGATACTCTCTCCAGAGAAAAATGTTCCTCGAAACTCCACTTCGAAAGATGGGGTTAGAAATGAAAATTCCTGCAATTTTACCACTTGGGGCCACTGCATTCGGGTACTGTCACCGGGATGTTTGCTCCGCTGTCTTCGACTTCTTAAATGAAACAAAAAGAATTCCTTGCTAATTCTATTTGTACTTCCAATCCCGTTTTGTGCCAAAATCAATCCTCGTTGCCCTCATATCGAAAAGTTTCATTACTCTTGCATCCCTTCCATTCCATCTGTTAGTCTGACTACTGGACTGTTCAGTTTTGTTTTGTCTTTCTTTCCTTCTTTTTTCTGTAGTTCTCCTTCTTTTTCTTTTTGCTTGTTCTTATTCTTATTGGCTCAGTCCCTCTTGAAACAACACTACATTTACTGACTACTGCCGCCCGATTCTTGGCCTATCCCCCTCAGTGGGTGTGCGCCATAAAAGAGGCTCATCATCATCAATGAGTCATATTCCATAAATACACATGCGTTTTGAGAGGCCGCTGGCATCGGCCAAGGTGACGATTCCTAGCCGAGCTTTTCCGCTAGCTATTTAATATTCTTTTCAATATATGGTCCGCGTCAGCCTTATTTACACATATTATACTGAAAGTTTTCGCGAAATCTCCGTGTAATTCGCGCACGCCATTTTTGAAGACACTGAAACGAAGTGAAGAACGTGAGAAAATTACGCGACCCAGCAAATCCGGTAGGGGGTCGCTACCAAGGCCTGTTATAGCAGCAGCTTTGGCCGATTCGCCACGTGAGTATACTGTTACCGCAGCAACTTGGCCTTCGCATAATCACTATCGCGCAGCAGTGGGCTGAAGAAAAGAGTAGGTCGATCGCTCCTGCATGTGACAACCCACAACGAGATCATCCGACGCACAGCGCAGTCTCGACCTTGTGGAGCTTGCACTGCAGTGGCGCAAGGCTAGCGAAGGTGATGGGCACTTTGGCTGGTCCGGGTGTGTCTCCGGCACTCCCGCATTTGGTCGTTGTCCGAGGCTTCGGGAGACGCCTCGCAAAGCACTGCAAGAACTAGCGAACTCTTCTCAAAGTTTCGCACCGAGCTCAGCGTTATAAGACGTTCGCGTCGAACGACAAATCGACGCACACTGTCTTTGTCTTCCTGTTCTGTTTGCACGTGCAACACGTGCGCCCGCCAGCCACAGTTTTGCCAGTGTAGTATGGTGGGCAGAGGGCACGAACGCAAGAGAAGAAAGAGGCGCGCGTGCGGACGCCACACATTGGGCATTGCAATTTGCAAGTAGGACAATTGCACACGCACTCGTGGGGACCAGAACTAATGATGACGATAGTTTTGCGATACGCGGTCCACTTTGCGGCAAGCAAAAAAACGCTTCGCAACTACAGTGCGAACAATGCTAACCACAGGGCTCACCAACTCCAACCTGCTCCAAGTTGCTTGGCCTATCCGCCTAGTGGGCACGTGGCGTATTTTAAGGATCATCATCGTCGTCACTAATACCATCACAATCAATGACGCTCGGTCGCCTGGTCAAAACCCAGCAAGAACAGCGACGAGCTTCGTGACTTCAGTTTTGTGCAGTTATACAACCAATGGTAAGTGCACGGTAAACGAGAGGGCATCAACGACGACGTACGTGAAACCGCTTCCTGGTCACAGCCATATGGACTGGTAAGCGTGCGGTACAAAGACGCCTCATCGATGGCAACGTCCGTGAGTCACTTCGTTGTTGCAACAGCTGGTGAGTACATATATGCGGTAAAAGACGCTGTGTCAACGGACCACGTCCAATGAGATCGGGAAAGACGAGTCACGTGCCCTTGACAAAACGCATTAACTGAGCACGACATGCCTTTGTCGACTATGGCCGCTCGCAAACTTGTTCGCTCCTATATATGCTGCGTTCTAGTCCTTCGTACATATTTCGATATACTCGATCGCACTCAAATTTTCGTCGTTCCTCTGAAGATAAAAGGTGGCACTGCCGTTGGAAGAGGCACAATACTATTTGTTTGCATGTCTTACGACGAGAAAGAGAGAAAGACAGACCTGCATGCTGGTTGCTGTAGACATATGTAAATCAAGTAGTTAAGTTAAAGGAGGGAAAGAAAAATGTCCACTCAGCCTTTCGGGATTAATTGACTATCCGGTGTTGATGCTGAATCAACATTGTGAGCAGTTAACGAATATACGCACGCGTTCGCGGACAGCTGTTATTTTTGTAGATATGAAATAGTTACGTGAGAACGGATTCAGTGAGGTTCCTATATTTACATTTTTCTTTACTTTACGGATCTCACCGCTCGCATCTTTCCTTCCTGGCGGTTTCGCGTTGTACTGTTACATGCACATGCTGTAAAACAGACCTTAGAATTGACGTGTGAAAAGCCTCACGGGGATGAGTGCAGATGAGATTTGTTATGTCGCCACGCTGGGTTGTCGAAAGCATAGTAATGGCTAGATATTTAAAACCTGCTTAATGTTGAAGTGATTAAGTGCAAACAGTGCAACGTGATTTAGCGGAAGTGAAACTGTCTGATTCAGTGCAGGAAAAAATAAAAATCAAGTCACCATAACACTTATACCTTTCTTGTACGGAAACAAAGTTGCCAAAAGTGATCGAAATTCTATGGCTACTTGGCAAATGTAACTGCTGAAAGCAACCAACGGCGGAGCTAGTAGAGAGGACGCAGTCGCTTTCTGATGCTGTGATACATTTGCACGTTTTAAAACGCGTTTTTTTTCTTTTTTTTTTTAGGATGTTGAGCCCATACTATCGCTATAGATACCCGCACTTGTGAGCTCTGTGTAGTGCAACCCGCAGTTTAATTTTCGCTTTATCCTTTTCTTTTTTCTTTTTATCATGTTCGCAGGTCGACTTGGCCCGGTGACTCCAATGGAACAATTATTTTGCTGCGCGTTCATGTCGTCTGCCTTGTCGTTTTATTTATTTATTTATTATTTATTTATTTATTTATTTATTTATTTACTTATTTATTTATTTTTGTCTTCTGCGCATGCGCTGCGCTGCACGTTTGCGATGAATTTCTCAATGTTTTGTGCTCTCTAACCTGTGAACATTTCCCTCTATCACGACGCAACAAACATGTTTACTTTATGCTATGGCATTTGGGGCTCAGTGCACAATGCACTGCAATGTAATTATTTTTGCCTGACCATTTCCTTCCGAATGCTCTCGGCATGGTCTATTGTCCGAATCCCAACTTCACCCGTCTCTGCAATTTTTTCGGAAAATTGCGTACGGATGATGGCAGGGCAATAGCCTAGCCGAAGGCTTCAGGTGACCATGTTCACCACGCTGTTCACTATGTTCGCTATGCTGTTGTCAGTGGAGCTTATTATTCTGTTCCTCTTCCCCCTCATTTGTCTTCCAGTGGAAAACGAACACTGTTGGAACTATGAAAATGACCGTAAGTATCGTGCCCTCGCCGTGCATTGCTTTGCTTGTGACGTTGCTTTGTTGCCATATGCTGCACGAGCTAGGGAACAGTTTTGGTTCCAGACCACAATGGCTGCATTTCTGCGTCCGTCTGTGTCCGATGTCCGATAGTGGTCCGATGTTGGGAAGGACGTCCATTTCGACGACCTATAGTGAACCGCGGTGCAGCGTCGTGGGGGAAAATGTAGAAGCGCGAGCGGAAAATAGAGTGGTTGAGGCGGACTTCTGCAACCCTAGTCGGGGGGTGGGGGGCACGGCTCAGCGACCTGGGAAAATTTCCTGCATGGGAGAGTCGGCTGAAAGGCAGCCGCATTCTGCTTGGCGCGCCGGATTCAAACGATCCCCTAGATACACGAAGCCCCCTCCCCCCATCCGTAGCATTGCACGCGCACACCGGGTCACGTGGGATTGGGAGACTGGAAGAGGGAACCATGAGGCTGACAGGGTGACCCGACGGTATGCAACAAACCGAGCACCCTGTGACCCTGCCCCTGAGTAGCCTACCCCGGTATGTGGCCATTCTAAATTACTACAAGGAACTAAGGCGGGCCTACTTCCTTCCCCCATAAAAAAAAAAAAAAAAAAACTAACAGAGGAGGGAGCTGTTAGCTGGCGATTAATCCAGACCGGCAAGTATCCCAACCTACATATTCATAACAATGTGCAACGAACGGCATACCCCGCGCATTGTCCATGGTGCCCTGAGAAGCCAACGCTTTTACGCACCACCTGGACGCACACTTTCACGCGCGTATCCCTTTTCGTAGTTAATATTAAAGGTATTGCATGTTTTTCGTCCTTAATTAGATTCCCGGAGGCTCCGCCTGAGAGAGTCGTCGGAAACCAATCAAGAAATAAAAAGAGAACCTGCAATCCTAATTCAATCGCAATGCCCTACCACTGCCACTGCTGCGAAGCTTGCTGGCCCCCTTCAATAACTTTTCCTCTTCTTTCCTCCTCCTCTCCTGTGCAGAGTCGTGGTCGTGGCACGAGTACCGTTGCATCGCGCACAACTCGTGCGGCGGGAGGCAGCAGTCTCCCGTGAACATCGAGACGCTGAGCGTGCTGCACGACATCGGCATGAAGCCGCTCGTGTTCCACGGCCACGACGTCCCCCTCCGCAACTTCACGGTGCACAACGACTGGCCTTTCGCGTGAGCTCAAACGTGCTGCCGTTAATAGCACCGTTGTTCATATATAGTATTCTCGTATTACCAGCCTGCACGCAGTGCATACCAATGCTATGGGTTCCGTATAAGCAACGACGAAATCGAATTGGGTAAAATCATAATGCATTGCCCTAAGCTTGCCTTTCTGTACACGAAACCGGTTAAGACGATGGATTGCTGCCAGGTTACCCGCCTAAGCATCTTTTTTTTTTTTTTTGAATGCCACTTTTGATTACGGCGTGTCTGCAGAGGTTATCAAAGTCTGCAAGATTCCAGGTCAACCCCGTAAGAAACGTCACTGAAAAGACCAACTTTATGTCCCATCTTTATCGTCATTCATCAATTCTAACCAGTGTTCAACGCAATTCTAATAAAGAATACTTCCTCTGTTACGGCGAAAGAGCACTTTAATTTCGTCCTTTTGTGTATATCAGTAGAGATCGTTGAAGACCGCCTGCACAGACACGCGAGATGTGTCCCTTCAAAGTATACGCAAAAATGCACGAAGTAGCCATGATATATGACTCCTGTACAAAAGCCAAACCAACATTCCGCACCAAGAGTGTCGCACATTGCGACAAAAATCTTGTGGATGAAGAGCTGAGACCTGATGTGCCGCCACGCAGTGATCCTCCGGCCGTCACCAGCTGACCGGACTAAGAGGACAGTGCAGGGCGGTCACATGCAGGGCACCTTCGAGTTTCGGTATGCGCAGTTCCACTGGGGTTCCACCTCGTCGCAGGGATCCGAGCACCGGCTGGACGGCGTCGCATATCCCATGGAGGTGGGCAGAAGACACACTACTCTGCCTGGTACTAACGGTACTAATGTAAGGCCTCGCGCAGGAGCAATAGTGTCTATAGAAGCCAAGTGCACAGCGACCGCTTGCAACTGGCTACATAAGGTATCATTTTTCTATGCTTCAATTTATTTTCAAGAGTGAATGTATCCTCCACCGAAGCATACGTTCACCCTGTCGCCGTCGGCAAGTGCCGAAACTCGGCAACATGCGGCTAATTTTGTAACAACCGAAAAGACAGTCGTTGGCAGATGCTCCTCGAGTCTTCTTCAAAGTTCCAATGAACAACGGGGAAGGGGTAATGGTACGCATATCTGGCAAAGAGCATGTTCTGTATCACCGGTTAATGGGAAAACGAAAAAAAAAAAAAAGACGAGGGCAGCGCCGGAAAGGACGTATCAAGAGACAGACAGACAGACAGACAGACAGACAGACAGACAGACAGACAGACAGACAGATAGATAGATAGATAGATAGATAGATAGATAGATAGATAGATAGATAGATAGATAGATAGATAGATAGATAGATCTGAATGAATTTCAGATTAACGGCTTACTTCTCCCCACTTTATTTCTTCATTTTCCTTTTCAGGCACAGCTGGTATACACAAGGGATGTACACCCTGTGGTAGACGAGCCGTACCACAAGGACAGTGTTGCCATTGTTGCAACGCTATATCAGGTGCAGTTCCTTTTTTTTTTTTCGCTTTATTCTCTGCACTTTTGAATACTGAGGGCAGTTCTGGTCGATGAACCTTAAAGGAACGTGTGTAAGGCAGTGTGAAAGGTTAGTTATGCGTTGTTGTTCATCAAATTACTTAATTCAAACCAAGAGCTTGAAAATATGTCAAGATCGTCAGACGCTTAGGCAGAAGAGCATTGTGCATAAATATGGATGAAAGCGGTCACAGCGGAACCTTTGAAAGGAAAAATTAGCATCCTCCCATTTGTAACACAAGGCAACAAGGAAATCGGTACGCTCTTCACAGAAGCGAAGGCTTTTTGGTTGACAAAAATTCGTCCTAATCCGGGATGTGAACCAGGCACCAAAGGCCGTATGTGACGCTCGCTCTACCAATTGAGTTAAACAGGACGTTAGCAAGTGGCAGTGCGAAAGCGACTCTATCGACAACTCGAAGAACAGGGGCATGAAAAGCATAAACTATCAAAATAATTTTGTAACACGGCTTGGGCCAGCTGTCTGTTTTGTTCATGTATTAACGCCACTATAACGGACTCTCGCTACTGTTTCACGAAACAGTCGAAGCGTTTCTCACGACTTAGTAGACGTTGTTATTGATGCCGTTGTGGTGGTGATAGTCGTCGCTGATGTTGTATTGATGGGATAAGTGATAACGCCCCTCTAGGCGAACACACAACCCCCACAAGCTTCTCTCCATATACCTTCTCTTAAACGAGTGTTGCAAAACTTTGATCGTTCTCAACATTAAATTATTTTAATATTGCCTTGTATATCGCACTCTACAATGGAAACGACCATTATATAAAAGATAGATACTATGATTCGCGTTCACGTTGTTAACAACGCACACGATGACGTGGAAAGCGAGTCTGATCACAGAGGCGGGCTTTCCCGCATAGGCACTCTTATTGCGGGTAAGCCTGCTGTGACGGACGCCACCGCCGCGTACTCGCGCAAGGACAGCCTTCGAAGCCCCTTTCGGTTATCACGCACATCCTTGTCCAGCCTTGACGAACACACACAACAGACATATTCGAGCGCCCGCATTGGCCTAAATTTACCATTAGTAGCGTTCACGACGTATAAGCGGTGCGGATAACTGCACCGAGTAATCAATCATCGATTATTTACGCCCCTTCCCGTCTCGTGGCGTTGCGTTCGCAAGCTGATGCCTATCAATGTGGGCCTACTCATAAACCCACCCTATCCTTACCACTTGTTTTTCTTATCTTTCACGTTCCCTTACCCTGCTCCGTGAACAAATTAGTGCAGTATCTACAAACAAGCCTCATGATAGCCTGTCGCACTCACTACCATTTAAATCCCCTTAGCGCGCCCTAATATCACAGGGTTGATAAGGAAAGCAAGCGATAAGGATAAGGTAAGTATGACAAGGATAAGGTAGGTACGCGATGTACAAGGAGCAGCATCGCGTATTTGTTCAATCGGCTGCAAGCAACAGCCGGATGAACGGTTCTTAAACGAGTACGTTTTCGACGCAGCTGACGTTCGTCGACTTTGATTCGGTGAAGGCGATGCGCAGCATTGTGACCGCGCTCGAGTCCAAGACGTCGACCCGACGGCATCGTCTGCTTCGGCGCCTACTCCCATGGATGGTGCGCCGTATGGCGGCCGGTGGGTTCGGCGTGACCAAGCGCACGTCCTTCGCGTTGACGCTGGACAGCCTGATGCCACCGGCGGACCTGCACAAGTTCTACACGTACCGCGGCTCCCTAACTTCGCCGCCCTGCACGGAGTCCGTGCGTTGGACCATATTCAGCAGGAACGCGTTCATCTCCGATGCAGTGGTAACCGTATATCGCCGCTACTGCTCAAGGAGTGTTGTACAGTCACGTCGAGCGCTTTTACAACGAACGCCTCTTCTGCAAAATTACCAGTGTAACGAATAAATCATTACGCCCTAAACTCGCTGCAAGCGTTACGTTAGGCGACCTTTACAGGGAGGCGGCATATACGGCGATGATGAGTTTCCAAGACCCCGATGATTCGTTATAAAGGCGTTTGACTGTACTACATACGCGAGTTTTTATGACTGTAGACACCGGGCAGCACTACACGCTGTACATGTTAGAATCCCACCATATTGTCACGTTCTGGAATGGCGGAATTTTGAGCCAGTCGGAGAGGGTGCAGCAGCCCTTCTCCGACTGGCTCTCCTCTCCGAGGAGGGGCTTACGTAATATAAGCGGATTTATACAACATCACATATAAATATTAGAGAACAACTAATAACTAGTATGCAGAGAATAACGATGGTCGGTAGTGTTTC
>CM023484.1:36624749-36738612 GCA_013339685.2 Hyalomma asiaticum | reverse complement strand
AATGACATGCAACGACGGCGATTGTTCGGCTCAAACCTCCTGAGAATTGATCAGCAATCTTCGCCAGGCATCGAGAAACCCAGTGTATCTGAGGGAGTCTATCAAAAGGCGGGAAGAACCGTCGGTGAAACGGCGTTCAGGTTTAATGAAATGACAGCTTAATAATGGCGGTAATAAAAGAAAAGCAATCACGGCCTGAAATGCATGTCTGTCGTTTAACTTGCTCGCCGCGACAACGTGCTCGATCTAGAGTAGTATCGTGCCATCATCACCGTCTCTATGACGCTCATCGTCTTCGTTCGTCGCGAAACTCGTCAGGCAAGGTAACACGATTTTGAGCACCGCGCACTTAACGAATTCACTCGAGCAGTTCCTCAACTCACTTTTCATTCTCTTCGAGGTTGTACTCAAGGGCAGCACCCGACAGCAGCTTCTGCCCCAACGCCGCTCCAACTCAATCAACGACCCCATGACGCCTTCTCCGCGCTACTCAGCAACCTTGCGCAAAGCGACAGATCCGGGCCACTTGCTCCTTCGAAATTTAGTTTGTCGCTCCCGCGGAAAAAAGAGAGAGAGAGAGAGTTTGAGCCAAAATCTTGTGGACCAGGGTAAAAGCAGTAAAACTTCCGTACCGGTGCTGATTTGTTAGTTCCGAGTTAGTTCCACTTAAAAGAAACTCCCCGCCAACAAACTTCCTCAGAGTGGCAGTGTCCCTCAGGTTGCATTAGAGGAGGCTCCTACGCTTTAATAAGTCATGAGGCCCGCCAAACTAGGAGGCAGGTGCCCTCGAAGGAGAGAAGTGCATCCGCTACTACGACACCCTCGCCACTGCTGCAGCGATCAAGTCGCCGGTGGCGTGGCCTTGTCTGGATGGCTCGCCGCCGTACCCTTCCTGCCACTTTCAGTCACGGCCGACAACCGCGGCCTCGCCTGATTGCCCCAATCTTTAGGCAACAGGCGGCGGCGTTTGACAGAAGAGCTTTGCTGTCGCAAGCGTCTCTTTTTGACGCGTGACTGCCTTTGAGAGCTACTGCTGCTCTGAGAGGAAGGTTTGGAGCACAGGGAAAGAAAAAAGAGGAAAGATAGCATTAATAGACATGACCGAGTCGAATCAAGTCGAGGTAACCGACCCTTTTCGCCTGTCAGACACGTGATACCTAACAAGCTTCTACGTTCTTTAACATAAACGTGTTGCAGCAATCACTGTCAAGTAAACTCTCTCTCCCTTTCCCCTGGAGTGGCTGTGTGCCATTTCGACAATAAGAAGGCCCCTGAGCAGTTAGACAAGAACAAAGCTGTACGATCATCATTTACAGCGAGGGTCATCGCTGAAGGCAACGTTTCAAGCGCTTTATGAATGCACGAAGCCTTAAGCTCGGATCGTGGGCTCACTTCAAGCCGCTGTGGCCTAATTTCGGTGAGAATGAAACGAGAAAATGCCATTGCCCCTTGGACACTTAGCTTCAATGGAATTAAGGTGGTAAATATCACCCCTCGCCCCCCTATTTTCAGCATGTCTGAAAACCAGATCGTGGTTTCGGGAAACAAAATTCCCGGAATTTCAGTTTATTTATGGAATAGCAACAGCCATAAAAGGGTGTAAAAGAAAACAACCTCGTGCGACACAGCGGCGATATATAGCGGCTGTTATAATATCGTGTTCATTGTGTCCGAAACAATAATTTTGCAAGGAGATACTCGACTTATTCATCATTTTCTTTATTCCGTAAGAGTATAATTTAATATGAAGTGGTAATCAGAGAAGTAGATATGTCTGCCTTACTATGTACATGATAGCAAGAAACAGCGCACCTTCTGAACGTGGGCAGAACAAAGAAAAAACATCACAGCACGCTTAACCGTGCGTGTTGCAAGGTGCCCTTTATTAAAGTAAAGAGCCACACGTTTGATACTTACGCAAGTCCCATATCCATCACGCGAGGCACTGCGAGAAAACAAACTGGAGCAAGGGACAACACTGCACTTTTGCGAACGTCTCCATTACGTACTCTTTATTACGACCGCTTTCAACAGCATTTCCAGCAAATGCGCACGCTTCCCGTTCCAAAATTCTTGCGACATGGCCTGTAAAGCCATAAACACGGTACACATGGAATAAAAATTTCCGCAGTGGAAATCTTTCGACTCCTATACGAAGCATAAGAGTCTGCCCAAGACATGCTCGTTTATTTATTTATTTATTTTTTCCCTAGTGCCTACAAAGGGAGGTCGCTGAGGCAGCGATGATTTACTGCTCTCTCTGAATTCAATCGTTCTCTCGTGGAATGACGCACCCACAATTCTCGCGAGAGCCGAAACAAGGCGCATGCGATTGCTTCATAGCCATTTCGATGGCAATTTTTCAAATCGCACGCATACGATCGCGGTCCTTTCGGCAGCAACGAGTACAAAGGGCATAGTTTAGTGGTGCCGTATACCGTAGTGGTTACGACTTAAGTGCTATTCTCTTTCGAAACATCGAGCACGCACTAGGACGGCAAGAAGAAAGATGACGTCATAAATTAGTCGTTTTGTTGCCCATGGCACTTGGCGCACACGACAGCACACGAAGAGCAAGTGTCAGTTTAAACGCTAGCGTAGGCATGCGACGCCAAGACAATGGAGATTACAAGAGCATGAAAGCAAGGTATTCGGGGAAGAAACGCAAACAAAAGGAGAGAGGCGGGAATCCTATGTGGTTTGTCGTTTCTTCAATGCCTAAAAACGTTAAAATGAAGAACAACAAAGATATAAATCACTGATAAAATCTGTACGCACCACAAACTACCACCCAGCTACAACCTACACAAATGATAGCTCGGACTGTAAGTTAATGTACGAAAAAAAAAACGTAACTCGTTACGAGCGAACTTGAATACAAGCCGCGTTTCGAGCAATTTACAGAGGTGCGGCGATGGTTTTAATTAATATTCTATAAGAGAGCGTTGCGAACGGGGCTCGGTAACGCTATTACGTTCCACTCTTAAGGGCGATGCAGAAGCGTCTTCCAGTAAAACACGTTGTAGGCTAGTTTGTTCATGTTTTGTTGGTTCATAGTTGGTTCATGTTTCAAAACATCAAAACATGAACCAACTAGCCCTACAACGTGTTTTACTGGAATATCTTTCTCATACAGTGGGCCCTTTTCAACGTTCCTTTCCCCATGAAGCACAAGCATACGTCCTCGTCGCAGCCGCTTTCCTGTCTTTGTGTTTTCTCCTGTGTTCGTCTGTTTTCCTAGGCTGGAATACGTCTTTTCATCAAAAGCGTCTCCCAACTTGTTATTCGAGAACTTTGTTGTAGAGTGCGATTTCTCATAGAATCAATGTTACAATGTGATGGCATTCGTGCTTCCTCGTTTGTGCGGTTCCCTCCGCTAGGATTCTCTTGCGAGCCCCGCAATCCATTTCCTTCATATCGTCCCTCTCGGCAACAAGCTTTCCACCACACTTAACAGCAGAGGTTCACCATTGCGTATCATTACTTATCTCTCTCAGAAATACGCGTAATTTCTGGAACCATCTAGCAGAGCGCACAAGAACCACGCTATGCGAGGCCTAATACCTACCCTTCGCCGCAGACAAAACAAATCAAAGCACCTGCGCGCATCGCGAGATTGGTACCCAGTGAGTGCGGTGCGCTTATATATATATATATATATATATATATATATATATATATATATATATATATATATATATATATATATATATATATATATATATAATCGGCAGAGCGAGTGCAGTATGGAAGGAACCCCATCATTCGTTCGGAGCAATTCTACATACCCGCCGCGAGTGTTGTTTGGTATCGTCGTCAGCGGGCGAATAGAGGAGGAGGAAGAAATGGGGAATTGTGGAGCTGTGCAAGGCAGGAGCGAAGGGTTGCGAGAGGGTGGAGAAAGCACCAACGATCGTCATCCTACATGGCACTCCATTTCCTGGAACCAAGTGAGCCCGATTCGAGGGTAGAAAGGGAAGCGGTGGAACGATTCAGCCAAGCAACTCATCTCAGATGGGAGGGAAGCGTCGTGTTTATCGGGATCATTTTACCCGCACGTTGACGCACGCACGCGAGCGGAAAGCATCCACGTACCACAAGCGTATGCACGCATCGAACCCTGCTTGCAAACGCAAACGAGCGATCCCAACGCACTGTGATCTCGTCAGGCACCGCGAGCTCGCCAGCGTTCGCGCATCCTCGCGGGTCTCGGCACGGATCGCAATATCATATGCGCGCCGTGAACATGGGAGGCAGGTATTCGGAAATCCCATCCCGGAATGAAGTGTTTCCTCTTCTGTTTTCTTCGGGAGTTTGGATGCGGTGCATCCCTCAACGGGTGTGTCACGTACCCTGCGTTTCAGTTCTTAGCGTTGCGTTACCTCTTTTATTTATTGGGTCCTCTGCTCTTTGCTTTCTAAATGTAGGGAGTGGACACTACGGATAAGAAGCACGTCGTAATAAGCATTGAAAGTTGAACACAAGCCTGACGTTTATAGCTGTTCTTGAACTTCACTCCCGTCGAAACGCGGCCTCCATTTGCAGGGGATCAAAAGTTCGCATCGACCTTAGTATTTGCGAACACTTGGATGAAAGAAAACTCCTTATTATTACCACTTCAAAGTATACCTTACAGGCTCCACGGGTAGCTTGCAGTAACGGGGCACTGCACAAGAAGTACCAACTTAAAGCCTACACAGAAACAGTTCACGGTCATGTCTACCTAACCATAAGCTGTGTACCAAACCAGACTGCCCCTTAGCCGACGCAATACAAGTGTTTCAATGCATATATATATATATATATATATATATATATATATATATATATATATCTATATATATATATATATATATATATATATATATATATATATGCCGGATAGTGCCTTCGTAAAGCCAGCTTTTGTTCGCGTCAAAGGAGACAAGATCATCTTGCTATGTGCTGTTAGAAACGGTGAGCTTTTATACGAGTGACAATACAACTGCGGCAAAGAAAGTCGGGTTTTGTGCGATACGCCTTTGTGCGGTAAGCCTTCCTTTGTCAAGCATTTGTGCGGTAAGAGCTCATTCCGTGGTTTTTCTTTACAATATTCGGAGTGCCGACATGGATCTTGTTCCCACATCTTGAGTCTTCTAAGAGCTCTTCAATTATTATTGATAATAATGCAAACTGTTACAGGCTGGTCACACATTCCATACAACAATTGTTTAATCAGACAACCATTTGTTACAGTACCTAGGGACACCTTAGTAGCCTTCATGCTTGCGCGCTCATTAACTTTCACATAAAACCAAGATTAATAACATTATATTTAAATGTAAACTGTTAAACTATTAAGAAGAAGAAGCCACCCTAGAACTGTGGCCGCAACAAAAACGCAGCCCTAACCCACAGTTGTAGCGCGACCTGTCAGAGCGGACAGGTTGTGAATATTGCTAGAGTTGTTGCGGTCACTGTTAGTGTTGCTGAGTAACGATAACGGTAATCTTTGTGATGTCTCTACAATTTGTTGCCACTACAAAGACGTACTCTTTGCTTGACAGCCTCGCAGGTCTTATAGCAATTTCGAAACCCTTTAATTCCGGAATTGCACGACTCAGGAAAGGGTTCTCAATTACAGACATACTTCCAGTTGCGAATAGCAGCACAGCGAAATGAACTAAAAAACACTCACACAACGTGGTGCTTCATCAACACAACCAACTTTACTAAAACCGTCTTGTTGCAGTTCCACTGACCGAAGTTGTTATCCAAATGAACCCAGGACTATAAAAAGAGACAAGATAAGCTCAGACAGAGAGAGAGAGGAAGAAACAGAAAGCTACTAACATAAATAAAGCAATCAAATTCCTTGAAAGTGTGCTGTGTTGAATTACGTATCTGAAGCTGAAGCCCCGACTTTTTGTCCTTATTTTGTTGCTTGTTTTCTATTTCAGCTGATTTAATATTGAGCAGTAATGAATCGGTGAGGAAACCTCTTAAAAGGAGCATCTCTGCACTCGCGCACCAACTTCTCGTTCGCCCTCCTGCCTTCCGATTCAATTTCCCAGTCATCTATCTATCTATCTATCTATCTATCTATCTATCTATCTATCTATCTATCTATCTATCTATCTATCTATCTATCTATCTCTGTCTGTCTGTCTGTCTGTCTGTCTGTCTGTCTGTCTGTCTGTCTGTCTGTTTTTTTATATGCTTACGTACTTCGGTATTAGGCTGTACTGCAGCCAGGAGGTCATGACTGCAGCTGCAACAACGCCAAGCGTCGCAATATCTTGACGTCGCGCTTCTGCATTACCACTGTCTACAGAAAGAAGTAACCTACTAACATATCTTTATCATGACATTTACCAGCATTATAGAACGTGTGTTGCCTTTTATCTTACGTATTTCTAGAGCGTTCAGTGACATACGCTCGCAAAAGAAGGTTGAGATAACGTTGCGATTTCATCGTTCTGTTCGGAAACTAAATTTTAAAATAAGAATGCTTGCCGTGTTTTGTTGCTTCGCTTGCGAAACGCTGTTTCTGTGTTCCCGCATGTAACTGTTGCCTTAGCACCCTTTCCAATCTACGACAGTGAAAAGGAATGAGAGTGGGAAAAAAAAAGGAAGGAGAGTGACGGCACATTCGAAACAAAGAAAATCTAAATCGAGCGACAGTGCATCCTAGGCTGATGCCGGCCGAAACACACACAGGCTGTATGTGTTCTTTATGTTCGGATGTATTTTGTTCTCGATACTTTGTACCATCGAGCAATCCTGTGATCCGCACTTACTGCTCCTTTTGCACGCAGTTCTCATTTGTTTCCTGCGTTTCGCCTGACACCACCTTTTTAATACCAGACGCCCCCGGCTGTGCCCGGCCCACCACAACATTAAAGGTGAAAGCGTAGCACGTGGCATCAACGTAAAGACTAATTACAAGAGCTTAAGCAAAGCTTCTTGTTCCAGACGATCACCTTTGCAAAGAGCTGCTTTTTTTCTCCCTCTATAACCTGTGTCTGGCGCCTGGTATTGCAAAAGCTTTGTCCAGTCCCTGTTTACAGTGTCATGTTTGCGAGCGCGCCGTATGTGCTCGAGGCGTCTCCGTCAAACCAGGCCGAGCCAAGCTGGCCGTCTTAAGCTATGTTATACCGCGCGACTCTGTTATCAAAGGGAAAATGTGATGAGGCGCTAAACCTTTTCGTTAATTCGAGCCCGCTGTGTCCCGCTAATCGTGTCAGCGTTAATCACAGTTTGCGCGGCGTTATTTATCACAGTGCCGAATGAGCGCAGCTTTCCTTCCATTTTTATTAATGTGTACTTATTTATTTGTTTTAGAGCATTAACTCGTTATATTCTCTTCTTCCTCGCTTATCTGATGCTGCTTTTTTTTTCATATATTTGCTTAAAGCCCACGTTTGCCTCGGCGCCATGGTGCCCCGTTGTTTGCTTTTGAGTTCAAAGGTCCAAGCAGCAATGAGGTTCTCTTCTTGCATTTCTGTATTATTTCCTTTTTTATTTATTTACTTTGATACCATCGTTTATCTTAAGCTGTTTTTTTTTCTTGGACTGACACAATACAATAAATGAGGGGCTCAAGTTCGCAATTTTTCTCTTTCTACATGCATGTATTTTTTTTTTTTTTTTTGCTGCTTGATTTCTTGTGGAAAGTTGAATGAAACTCATTTCCTTGATGCGTGGAGAAGGGTTAGCTGCAGTCCTTTGACACTTGGTGTTCTCCTTATCTGTTAGAATAAAATTCATCAAGCGCCAAACCTCGTTAACCTTACTTATTTATAGTGAACCACGCTTACAATGTTTGTTTTCAAGTCACACCCCCACTCTTCATTTTTTATTGATTGGTTTCTGGGGTTTTACAGGCAAAAACCACGATATGATTATAAGAGACGCAGCAGTGAAGGGCTCCGGAAGTTTAGATCATCTGGGGTTCCTTAACGTGCACTGACATCGCACAGTTAGTACACCGGTCTCCACATTTTGCCTCCATCGAAACGCAACCGCTTCGGCCGGGATTCGATCCAGCGACCTTCAGATCAGCAGCCGAGTGCCATAGACGCTAGACCACTATGGCGGGACATTCATTTTTGCAAGGCAAGACATTTCGATTTCGAAGGAAGCAGTATACTAAAACGTTACGGGCTGCTTTCTTTGTAAAACAACACTCACCATGCAGTCGTACAAATGTTTTAACGATGCTCTGTAAGAACCAAAAGCGTCCGTCGAACTCCCGTGTTCTCCATTGTCCCATCCTTACTAGAATGTAACTTATTCATATCGTATATATTAATCTTCGTTTTAGTGCCTACATTATCTTTTTATTAGCCCGAGTACCGAGAAGCCCTCCTTCCTTGTTCAGCATCCCCCGTTCGCGTAGCGACAATAAAACGTCCAAATAAAAAAATTATACAATCTACGAATTAGTACAATCGCTAAGGAAAGAGGCTACCTTATTTTTAAACAGTATCTGATGTTTTGTTATGTATTCGCCTTTTGCGTTCCTAAACAGGTTCGTCCATGCGCTTCTTATATAATGAGGTGCCCTTGCTTAATTCCGTCAACAAATACGCCAAGTTTTTTTACCCAGTTTTCGTTGAAAATGACCGCACATTTATATGTCGTAACCCAAATACACACTACGCGACGCACCTCCACCTTGGAGCGAAATACATGACTAACGAAAAAATTCATGGCAGCTCCACCAACTTGAAACGTGCCGAGATGTAAGGCGTGCCGTGATTCACCGGTGTTTTCCACAGAGACACGTCAATCGCCGCTAATTGCCTTGCTTTTACCGTGGCCACGACGACCACGACGTCACACGCCGACAGCTTGGGCTCATTAAAAGAAATTCGTTAGAATCGCTTCTGACACGACAACCCTACACGTACACTGTCTGACCGCACTGCATTCGGGAACGGCCCACACATGCGCACACGTTGCCCGACTGCACTGGTTCCAGCGTCGGCCCAAACAATTTTCGCGACCTAATTTAACAAATTTCTGCAAATTAATGCAATTATTCCTAATTAGTCTTCTATTTTAGTCTAAATCATATTAGTTTATTCTGAGTCGGCTTTGACCAATTATACAGTTCTCCTTTCACCATAGTTTGACCACTTGCTTTACCGTGACGGGCGACAGGAGACAACAACCCGAACGCGTAAGGTGCTTCGCACCTGAAATGCTCCCTGAATGATCGCTCCCATCTTTTCTCCTGTGCTTTATCTGTATTCTGCCGAATGTCTACCGTCGGCATTGCACTAAGAATAGCACGCGCAATTCTCGAAAACTAATTTCGTCACGATTCCACGTATAGCAGCAAAAGAACGCCATTCATTGAAATGACAGTCAAGGACGTGTGTGTTAGCGATGTTGATAATTGTAAGAAACAACCGAAAATTTTGGAGTCCGGCACAAAGGTATTGCGCCAATCGAGTATAAAGCTATACAAGGCCTAAAAATAATCGACCATGACATTTCCCTGCACTTGCGTGACGTCAGACGCCTCACAAACTAATAGAACAGCGTTCCATTTTCTTCTCTGCCCTTTACTTAACGATACATTATGATGTCTTCCAGGTACTCGTCGCGTAGCTGTCACTCCGTGTTACTATATCGAGTCGTTGTTCGTTTTCCCGTCTGTGGATTGATTAGCTGACAGCAGAATGAGTTATTGATTATCGCTTCTGCCCAACGGGGAAAGCCCTTTATGGACGGCCGCATGTACCCCGTACAACCTTCAATTCGATTTAGGCAACAAATAGAGGCCGCTGAAAGCGTTGGATAGCAAGCAAACCATTGCCAGCAAGTCTCACCTGTGCACAGCACGAACCTTGACGCCATAAATATCGTCAACTGAAGCAGCGCGACAAATGAATCTTTCTTTACGTTTTCCCTGTCGACGAAAAAAAAAAAGTAGGTGGAGGGAAATTCGTAGGTTCCTGCACTAACTACTGGACAATTGTGTTAACCAAGGAGCTAAATTAAAATTACGGCGTTTCTCGTATTAAAGAAATCCCCAGGACATGTTCACGCTAGGCAGGCATGCTGAATCCATTAATGACGATACACTGTCTTGCGGTTCCGCGCAGGCCTGGCTCTTTTACACAGGATTAAATAAAATGAAGTGAATGTCAAGCTCATGAAATATGGGAGGAGGGGTGAGTGGGCTTACGGACATTAGGTTCAGAAAGTACACAAAGATACGCTTGCCCCCTACGTTATCGTGAACGCGCGTGTCATTTTATGTGCGTTGAACTGATTGTAGGCTCCGGTGAATAGACAAGGCACGGACTCCCTGCCTACTATTTCGTCAAAGCGAGCTCTTCAAGTATCCTGGTTTTGGCGTAACGTATCACGACCATCATACTATTTACCACTGCTATCATTTCATCTCGCGCCAGCTCAATGACAAAGACGACATCCTCCGCAAAATTTCTAATTCTATCTCACCACCTTATTCTCTGCTGTTTTGATGTGCTTTTCACATGACAGTGAAAGAATGCAAGTCCGTGCAAGACTGCGAAAGATAACAAAGGCAACAGCGCTTTTGTTGCTTTGCTGCGCCAAGCAACAAAAGCGTTGCTGCATCTTCTGAATGCTATTGGGCTAATTAATCGTCATTGAAAATGGACAAAGAACTTCCGTAACGTCAGCGTCACTGCAGCACTTTTATTTTTTTTTCTCTCTCTATCTTCCAGAACATTCCCTCCCCTTCCCCCTTCCCCAGTGCAGGGTAGCCTACCGGTCTCAGCCCAGATTAACCTCCCTGTCTTTCCTATTCCTTTTTCCTCCTTCTCTGTGCTTTTCTTTTTATTATTTTTGCTATCTCCTTCATTAGCTTAGTGAACGACAGGTAATCAAACCACGCTACCTGACCAGCTATATTTCTACCCGAGATATCAACTACTCAATGTCAGCCTCGACTGTTTGCTCCTCAATCCATCTTTGCGTCAATCTGTTCCCAGTAATGTCTTCTACGTGCGTATGAAAGCTACATAAGGCTCACTTATGCGCTCCACTCGGTCGTGCCACAGCCGTATACATGTTATTTGCATAGCAGTGCTCCCAGAGACCGCCTATTATAACAGCCTTAGCACTAGTGTTATGTCGCTCATATTCCGTCGGTGCTCAGGTTGAGCTCAGAGTCACAGTCTCTCGTGATTCCGGCGCTGGTGTTATTAAGCTCACAACACGGATAGTGCACTCTTTTTCACTTTCCTGACCCTACCCTACGCTTCGCAATGAGTCCATCGACAATAACCTGGGGTTCGCAAACGAAATAACACATACAGCAATAAAATACGCTTCAAGGTCGCTGCAAACACACGTCAGTTCCCAAACGCTCTATCGGAGTGGGTGCATGTACCACTTTATCTCCTAACAAGCAGTGAATACCACAACAAATCCTTCAAAATGAGGAAGGAAAGAGGATTTCGCTGGAGCTAGCGTTTCGACAAGTTGACTTGCCTTCGTCAGTTGCCGTCCTGACGAAGACGAGTCCACTTGTCGAAACATTGGCTGCAGCAGCATTCCCTGTTCTTCATCGCTTCGAATGACGACCTCTTCATCAATTCAAGCCGCCATCTTCTCCTGAGCGTCTTTTCTAGTTTGGATACGACAACAAAGGCAGCTCTAACGAAAACAACAATGCAAGCAATGCGTTGCAGGAGCTGTCAGGAGTTCGGCAAAATGTGACAAGGCAAAAGATATCTTCAGAATCTGCTAAACAACACATTTATGACACTAGAAGCGCGAAGAATGAATAGACAGAAAGGCAGGGAGGCTGGGCAGTTCTTAAACTGGATGGCTACCCTGTATCGAGAAGTGAAGCGTGGCGCACCACGAAGGTCAGTTTATGACAGGGCCGCTCGTTACGACTTCTAAAAATTGCGACGCCACCCCCTACAAAGCGACTTCCATATCGGCGCCACTCAAACAGTCAAAACACGACCATGGAAAGCCAATTCTTCGCGATAAGTGATACAACGACCGCTGTAAACGTATTTCGTTGACATTATGGTTGTCTGATCACCGTTAGCGCTTTCACCTCGTTTCCAAACGGCCTGATCGATTTCCTGCGAAAAACTAGCCACGGGGTCGACGACGAATGGTCCTCGTCTTATCTGCCGCCGTAGCAGACGTTCGATTAGGAGAAAAGGCACAATGAACAGGGCGCGATAGAGAGGAAAGATGGGCGGGCGAGAGGGCAGTCTCGAAGGCAGGAACGTGCGAGGAAGATTCCATGTTTCCTAGGGCAACGGGGAACGTCAACAAAGGGAGCGAGACGGTGTGACGGATAGAGCCGGTGATAGATTGCAGGTTCCCCTCGGGAGCGGTTAGCACGACGGGAACGTACGTAGGCTCCGCAGGGGGGCGCCAACATCGATTCCGCTTTCTCTCTTTGTCCGCTTTCTTAGCGCACACCCTTTTCTTATGTGGTACACATAGATGACGATGTCTTAACGCGAAAGGTCGTGTAGGTCAGCCCTACCTGTAACCCTTTGAGTTCTGCCACTGTAGGTGCTAACCCTAACAAGACTGAGGTTCGAGGGAGATGGACGAGGCTTCAATGGATGGGATATTGTCGAGCAGAAAATGTAGCTAGGAGGTGCCTTCGTCAGGAAGGCATTTACAGAGGCAAGCCTCTTTACGTAAGCATTGGATCCAGGGACAACTTTAGTTTCTGAGTTGTCGCTTCGACTTTTAACGTCTCACATATACCCGGCCGAAGCTGAGCACCGCTGCAGCTGGTCGTATTCACTGTTCCGATGTCACGTCGTTACATAGCTATACATTCCAGGTTCGTACATGTAAGATGCTAAATGAAAATTCTGTTGACTAAGAGGTAGCAGAGGGCCTGCCACAAGATTTAAGGGTTACTGAAGAAATGTTCGACTCCAACTCTCCCATACCTTTGCCTCCAACGGCCGTGCTCTCAGAGCAATGCTATACATTGCAACGAACACATAGGGTTGCTTTATAATTACAATTCATTAATTCATTAATCCATCCGAAAGTTAGTTGATTCGTTTATTCCGTCTTCATGCGTGCCATTGCCGTTGCACTGTTGCCCACAGCACGTCTACATGACGAGAAAGAAGGCGCGTGCCCAGACCCCTTTCTTAACTACTACAGTTTTGGTGCGGTTTCTTCGCCACCAACATTTATTTTGTGTTTCGATTAAACCTCATACGAGTGAAAGTATCTTGAATTGAAGAGACAAGGTTTTACCCATAATCCTCGCTGCCCTGCTGTATGACTGGTTTCTTTTTTTTTTCTTTTTAACGAAATCATGTGAAGTTCCCCGTTTTAGGTCAAGCTTATTGAAGAAGTTCTTTCGTGCATTCAGCATACTTCGCATCCGGGAAGCATAAAACGGATAAACCGAGAAGTCCGTTTCAATAAGGCCTAAGGCACCGTTATTTTTTTCACTGTCCAACCACGCGCCTCAGACGGTTCGCTTTCCTAAAGTAAATCTCGATTTCCGGAAGACGCGTTCCCGACGCAAAACAAGCTCCCAGCGACGTAAACTCCCAAAACTACCCCTATTATATCTAAACAGTTTTTCTTTGATTTGTTAATTGTTTTCTTTTTTTGAATTTCAATTTGCCCCGTTTTGTATTTATTTTTATATCGCCCGCCGCCATGACCAAATATTTGGTATTACCGCGGCTGTCCATCAAACCAACAAAAAAAAACGAATAAAAGAAAAGATATTCGAACCAACAGCGTCCACCATCACTCTCACCTCGGCTTTCAACGCTAGACGTCTGACGCTTGCCCCGCCATTTTTTTTTTGTAGTTATTTTCAAGACCTTCCAAAAATCGTTTATCTAAACCAAACCAGGTTCCTCCACGTTGCGCCGGTTAAACCCTGGCGTCACATAGATTGACATGTTCTTTTTTTTCTTTCTTTTTTCTCTATTCATTCATTCTCCTGTATCTGCTTGAACCCTATGAATACAAGAAGAAATCAAGTAGCGGTACCGATTTAGGGTTCCCGAGGTCGTGAAGAGACGTCGGTGAACGATGGCTGTAGCCCGGAATCAATACATGGCAACGTTGTGGTGGAACACCGTACACACACAGACAGGTGCCCCCGTCGCATTACTCGCTGCGCACTGAAAGTGCGAGGCCCCAGACGACGCTCATCGACTGTTAGTTACGGCGACGAGCTTTTTTCGGTAGCGAAAATGGTTTCCCGCAAGGCTGCTAAGCGGAGGGGGTGGGGGGTGGCAATGGAGCGGAAAGCAACAGCGTCGCAAACGAGTCGTCGTTGTGGACGTTAACTCAAGGCGGCTCCGGGCCCAGCCGTATTAAAAAAATTTTTATGTCCCCGAAAATTTCTCTTCTCGTAGCAGCCGGAACTTAGCAGAGTAAACGATGGAAGTCAGGACATGATCACAGCGGCATATTCGCACTAAAGCAAGGAAGACTGTGAATTCATAGTGCAGTGTCAGAACACTGAAGCTCCCAATGTGAGACTCCTTAGCACGTGTAGTGCTCGCTTTCTCCCTTTTCTCCTCTTTCCATACTCCCCATTCCCTTACCCCCATTGCAGGATACCAAACCGGACGCTCGTCTGGTTAACCTCCCTGCCTTTCCTTTTCTTTGTCTTCTCTCTCTCTCTCTCATTTTCTTTCCTTTTTTTGCACACAACACTTTCTACGGTGTGATTGCCTACTGCGGGCCCAGTCAAGTTTACAAAAACAGCAGCGCCGTCCCCTCAAAACTCTCACCCGTCGCGGTTGTAGCTTAGTAGCTAATGCGTTACACGTTGCTCATCACGAAGACGCGGGTTCGATTCCCGGTCACGGCGACGGCATTTTGATGCAGGGAAAGGGGAAGGCGGGTGGGTGGGTGACAAGCAATATCACACACCCGCATACTTAGATTCAAATGAGAGATAGAAGATAAGCAGGCCATTACGCTTACTCCCGAGTACCCCACCATAGCGTGCCTCAAGATCGTCCTGTGGATTCGGCCCCATAAACCAACCTGCATCGGTCTTCCCTTGCTATCTCTAGCTTCTGGTTACGTCGGCGTCGTCGTTCGCAGAAACTGCTTCAAGAAGAGCGCACGCGCTTCTGTGGATTCTCTTGCTCTTCGAGCTTTTTTGACCGAAGGCTCCACGTAAGTAGTCACCACCAAAGAGGCGTCAAAGCGACACGTAAAATGACACGTAAATGATGCAAACATCACTCTGCTTCGGTGACTGACCGTCTTCACGGAATGGGAGTTCAGACAGTTCAGACAAAACGCACATCCCGTTGACCTCAGGGTAAGAATGACGATGGTAATAAAACATAAAGGTAATGGTAAGGTTAACGATCCAGGAATGGTAAAGGGATGGTCAGGTACACACGTGGACAAGCTTCGCTTTCCCCCTTCTTCACGTGAGTGCAAGTTTATGTAAATTATTGTTTAAAGAGTTCGACTATTATTACAACTAGCCAAAAATGCATAGCGTTCGTCGAAAGAACGGAAGAGACCCTTTTAGACAAGCCACTGCGCTGACCAACCACACAACCACTGCGCTGACCTAACAACGTTGATGCTGCCTATACCGTTTAAAATCAATGGTACTTAAACAAATATGCACGTTATGCGCATTTTTACCGATATAACACATTGCAATAGTGCACCGTGTATATATATGGAACGTCGGAGATATAAAGTAATCAATAGTGCCGTCATTACTTTTGCAGGCAATGCAGACTGTCTAAATGGAAGACCCACGTGCATCCATCGGTGGCTGGATGTAATGAAGTCCGTTCAAGATAAGTTCCGCGTTGTGGTGCGACCCTGAACAGAATATCAATGCGCGACCTTGTGACGACAAACAACGGTTGGGGCCGGCGGCTGTAGCGTATACGATCGAGGGCGATCAAAGTTCTCATTTTCGTGCACGCCGTATCGATCATTGGAAGGCGGTAGCGATTGCAGGAGAAACCATCATTTGCTTTTGCGTCGCGCGGTTGCATTCATATTTTCTCCCGTCGTGCCCGGTGGTCGTTTCTTTCAATGTGGACTTTCCATCTCGCGAAGGAAACTCGATGGTGTACTACTGGACCGAGTGGCAAAACTTCTCGTTTATTGAATCTTTACTATTCGGATCTCTTGTGGAAAAAAGCAAACCAGACTACTGAAATCGACTAACGTTTTTTTTTTTTTTTTTTGAAGCAGTGGGTTCGCGTTTTAATACTGCCGTGGGACACGTCCCTTGCAGCTTTGTTCGTGCGATTTCCGTGCACACCACATTCGCCATTGTGTTTCAGAAAAATACTTTAATGAGGCAAAGCAAGAGTTTGCGCTCGTTAGTGTAGAAATTATTATATTTTTTTGGTGTAGCCCGACTGCTTTAGAGTGGGGTTGGGTGTCAATTCTATCCGATGAATGTTCGCTTTATCTTCGCTTTGATGTAACACGCATAATATGTATATATGTCACTGTAGCATGTATATATGTCACTGTGTAACACGTATATACACGTGTTACAGCATTGTCTCATATTGTGTGCTGTGTGCGTTCTTCAGTGCCGGTCATCTCAACATGACTCCCACTCAACATGACTCGATACATCTGAAAGTCCCAAAGCCGCTGACTTGCCGTGATAGCCTAGTGGCTATGGTATTGGCTTGCGAGGCTTGAGGTCGCAAGATCGAATCCCGGCCGCGGCGGCTGCATTTACATGGGGGCGAAAAGCAAGAAAAAAAAAAGAAGAAACATATACATCCGTGCACTTAGACGCAGGTGCACGTCAAAGAGTCCCAAACGGTCTTAAAAGTGGCCCGGCGCCATCCACTGTGGGGCGTGCCTTGTAAACAGGTGGTTTTGGCACATAAAACCGCATTTTTTATTATTACAATTATTATTATTCCAGAGCCGCAGCTCACCACCAGAATTCACTAAAGAAGACCAATAAATATGAAAGTAATACAGAGAGCCTAAGCATGCGCTTGTTTGAGTACGTAATCATTGAGGAGATACATGTGGATAAAAATTAAAAAAAAAAACAAAGGATAAAAAGGCGGTTAACGTATATTTATAGTGAACACCTTCTTCCCCGGTAGTCGCAAACTCTTGTTCAGTCCGGTTCCTCTCAAAGACCTCAACGGTTAGGGCTTTTGCGATCACGTACACATGCAAGATCTTATATATAGCTGCAGGCCGAAGTCCGACAACAGGAGACCGTATACTTAAGGGAATTCTTACGCTACAACTATTCGCAGGATATCTGTCTCTTCAAGCCATTCGCTATGATGGACTAGAATGAAACAGGCCGGCGAACAGTGGCAAACTAAGTTATAACGATCAGAAAGAAGCTTCATGTCCCTTGAGACCGTTCTCTTATCTGAGTACCTATACTCTTCGCTTGCTCAAAATCATTTCATGCACAAAACTATATAAGAGCTTTTCGAGCGCCTCTCTACCCCTTCATTTCTGCGTCCCGAATCCTCGCCCTTCACCGTCTCAACGTCTCCGATAACATAAGAACAGTCTCCCGGTAACGCGGACCGTCAATAAAGCACGCCGCGCACGCTGTACATGCAGCGAATTTATCGTGGTCTCTGTCGAGGACATCCCTGCGAGCAAGAGCGCCACTGTTCCCAGCCCAGAACTAAGTGTGCCGTTATAAAGAACGCGCCCGCGGGGAGCATAAACCGCTCGATGGTCCTATAAAGCCCTCGCTCACGACCGAATAACATTTTTCTTTTCCTTCTCTTTATTCGCCACTATACACGACTGTTCTTCGTCGTGCACTTTGTCTAGACAAACGCGCCTGCTGTATACTCCCTTTTCGGGACAGTATATTAAAGAAAAGTTCGGTATCCAGACCAGGAAACAACATCTGCGCTGCAGTAAAGTTCCCTCGAAGGTGGCGACGTACGGTGTGGTCCAATGTAGAGCAAGGAGATTTATGGTCTTCGCGTGGCAAGCACTATATATGTCGGGACAACTGCGACTTTAACGGCCACTGCCTGCTAAGCAACTGCGCGGCCACTGAAGCAGTTTGTCGAGCACACTATATACTTCGCGAACACTCGTGCTTCGAGCAGTACGCTAGTTGTAAGGGTATGGCTTCCTGTGACGCCACTAATGAGCAGCTTAACCTAATATAACGCGAACAGGATGTGTTATAGGGTGAAAGTGGAAGGTCCTGCAATGTAATCGAGCACGCTTTTTTTTTCTTTTCTTTTTCTGCTAGCCTTTTCCACCCGTTGAGTTGCGGTCATCGTTCCACAAGAACGTTCGCAGGGAAGCAATTACTACTACAGATATTCGTCCTCAAGTTATAAGGCTTCATCATTTTAACAGTATTGTCTATAAAGGAGACGTTGGTGTTGTTACTGACACCGGCTACTCTTCTTCTCATGGCATAAGCTACTAAGGGAATAAAAAAATATTTAAAAAGTACAGGAGACAGTAGAAAATATCTTGCGAATTAAGTTTCGCAAACATGTGAAAGAAAGCCCGAAATAGACTCCTACGTTTCCACAAACAAAACGCAGTCTACAAAGCCCTTCATAGATGGATGCACGTATAGAGTATCGGAGAATATGTCTCCCCAGCTATCTCAAATGTTTATTTTGATGTGTTATTAACTTGAAGGATGAATTATTGGCGCCTTTACCTGACACCGGCAGCACATCAACGCAGGGCACAATTTCAGTAAGCCTAGAAAGTTTACTGGGCAATTATTGCAATAAAAGAAATTTTGAAACCACCTCTCATTTATGGCGAGCCACCCTTAAATTAATGAGGCTTTTTTAAGGCAGTAAGAATTAAACAAAGAGTTAAACCCTTATTACGAAGCACAGTGCATTGCATGCTTCTCAGTTACGTAGTTACTTCGCAATTTTCATGTTTTGTAAACTTCAGACGATTATGCAAACCGAAGGGGGCTGTTATGACCACTGAAACCAGTATTATGTCCCATATACCTTACACAAAGTAGTCACCTATGTCTTTCTTGGTGAGGCTACAGAGCACAGAAGCGACTTGAGAGGATAATAAACGAGGGCAGTTCGCCATGAAATACAATAGAGAAATGAAAAGAGAGGAAGAGGCGATGAGAAAGACCGCAAATGTCCCTGATGAGTCGAAGCAAGTGTGGAAGCGGCCGCAGAGCCCTGTCACGACTCGAGGTGTACTTCCCGTGATGTTCTGTCCTCAGGAAGACGCGTGGCCTCAAACGAGATGACATGGTCGGTCGTACTACGCTGCGGTCCACGTGACAATAGACGGGGGACACTAGCAACGAGCGCTTGTTTCAAACGCGGCACTCCCTTTACCAGGAATCAATAGGGCGTCAGCTGGCAACCGCTGATGGTGCATGGACACACTTCGAGCGGCGGGAAATATGTCGCACGGACACGACGGTATGAACGGGAGTCGATATTGCACCGGAGAGCGCTACGGTAGCGGCGTTGATGCAATGGCTTGACCGCCCTTGCGACGCTGAGACGCGGCCAACAGATGTCTGACTGTGCCGAACAGTCACTCACTGAGCGTTTTATGTAGAGACAGCCAAAGAATAAGGCCATGTTATAGCTGGTGATGGCTCCGAAACGTAAATGGGCCCTTTTTTTTTACTATAACAAGGCCAGAACGAAAGACAATGCATTACTGCAGAAAAGACCACGGGGAGGAAGGCGTGTGTTCTTAGGAGAGTGTTTGTTCGCAGAGTTTGTCACCTATCTTCGTGCACTTTGCACCGATTTCACGCAGTATGTATGTATGTATGTATGTATGTATGTATGTATGTATGTATGTATGTATGTATGTATGTATGTATGTATGTATGTATGTATGTATGTATGTATGTATGTATAATGAGGGCGCGGAGATAATGTGTTACTCAAATGCCGATTGCGCTGCTTCTTGCTTACTTTTATGAAAAGAGAATTCTATACAGCCTTTCATTTTCCTACTTTTTCTTTATGGACTGAGTATCATCATTCTGAAATAGGATCGTACGAAGTAAAAAATATTTATTTATTTATTTATTTATTTATTTATTTATTTATTTATTTATTTATTTATTTATTTAGAAATAGATGGACGTTCAATGAACGGAATCAGATAAGACCAGAAGTTTTACCATACATGCAAACTAAAAGGTAGAACCATGCTAGGAAAAATGACTGCGAACTTTTCAAGAGCTACAAAAATACCGACATATGTAGACGTATGCGGTATCATTAAGGGCTGCACTACAAGGATAGCCTTTTAGTTAGGGAGATGGGAAACTTAATTAGGAAAATGAGGAGCGTTGCTCTGAGTGATACCATTCTACAGCCCGCTATATACTCCACACTCAGAACAAACGTACGTACGTCAGTACCAGCACTGGGACCAGTCGCCGAATATGCATTGCTCGCAAAGGTACGCGTTTCTTGCATACTCTGTTCATGTACTGAGAAGCTTGAGGTTTCTTCGAAAAACCTGCAACATGCTTCTTATTCAAACGTAATGTTTGGCTTCATCGTCGACGTGTATTTTCCATTCATAAAACATTGATTCAGGCCGACGTCTCAGTTTTTCTTGCATAATAAATTTCTCTCTCTCCATTCACAACACCATCAATAGTCCCGCCGTCGCGATACGTCGCATAGAACACGCTCTTTAATGCAAAAACGGTTCGTTTTACAGATTCGATGGCTCAATGGTCATCAAGCGTCCTATCCCCGCATTACTATACCTTACACTTGTGCTTCTTGTGTATTCCTACACGGCAGCTTACAAGTGCTCCTTACCCTGTTATTTCGCCGTCTATCGGCACACAACAGTAACAAAAAATTGCTCAGCGCCTACCGTAAGCGTTATGCTTCCAATTTATGCTTTCGCAACAGCTGACTACAGCGTGCTGATGCGTTACCGTTTATATACCAACCTCGACAATAAGTCTGCGTCGTCGAAAGAGGTTACGAATGCTGAAAGACAGGACTCGTATTTTTCGAGAACGAGAAAGCTTTGTCATAACGAAAACGAAACCACGCAAGAACCTTCCCATGTTTCAATACGTGCTTGCCTAGGTTTCGCAGACCCTTCGAATATTATTAGCAGCGAAGCTCTTCATGGTCGACCATGCGGCGTTGTCGGCGTTGTCACACAAAAAGTAAACGCCGATCCACTCTCACTATCTGCCCATTATACTATTTGGTGTTGGCTGTTATGCTAAGCACAATGTGCGATAAAGCCTCGAAAAGGTTTAGCTCCAAGTCGCAGGTTCGATCGCCGCAGCCACGGCCGCATTTACTTAGCGCGAAATGTTTTGGAAAGTTCTGTACCATACGAAGAAAGAAAGAAAGAAAGAAAGAAAGAAAGAAAGAAAGAAAGAAAGAAAGAAAGAAAGAAAGAAAGAAAGAAAGAAAGAAAGAAAGAAAGAAAGAAAGAAAGAAAGAAAGAAAGAAAGAAAGAAAGAAAGAAAGAAAGAAAGCGATAACATCAACAACTTAACACCCTTGCCAAATACGTCACGATTGACTAATAAAAGAACAGGTTCTCTGATCCAACGGTATCCAAGGCCTGGACCTGGCTTGAATTTTGCTGCTGCTTACACGGAGTCGCACCACCTCTCGTCGCCCAGTAAAGCGCGGTACCGAGGAAGTACAACCTCCATAATACAAAGTGTGATCGACATTGTGCTATATACACGCTGGCTTCGCTGGCTGGCTTCGCCGGATTGCTCGGTGAAATTTTAAATAGTTTTGATATAGACACTACGTTGTGCATGTAATAAGTGTGGTTGTTACACTGAGGAATTTTAGTCTACTTAACAGGCTATAAAAGTGCGGGTGTCGTGGCCATAAGGTTGCATTGAGTCGCTCTGCTATGACAAAAAGCTCTGATCATATCGTTAGTTGTGTATTTGTTCACACTATCCTGCAGGGATGTAAACAACTTAAGAAGTGTCTGTGATGGAAAGGTCGACGTGGGTGGCTGAGCGGGTTACACAATGTACGTGCGCAAAGACATCATTACGATAACTGTGAGTATACGAGAAGCCGTCTATGAGGCAGCTCGGAGACGCAATAATGTAAGTACGGAAACTTACGGCCTACATTTTTAAAATTGCTATATCTCTTTTTGTGTCTCGGTGCAGAGTGCTTCCTTCTGTATAAATTTTCGGTTGTTCCCCCGAGAGTCAACTCTCTCGATCAAAGAGGTTTCTCTCCTTTTTCTCTCTCTCTCTCTCTTTACATTCCCGTCCTACAATTTCATTCAGCCTCGAATTGATCGCCATGGTGTCCTTGCATCATTTTTTGTTCTCCCGTTTCCTCGATTAGCTTTTGCCCTCTCGTATCTCGAACTTTCGGCACAATGCCTCCAATTAGGGGTTCGCGATAATAGGATTGTCCCGGTTGGCCAGCTAAATGCGATTTTCAAAGCTTAGAATTCCTTTTCTTCCTTTTTAACTGCCTCTTTCTTTCCCTTTCCTTTTACTTTTTTTTTTTGCCATAGAGGTGATTATCTGCAGGCTGAAGGAAAGTTCTAAGCATTCGGAGGAGTTTTGAAAGGAGCTCCCTGTCGTTTATTCTGTTATTTATTTATTTATTTATTTATTTATTTATTTATTTATTTATTTATTTATTTATTTATTTATTTGAAAAGTCAACAGTGTCTTATTTGGCGGTGTTACTTGTGAATTCACTTCAGCACTCGGACACATCTGCCTGTGTCATAACGGTATGGTATAGATCAGCGTCTGTCGCACTGCTAAGCACGAGTACGTGGCTTCGATTCCCGCCCGCGGCGGCCGCCTTTCGATGGTGGCGAAGTGCAGGAAAAACCCGTGCACTTAGGTGCACGTTAAAGAACTCCGAAAAGTTTGCACTAATTCGGAGCCTCCCACTATGGCATGCCTGAAAACCGCATCGTACGTAGTTCTCGCGCGTAAAATAGCAAAATAATTTCATTGAGATCAGTGCGTGCTAAAAATCGCCGGCTGCTGTTTAAACGGCTATAACAATGAACCAGATACATGTCAATACAATGGCTGACTTCATAAAACTTGTCTTTCGTCCGCGCCTTTTCCCACTGCTAAGCGGGTTCCGCTAATGATACGACTAGCATCACGATTGGCTGAAATGTTTTCTAACGTACAACTGTAATATGTCTTTGTGAATGCGGAACCAGGTCGCAAATCACGACGTTGTAGCTATAGAGTTCCTCACAAATGCATAGAGTTAAATGTGGCATCACCATCTACGTGAGCTCCTTAATGGGCCGCTGTGCCACAATGGCACTGGTGGTATACAGGTACGTGCAATACGTGTGTGCGAAGCTTGCTTTTGCTGGAACCGAAAGACGCTTAGGCTAAAATGTGGATATGACTGCATAAAAAGAGTTTCTCCAAAAGCAACCCTCTGTAAACAGCTCTGATTCACCCATGCTACTTCTTACAATAAAGGATTACTCACCAACCAAGAGGCCAAGAGAGGAAAACAACACGATAAACGGCCGCGGAGTGGGCGTTGACGCTGCCGTCTGTCTTACAAACTTAGCAACTGGTAGCTAGCTGCTTCTTTACGTTACAAAAAACGCCACGTACGAGCAGAAGTTCTTAGAAGTGAATTTACCTTGCCACTGTTTAATGCTAAGTATAAGGAAAGCTCATTATGAGCTCCTTCAGTGGAAAATTAAACATCGCTACGAACGGAAGGCATCTTGCCGGACGTGTCCTCGAGGTGTCCGCGGATGCTATCCTGTGGGGTGCTATTATGGACACTGTCAAATTTCGCCATCTCTTTAAAATTTTGCAATGGCGGTATTCTTTTACCCAATTAAACAGCCTGTAGCTGCCCTCTGAGCCGATCAGAGCTGCCAACGTGGTGGAATTTGGTAACATGGCGGAATTTGGCAATGTCCAGGATACCACCGACCCCCGGACACGGTCAAATTCCGCTACCTTGTCAAATTCTGCAATGGCGGCATTGCGAGCCAATCAGGGAGCCCGTAGCAGCGCCCTAGGACAATAAGGGTTGACAAGATGGCCAATTTGACAACATGGCGGAATTTGACAAAGTCTAAGATATGAACACCCAATCGCCCGTGCAGGCGACAGCGTCCCAGTACTGGTTTTCCCTCTAGGTAGTTGTATAAGGACCTCTGCGATCGTAGCTGTTGTGACACCGGATAACTAACATATTAGCCAACGTTAGGTAACCTTTCCCATTATTTAGCGACTGTTTACGGTCACTTGCGGAATATCGCTAGCATTAGCCGATATTAACAGCCGTTTACCCACAACCCTATCAGTTAGCTACAGTGGCCTCCACGTCACCAATAGCGCCATCACTGTCACTCCCGTGTCCCTGCAACTATCCTCGTCACTGCCACCTTGGTTATCGCGCCCATTACAATTATCGTACTCTTGTCGCCACGGCAACCGTTGCGATTTTTTTATGGCAGTACTCATATCTTACCTCGGCGCAACTTCTCAAAATCTGTTTTATCATGTTTATTACAACAACCGCGCTTAAAAGAGGATCTGTATGGCTTTTTGGGCGAATATGCAGGAAGCTCTTCATTATACCATTTCCTCGAGAAGGCGCTCATAGAAATAAACCAGAAGTGATCATAACGCTTACACCCATGCTAAAGGCTTTCGGGAAAGACTTTCGTGTTGGAGAGGTGTTCGGATTAAGTCGGCCTTCACTTTGATGTGCCCGGTCTGGAACCGCGAGATGCAAAAAAGAAAAGAAAGCAAAGAAAAAATGAAAGGAACGGGGTATGTGGCCGAAAAAAATCTAGTATAATCCAATTTCCTATCCTCCAGTCATCGCTTTCTTCTTTTCTGTTGCTTTCATTTTTTTTCTTTCCTTTATATTGATCTCTGGGTGTGCATACTGTTCGCAGAAACGAGCCCAGAGAGAGTGAGAAAAAAAATAAGTGTTTACTTAATGAAGCAGCTGATCGCATTGCTCTCGTCTTATTTTGTTTCGCTTTTTGCGCCAAAATCAGCAGCATTTTACTTCCCTTTTTTTTCTATCGTTTCCTTCATTTCCATATCGGACGAAGTCGAGTGCCAACTTCAAAGGAGCCTGTAGTTAGTCAGTTAAGTAAGCTACTCTAAGGATTTCGGCGCCAAAGGCGGGCAAGTAGATGTATCGGAGGTAGAAGAGAACTTCGTTAGCTAACACTAATAAAATTCAGTTCGTGCACAGCGCCGTCTCATTACCGTAGTAAGTACTAAGTGGTCAGGTCTCCGCAAGAAACAGTCGTTCTTTGCCGCCATCTTCTTGCTTTAAAATATTCTTCGAGAATGCAGCGCAAACTTCATGCAGCCCCTTAATTTTTTACTCACTTTCTCTCTCTCTCTCTCTCTCTCTCTTTCGATCTATCTCTATCTGCTCTTGGGTGCAAGTTTGGATGCTCCTTTCACGCGATGCTACGCCAGCGGTAATGGATTGACTAGGCACAAGCGATGTCGTCCGGGCACATTGTTATCAATACCATAACAGTGAAGGATCGCGTTCGCTCTTTCTGTTCGCTCTTTTTTTTTTCTCGCCACCATCGTCCCACGGAGCGTATGCAGCATGATCAAATACAAAGTCAGCCCGGTAGAGTTTCTTCGTCTTTCTACGATAACAACCTTCCTCTCGGCTTCGGCACTGCGAGTCACGTTACATAGCGAGTCAACTAAATCCTTCAGTCAACTACAGAAAACAAATTAGACGAATGGTTGCATATTATTCAAGGCACACCGGCGTAAACTACGAGCCCGAACGACAAGCAAAATCCGCGAATTTTTTCTTTCTTTTTTAAAGTTCCAAGCATCGTGAGTAACCGATTATACACGTGCCGGCAGAACTTAAGCAGTTTCTTTTCAAGCAATTTCTTTTGAATCAAAAAAATTTTTCACTCTCAAGTGCAGGGTAACAACTTTCCGAAGGAAATACTCGATTGTGGAGGCAGCTACGCGTTTTCAACACCGCAGCAGCGTCGTGAGCTCCCCTAAACACGTCCAGAATGCCGAGTGTGCGGACCGCTATGCGCACTTCATTACGTATACATGGAGCAGGTGCGCAGGACGCCAGACCGCACGAAATTTCGCAGCGTTTCTTCGCTCGTTAAACGCGATTAGACGTCGGCCGGGCTGCGGTCGCAAGGAATACTGATTAATTCATCCTCCACGCTATAAAATAGGTCGAGAGCGCCTTGAGGAGGGCGTTTTATGAGAACGGCGCACATCGCTGTAGCTCCTCGAATACTTATAAGAGGCCCTGCGACTGGGGAGACTTTCGCAAGACAGGTACTATTCCTTACCAACGAGGGTATGTGTAAGAACGTAAACGGCCCAGCTTACGCCATAGGCCTTCTTTATTTACGTACGTGTAACTCGTTGTCTACACAAAGAAAGAAAGAAAGAAAGAAAGAAAGAAAGAAAGAAAGAAAGAAAGAAAGAAAGAAAGAAAGAAAGAAAGAAAGAAAGAAAGAAAGAAAGAAAGAAAGAAAGAAAGAAAGAAAGAAAGAAAGAAAGAAAGAAAGGCAACGGATCGAGTGGCCTTTTGTTTGTTAGACACAACCACAGGAAGTCAACAGACAGAGAAGCCAAAGAAATCATAGGAGGTGTTACCTCCTATGTTTTTGAACTCCACCGTGCGGGTTTCCGCAGAACTCATTTGACAGATGTTTTAATAAGATAACCTACATTTTAGCTTCAGCTCATAGCTTATAATTGAGTTGTGTTAATTATAAGACAAAAGCACATGAAAGTAGATGCAAATTGAGCTCGCCGCCGATAGGGACCGCACCCACAACCTTGGCATTACGCGTGCGACGCTCTACATACCGAGGTAAAGGTGGTAATCGTTCCCCCATCCACTTCCCTGGTATAATTTTCTTGCGTATGTAAACTTGACACTGTTCGGCATAGTGCCACTTGTGACCACGGCAGCAAAAGTGCAAGAGTCGCTTTTCTACATGATTCTATAGTGTTGAATTTTTGCTAACTGCGGCACTTCCTTAATGTGCTGGTGCTCTTTTCATTGATCTAAGTGCTTGATTTTTCTCAGCAACGTTGTGAGTGGCATGGCGGTAGAAATTTTTCTCTCTCTCTCTCTCTCTCTCCTCTCTCTCTCTCTCTCTCTCTCTGTGTGCGTGTGCGCGTGTGCGTGCGTGTGTGTGCGTGTGTGTGCGTGCGTCATCGAGACATCGATATCGCCCCATATCTGCGACTACGTGAACCCGCACAAAAAAACAAAAAGAAAAAGAAAGAAAACTGTCGGCGAATAGAAGGCTGACCAAAGGGTTGGCAAGTCCTGCTTTTCAAGTTCTTTTTATTGCCAATGCGCGGTGTTATGAGTGACCACCTGAGATGCTTTGGAGAGACGTATCCTTGTACACTTAGGATAATTTTTTACGCATGTTGTTTTTTTTTATTACTTGTTAGTTGAATATCAATTTCATAATAATGGAATAGCAGGCTCTAACGAAGCGCACCTTCCCAAGTATTACAACCAAATAAAAAATTATTGGAGCACAAAAGCAGCAGATAAGCTCGCATGATGCTCGAGTTTCTCTAAGTATATACACCTCCAAAAAACACTGAAGTATATCAGGCGACGTGAAGTAATGTGTTACAGATTACTATTTAGACATAAGGAATGAAGAAGGATAAGTAAGGAGCGCGCTTCAGGCAGAAACTGATACATAATAAATGCCACTTGCAATGCATAAAAAAATTGAGTTGTTCGCAGAATCCAGTAGCAGAGACCCGAATCAAGAATTCGTAGCCGACGCTAGGGAGGAAAAAGAAAACAGAAAAAAAAAGATGAACCAAGCTCCGACATCAGTAAGCCCATAAAGCACATCCCCTATACGAGGTGCCAGGCGCACAAAAGAGATAAAGCGACCGTGATGAAGAAAGATTATCAACTTCGTTATCCGGGGAGACGGCACGGTCCGAAGAAGAAGAACGAGTGACTGGCTGCAGCAACCCTTTATCTCCTCTGGAAGGCAGGAAGCTCTCCGTTCGACACGGATAAGTGGGATTAAGGAGGGATCAAATGCGGACGCACGGAGGAAGGATCCGAAGCAGGAAATGCGGATCCACGCAATGGAGTGGCGCCACGCTTTTCTCTCTCTCTGTCTCTCTTCCTGCTACGGATACGAAGGATTAAGTTCGAGAGGCATGAAATACGGCGGAAAATCCTGTACAGCAGCGAAAAAAAGAATGACATGGAAGGAGAAATGGGTACGCGGCATTGATGAAAATCAAGGTGAGTGGGTGTACTGTAATGAAATCAGTTTGTTTGAAATGGATGGAGGTACTATTATGGGCGGCGGTTGATGGTGCCGACAGGAACTATTAATGTCATCATCATGGGTTAGCCGGTTCTAACGTAAGGCCACCTTATCATGTTTTCACGTTTCAAGTTAAAAAAAAAGGAGAACGTTTAGAATACTGGCAGGGGGGAAAAAAAGCACAATTGAGATTGATAGAACATAGGTTGTTACAGGCGTTGTAACAGCCTATATTACGCAACGAACAAGGGAAGTGACTACTAACCATACCTCTACTGTCCATCCTGTTCGATAATAATAATAATAATAATAATAATAATAATAATAATAATAATAATAATAATAATAATAATAATAATAATAATAATAATAATAATTGACCTAGTGCTACGTTCCCAAGACCACGAAATATCAATCATGATATCACTCGCAATCATAAAAAAGACACGCTCGTCACTCGTCTTTGCTATATCAAAAACAGTGTTCTATTAATTTTCTCTATTTCTGCAGTTCTTGCATTTCTGGCTCGTTATAACGATGTAGATATTTCATACAATCGCTCAATTTTCATCTTGGCTTGGAGAACAGTTTTCGTAGACCGGATAGAAATACCTTCAGCTTTCCTAATTCGCTTCAGCTAAAGTGGCAACGTCCCCCCACCACAACTTCAGCGAAATCCGGGTCAACCAGAGGCAGTTGATCAAAATTGAAAGTATGGCGATGTTCTCAAAACCGCACCTTGGGTGACTTAAGCTTAGTTTATCGTGAGCCAAGAGTGCTACTGGTGTAGATGCACCGACAAAAAATTTCGGCAGGTACAATGTGTTATTTTTATAATTATTTACCTTCAAGCTTGTAACATCTAGCAACATGCGAATGTGCTCTTTTCCACCTGTAATTTTATGAAATACAAATATTTCTTGAGAAACCCGTGCTAAGTTTTGCAAACCACAGGCTAGTTCCTTTTTTTAGGAGACACTTGTCTACTTCAAAACCAAATAAAAATATATTAAGCATAAAAAAGAGACAGTAAGGACAACTGTTGGTTTGTCCTTGTCTGAACACACCTATATTTATACTCGCATATTGCCAGCTTATAAGGTCAAGGTTGGCGAGCAGCATCTTTTGGCTACACTTTGCTAGTGTCGGTAACGTTGGTTAGTGTTGACTACTGTTGGCCAGTACTGGCTTTGGATACCGCTGGTTAATTTTATTGTCACGGTTATCCAAGGTACTCCACAGTAATCCTAATGCCTTTTTTCTTTCATATAGCGCTAAATCGCCATCTATACAGAGCGTTAGAAATTGAGAAATTCGCTGGCATAAAGTGGAACCAACTCGCTCAGGGTGTCCAGTGAACTGTTTAGTAATTATACTAAATTATACACGTAAGTTGGCAAACATCGGTTGAAAGAAAGCAAGCGAGATGTCGCCTCGTTCCCTCACTCCTCGCTAATTGCCCAAGAATGTCATGTCCCTCTCTCTATATGTTTTTCTTTCCAAGCAATTCACGGCGTTGGGAGCCAGCAGAGAAGTGATGCAACATTAAATGCCCGAACCTCGTTATGACTCGTTTTCTCTTACTTCGAGAGTTTCGAAAGTCGTCCACATTGTATAAGTGTACACGTCGAGAGGCTCGTTTAAAATGGAGCGCGAAATGACGTCAAGCCTGCACGCTTTGCGAGGCGCCTTTGATTTGGACGAGTGCCACTCTTTTGTCAAGCGTCACAAATGCGACGTTAGCAGGAACAGCAGACAGAAGACTATTACGAGAGGCACAAACGTCGAGCAGTCGGAAGGCATTGCTTTTCGACCTTCCAGATAAGAAAAAAAGACAAAGAAAAATAAGCAAGTCGCGTTTAGCTTCTTCAAAGAGAACTTCTGGTTCGCCGAGCAGCTGTCCTCTTAGTGAATTTTATATTTTTTCTTTGAAATTTCTCTTTTCCATTTCACTGTTGGAAGTAATTTAACAAGCTAACACTCGTTTTATACTCCATTCTTGTGCTCTTTGTTGGCGGCGCTTTATAACTGCAGTGCCAATCGCTCTATTTTATTCTTCTAAACAGATCCCATTTTGAAAGCAGCACACGTGTTTAGTGTTAATTCCTTAATGTCCTGCCTAGCATGCTCATAAGCCCGCTGTAACGAGTGTAGCGGTAAAAGGGCTTTGCTCTTTCTTTCACCGTAACGTTAATAAACTGAAAGAAGCCGCACAAAGTTTAAGGCCGAGATTATTACTGCAAATTTAAGCTTTGCCATGTCTTTTCCTGCTATATCGACCCGCTTATGACATTACCAGGAGCTGAGAGATTTTTTTTTCTTTCGGTAGTTGTAGTAAAATATAGTCAATAGTAGCGCACGTCTGTGGAACAAATACGAAGAAACGTTTAATTAAAAGAGGGAAGGAAGAATAGAGTTTAATCGAAGTCTAGGGTATTCACCATGCTACGTGCAGAGCTCAGTAAGCTTGACATGTGTTGTTTTAGATAATGTAAAAAACAACGAGGATGAAGGAAATGTACAGTATGTGGGGGAAGAAAGGAAAGAATAAATCAATGGAGTTCAGGTAATGGTTTAGACAGATTATTAGGATCTCCAGTAAGCCTAAATGCGGCGGCGAGTACATTTCTGATAATAATTAATAAACACATATACAACAGCAATAACACGGAAACGAAAATATGTTCCTCAGTTCGTTATGATATCATACCAGGATGTTTTTTCTTTGTTTCATGAATCCATCAATCATCCAATTAATCATTTCCTGAGGTAAGCACTTTTGCACGTTTTCTTCCTGAATTTAATGTTTACCGCTGAATTTATAGTTTGCCTTTGTTAGTTAAACTATTAAGATTGCAAATATATGTATCGCCCCGCCACGGTGGCCAAGTGCCTATGGCACTTGGCTGCTGATGCGAACATGTTCCCCTGAACATGTTCGCATCAGGGGGCTCACATGTTCAGGGGAGCATGTTCCCTTGAACATGCTCCTCTGAACATGTGAGCCAAATATTATATTGCTCTGCACGCACCAGGACCTCCGTGATTTGGTTTGAAACGCAGCTGGAATGCGCCCGCTCTTCTTTCAGCATAGCCCCGCCACGGTGGTCTAGTGGTTATGGCACTCGGCTGCAGATCCGAAGGTCGCGGGATCGAATCCCAGCAGCAACGGCGGCTGCATTTATATGGAGGCTAAATGTCGATGCCCGTGTAATTGTGCGATGTCAGTGCACGTTAAAGAACCCCAGGTGGTCGAAATTTCCGGAGCCCTCCACTACGGCGTCTCTCATAATCAGAACTGGTTTTGGGACGTTAAACTCCACAAATCAATCAATCAAGTTCCCCGAGCCATCCACTACGGCGTCTCTCGTGATCATATCGCCGTTTTGGGACGTACAATTCCAGAAATCGATGAAATAAACGTAGGTAAAAATGTTTCTTCAAGATTCTAGTCTATAGTGCTCGCCAAAAGGCTACGTAACGCTAGACTCGGGACACCTACACTTGACATTGTCGCAACGGACGTGATGTAGCCGCACCCATCACACGGCGGCTCTTCGCGCGCAAGTGTTGCAAGACGAGCATTACGCCCCACGAGAGGCACTGCGCAGCGGCGATAAAGAAAATGAATCGAGGGAAAGTGAGACATACACAGCGTACGCTAAACGCACCGACAGCGTACCGCAACTTCCGTTCAGTGAAACGGAAGACGAAGAGATGTGTTGAATGAAATGACCGCGATACGGCGTGTCAGTGAGAATTCAGACCCCGCGGGCTGTTAGCGGTTTCTCCACCCGGATCACCCCTGTGGGTGCCGTAAAAGGGGCGGCAACACGGCGTTCGTGATAGGGCGTTGAAAGCGTTTTCTCATCGCTCTCCAAGCACTGGCAAAACCCCCGCCTACTATTTCCACGTGGTCTTTCATACCCACCACTTTTCTGCAACGCCTTCTTAATTATTTTTTTCCCCGCAATCTCGAGATGTGTGTTTGCGCTTGCAAGGCGCCGTAAGTGCAGGATTCAGTGCCGCAATGGAGCAATATACGTGTCCCCTATTGCCCCGACATCCAGCGAAGTGGGTCACACGTATTCGGATGGGTCGTAAGTTAGAATCCGGCGTACTGTCGTATCATTATTTTTTTTTTCAATTACGAATTGACATATTTCTTGTTGATTCGCATCATTCTCTATTTACGGTTAAGAGATGCGGCGATGTTGGACAAACTCATTTCGTCACAGAACGTCATTTCGTAGCATTTCGCGTGTTTAATGACAAAATATAAACCATATGAGGAAACGAGAAAATAAAGAAACAGCACCAGAGGCTGGGTACTAAGTGCCCATAATAAACCAGATAAACTTTGAAAATTGGAAGCCGTGCAGAAAGCGACGGTATAAACTGAGTAACCATCATTCACATGTGTAAGGCAAACATCGGCAAACAAGGACACTTGAAAGACGGATATTTGCCGAAAACATCTGATTGCTTACCATTCCGCTTTTACCCTTTTCGACCAGGGTGATAAATTTTTCGCTTTTCGTATTCGCGAGTGATAGGGTCAATTTCATCGCCTTTTATTTTCCCGTGCTTCGGAATCCCAGGGCAGGCAAAGTGTTCTGCTATAGTTCAAACATTGAAGTCAGTAGCGGAAAGTGTGTGGCATTGTTCAGAAAGTGCCGTAGAACACGGGAGCGTTCGATTCCGCGTCGCGAACGGAATCCGTGTCCGACATGATGGCGAAGAATGAAGTTAACGGAAACGGAGACGAGCGGCATTTTATCTCCAAATGTGCCCTTATGCCCATTCCACAAATATGTTTCATCGCAGGTTTATTCTGTCATTGACAAGCTGCTTTACATTTTTAGCGTCAATATATGCTAAGATTTTTGCTTCCGAACGACGCAGAGACCCGTGGAGTAAGTGGCACAAGGAGGAAAAAAAAAAAGATAAGGAAATCCCTTGGCGTGCATCTACAAGAAGAAAATATTGCGCTAAATAAAGTTATAAGAAAATATGTCAGTCGACCCTAACAATGAACGCGTATCTTTAGCCAAAGCCGGCTGGCCAATGACAAAAGAGACACTTGCGAACGATACGTTTTGTAAATTCGACCGCGTGTCGTTTTGTAATGCTGGTGTCGCGCGGGCGCTTCGACGGCCTTCGAACCGACGGTCCATCGACTCAAAAGTCATGTTTGAGCTGCTACACGGGTGGTTTCGATAGCCGTCGAATCGATAGTTGTTCGAGCTCGATAGACTATCGACTCGACGGCCACCGAAAAACCGCCCGTGTAGCAGCTTCAAACATGACTTTTGAGTCGATGGACCGTCGGTTCGAAGGCCTTCGAAGCGCCCGTGTGACACCAGTATTACAAACCCTTGCGATAACTGTCGTATGGAGACGCCGCAACACATCCCGACCCGCTGTCCTCTCTATAGTGCACAGCAACGCTCACTCGCAAACGCTCTATAGCCCACCTTGACCACAAAGTCAATTCGAAACCGTTCTGAAATGTGCGAGGAAATCACTGTAGCTGAGGGTGACGAAGGCAGTGTTGAGGTCTTTAAAAACAACAAAGTTGCACAGGCGGCTATAACAGTGATGTCGCATACTACACAAAAGGGACTCACTGTGACGTTGTGATATACATTCTCTATAATATCCCTTTTCTTAACACTCTCGACTTAACTTTCAATCTCCCCAACAAACCATTTCCCTTGTGTAAGGTAGCGTGCCGGTTTTCCCAAACTGGTTAACCTCCCACCCTCTACCTTGTTGCCCCACCCCCCTTTTTTTTCTACGTTTTTCTTTTCTTTTCTTTTGTGGGCGACGCGTGGCCACCCCGGGCTTTTCGGAGACACGCGGTACGTCTTTTTCCTTTGTCCCTTACTTGTCCCGTATAGAGATCATGTACTAGCCAGCAGAAAAAGAAGAAAAAACGAAAAAGAAAGAGAGAGAAGGAAATATGAAGCAATATGGCGCGCGAGAAACAATATGCGAGGCTTTCGGAGAGCCGTAAACATGGGTCACCGAGAATTGAGCAGTTTATATGCGCGGTGTCTGTACGTTGACCCTGCTGATATCCCACCGCATGCGGAGTTAATAAACAATCCTGAAAAGCCGGTGGAGGGCATTGACGCGTCGAGTCCCTAACCTTCAAGTCGGATCCAAGTCCCGAGCCACACGAGCCGGCGACTGCGAGAAAAGCAGTAGATTCGTATAAGACGAGCTGTAAATGCGTCTCTCCGGAGACTGTACGACCTGCTATGACAAGAATATTTTTAAAAAGAAGACAAAGGAAATAAATAAACATCCCGAAGGAAACCGTCGTGTCTCCGAGTTCTCTTTCTTTTTTATCATTTTCCTTCGGTAGTTTGCATATTCTTTTTCTTTTCGTGCTTATTACAGTGATAGATGCTAGAAAAATAGGGTAAAAAGCAAATTTAAACACACCCCCTCCCTCGATTGTTTTATTATTCCTGCCCGCATCTACTTTCTCGTGCTTTTGAAACAACGCAAGATGTGAAAGCAGGGAAAGTAAGAGCAGGAGGGGGGCGGGGGGGGCAGTTTGCATATTACCTTTGGCAGCTCCTCTTACTCCTCTGTCGACCCCGCGCTTGCAAGCTCTTGGCTCCCAGGGGTGACTCATGCAAGTAACTGCCCTCTACGAAGCAAGCGCGCTACGGTCTCAATCCTATTTCGCATGTCGCAGCTGTCTGACGCAGTCGCGCTTGCTGCAGACGCCTTACAAAGAAAACAAGAAATAAAAATAAAGAAATGAGGTGAGGAGGAAAGGGGGACGTACTGCAACCAGCGAGACGTACTTTGGAGCAGCAACCGGGGACCAAAAGGGTCACGCACATACAAACGCAATAAAGCCATTTTTGCCGATGTACGCAACTTTGCAGTCGTGTAACATAATCTAAGCACACCTCGTATGTCTTGGTTCTACGTCGTGAGCTAGCGATTGCACGGCGCTATTTCGGCGTCTCGCCCAGGATTCACAGTGGTGGTTACGCCGAAAGCATAACGAGACCCTAAGGATACACAATGTTTCCCTGGCAATAAAGCCCCTTGTAACGAATGTCTCCGGCGAGCATTCGCAATACTCCAGCGAGAGAGAGAAAACATATGAGAGGAGAAGAGAGAGCCTAACCAGGATAACCAATCTGCGAAGAGCACACTGGAAGCATTCTTCAAGATTAGGATGCGAAACGGCCGTCCATCTCCAACGCACTGCCGTACGACTGGACGACCGACTATACTATTTGTTCAGAACTTTCTAGAGGAATTGCTAAAAGTACTGCGCGCTATTCAACAACGATTGCGCTGTGCAAGTGGCCATTGGCGGTGCGACCTTGGTTTTTTTTAGACGCTCAGAATCAGGTTTTACCGTTCCCACTTTTTTCTCTTTTTTTTTCGCTCATTTTGTAGTTGCGGAATGCTTTTCTCGTTGGAGCCATTGTGTACTCGAAAAGAATGGTCCACGATTTATTTCGGACATGAACCTCCTTGCCCGGACAACGTGTACTCGGGACTGTATACAGTTACCGCTTAACTATTCTTACTCTATCGTTAGAAGAAGGTACCCGAAAGAACGCAGGTTTAAATTCGGCCGCGGCGGTCGCATTTCAATGGCGGCGCATATGGCAGAAGCCCGTGTATCCTGTGCGATGTCCAGTGAACGTTAAAGGACCGCACGTGCTCACAATTTCCGTAACCATAAACTACTGCGTTCCTCTCTTTTTCATTATTTCATTCCCTTTTCGCCCCGCCGCGGTGGTCTAGTGGCTATGGTACTCGGCTGCTGATCCGAGGGTCGCGGGATCGAATCCCGGCTGCGGCGGCTGCATTTCGATGGAGGCGAAATGTTGAGGCCCGTGTGCTGTGCGATGTCAGTGCACGTTAAAGAACCCCAGGTGGTCAAAATTTCCGGAGCCCTCCACTACGGCGTCTCTCATAATCAGAGCTGGTTTTGGGACGTTAAACCCCACATAACAACAACAACATTCCCTTTTCGCCATCCTCACGGACGTGGAGCCGTGCTCTGCAAGGGCTGCAGAAAATAGCGCCTTTTCCTGAACCGAATACCATTTATTACTAATTTTACGACGTAGTGTCGTCATAGTTCGGCGTTATGTACGGAGTTACAACTACGTATGCTTGAGACGGGTGTTGACTCTTTGATGTTGCCCTATTACATTCCAAAGCGTAGTCCGCTGCGGTGGTGTGTGGCTATGGTGCTTGACTGGTGGCCTGAAAGATGTGGATGAGATCCCGGCCGTGGCGGCCTCGTTTCCGATGAAGGCGAAAGTGGCGGCGGAGGAGTAGGAGGAGGAATAAACCCTTATTTTCGAAACGACGCTCCGAGTGATGCCGGGTGCAACCACAAGGTGGGAGGACTCTTGGTCCAGGAACCCTCTGGCTTCAACTGTCCTCTTCGCCCTGGCGACGAGTTGTCACTGGTCTTCCAGGTCCATGAGAGCGATATTGGCCTCCCACGTTGCGAATAAGTGGTCTTCGCGTGCTTCTGGTGCTTGGTTCGCGTGTGCCTCCGGTTGCATTTCGCAGTCAACATGGCAACGGCATTCCAGGAGCAGGTGCGCCAGGGTGTCGCGTACACTGCAGAGCGGACAGAGATAGCTGTATAGCGTCGGGTATAAGCGGTGCATTAGCATGCAATGGGTGTAAGTGTTCGTTTGCAGGCATCTTAATAAAGTGCTTTCTTCTCTTGAAAATTTTGGGTGATGTAGAGCATACACACGTCGTCCGACTAGGTAGTGCTGCAAGAGGCCCCCGTATTGTGCAATGGCTGAGCGGTAGTGAACTCCAGGTGATAAAAATTTCCGGAGCCTTCCACTACGGCATACCTCATAATGACGTCATGATTTTGACACGATAAACCTTGTAAATTGTTATTAATTCCTAAGGGTAGCAGCGCCAGTGGGTTCTTCTTCATCTGCATATAACTCGACAAGAGCTAGCACAACAGTGCGCAAGCCTTAGATTGGAGGCAACTGCTAGTTACGTCTTCTCTCCATGACCCGACAGGACATATCTGGTTATTTGGGTTGTGCAATGCCGAAAAATATTCCAACCCGAAGGGCCATGTCTCATCGGGGTTAAGTGCATGTTTCCGGCCCAACGGGTTCGGAAACGCCGTTCTTATTACCGCTGGGAGGGCCTTTCATCGGCGCTTGGTTTAGAAAAAAAAAAGTAAGAAAGATTGCATGCATGCGAAGCCATTCACTTTCACAATCGCGGTGCGCGAGCGCAGCCGAAATTTTCTCGACTGTCATCATTGGACGGCGAGTCCGCGATAGAGATTGCGGAGGTTGAGGAAGGGCCATGTGTAGCGAGAGTGTTCTTAAAGAGATTACTTTTTAGAAACATTCAGATCCAATCTCCGCTCGTGGTCCGAATGGCCGCCACTTCGATGCCTGCTGGAACTAATCAAGCAGCCTGTGGTACACAAGGGAAACTGGAGCAATCAAGCAGCCCGTGGAACACAATGGAAACTGGAGCTCTAATTTGGCACTTGGAAAGTTCAGCGCAGTCGAAGCAGTTCGAATCGCAAGATGGGATGAGAGAGCAGAGAGAGTTCTCGGCTGAATTGGCGGGACACCGAGGTCGACGCAATCAACGAATCGGGAGTTTAACGAGATAAAAGGCAACTTGCAACCGTTCGCTTCGGAACTTATAACAAGCTGACGTTGACAGGCAGTTTCAAAGATAACAGATGCGCAGCCATGACTCAACGAAGCATACACGGTCCTTTGAAATGTACTGTGTCCAGGAGCATACGGATCAACAGTCATTTCGTATAAGTGGTCCGCAGGCCTTGGACAGAACAGCTGTCTCAGGTCAAGTTGCGCCATATAGCGTAGTGATATGGCGACAGCTCCTGCGGGAAGTAACGGTGCGCTGACGCAGCTGATGTCTTAGTGCAGTATTGCAGTGACATACACACTTGACAGGCAGTCACCGAACACAACTGTCTTGTCACATTTTTCAATGAATGCGTTGACAGTATGAGTTGGCGGATTGCTTCGCATACTGTGGTGAGTCGCCGTTCATGAAAAGAAAAATAAAAAACCTTATGTTGTTAGAACAATGAAGGAACTCGGGTCGCAGAAGATGTGCTAATTTGCATGCCTCATTCCCAGGCATTTAGGGTCGAGCTCTTTAAAACCGAAGTCTAGGAAAGGATATGCTCATTGCTATAGTGCTTAAAATAACATCTTCTTGCAAAAATTCGGCAACTTTAACATACTTTATGCTTATTCGCAATTGTTCCCATGTAGGCATACCTGCGCACATTTATGTACTTAGACACACTATATCGGTAAAACGCTGGTTGTGTTGCATCAATATGCGCAAAACGACGCAACGTCAAAGCCAAAGCAGTGACACTAGGAACACATGTACCGTAAGAAACGACATAATTGTTTTATGTCAAGGCCTTTCCACCCAGAGAGAAAAAATGAGCAACGCAACATCCCTTGCTCTCATTTTCAAGAATAAGGCTAGAGGAATCAGTTATTACTATTTTTAAACACACACATGTAAGACTGAAATAAAAAGAAAGGAAATAACCAACCTGGCGGTTGCGCAGCAAAAGGGGCCGTGAGAGATGCCCACTATTTACAGAGCATAAATAGCACAGAATATATATACAAATAGCAAGAAAAGAGGAACGAAAAAATGAGAAAATGACATATCATGCCAACTGCGGATAACAGCGTTCAAATGTATAAGTTGCTACGGTATACGAACAAAAAGCAATGGTTGTATAGCTCACTTTGCCAAAAAGAAAAGAAAAGAATTGCAAAATAGGGGCGAGATATAAGGGATCATACGGCTCATGTAAAGGCACGGGAAATATGTAACATAACCTAACCCACAATTTAAGAATTCAAGGAAAAGTAACGTGAGGAAAGCAGTTGTATCTCCTGACGAGCGCCCACGTTTCACTGAGCACCATCTCTGCTTTGCCAAAGCCCCAATCGTCCAAGACCTCTTTCTCCGTTATTCATCCCGGACATTGTAAAAAAAAAAAAGGCGAAGTTCAGGCACGTCCGGACCATTATTCACCGCTACGTGCGTCGCTTGCCGATACGGGTCTTGCCCGTTTTAGCTTTTGCATAACAAAACAAATATTTCGCTCCCGTGAGTGCGCGAGTTTGAGCTCTAGCTAGCCCGACCTCGAGGCATTACGACATCCGAGTATATAAAGCGAAAAATGCTCTCCTTCTAAGTCAGATGAAAAGGTAACCTTGGGTAACGTGTTCGGGTTTATGTCAGAATAGGGCCGCTGCTCACCGGCGATCGCTCGCAAGGTTTGGGTACGATTTAGTTGGTATTCCACCGGGAAAACAAAAACTATAAAAGAAGTAAGCGCCACAGTCTGCAGTAACTATAAAGGTGCGGTATTCTCATCACCTTACTCTACTCTTAGAGGAATGAGCTGCTTCGGCAAGCAATAAATAGAGCAATGTCAAGTCTCAGATGCCCTTATATAACGGAGGAGCTTGTACGCTGCGCCGAAAGGCGCATAACTGAAGCAGCACAACTGAGGCGCTGCAGTTTGTGCACACAGACCAACATAAACAGAAAACACCAATCTTTGACCTTTCTTTATTTCTTTTATAACAAACAGCCCTTTTGAATTCAGTAGACCTAGTTTATTATCCGTACCTAACGCGACTGGTTAGGCCGTGGAACTTCTTTCGCGATTGGGATAGGGGCTTGCAAATTTACCCCTCGTACGGGGAATTTCCAGTAAGTGCGAGTCGTGAGCCCGCATCATTTACGCCACTGGCCGTTGTACCACCCGTCGCAACGCTCTTAGGCGAGTACCTTTGGTTATTACTAACATAATTCATTCGAGTGAGAGTACCAGCTGTCGTAACTCTTTAACAATGGCTAAACCGTTTGAGAAACACCAAGAAACTATCGGATAAGCGGTACGACTGTTGCAGGTATCTGCAAAAAGGTGTTTGTTGAATTTGTCCCCCTGGTATGGAAAAAAAAATTCACAGCATATCCACGGAGTGAATGATGGTGAGTGGGCGAAGCTCCGGAAGTTCATCGTAGATCGTGCCGAGTTCCGGATAAATTTAGTTAACGCGCACGCTACGAATCCTTATGGTTCAACTACGCACAAGTGAAATCTCCCACCAGCACTTCATTGCAAGTCAAGCTCCAGTGCATATATATATATATATATATATATATATATATATATATATATATATATATATATATATATATATATATATATGGGTGGCCGGTGAACGGTTCCCCAGCGCGAGCAGTCGGTATTTTTCAATCAAGAAACTCGCTAGAAGACGCTGCCTGCGCCAACGTTGTCCTCTCGCGGGTGAGGGCGCGTTCTCCTTCTTTGCGAGCTGGTACAGCGTTCATCGAAGAAACTTCTTTGCGAGCTGGTACAGCGTTCATCGAAGAAACAGCGTTTCCATAGTCAACGCGCGCCTTTCGCTCTTTCTGTCTCTCTCTCACACAAGAAAGCAGATGGAAGAGTGAGAGAGCTCGCGCGCCGGGAGGCACGCGCCGAGGGCGAGCGCGAGCCTCCCGGCGGCGCGAGGTGGCTACATACATACATACATACATACATACATACATACTACTACTACTACTACTACTACTACTACTACTACTACTACTACTACTACTACTACTACTACTACTACTACTACTACTACTACTACTACTACTACTACTACTACTACTACTACTACTACTACTACTACTACTACTACTACTACTACTACTACTACTACTACTACTACTACTACTACTACTACTACTACTACTACTACTACTACTACTACTACTACTACTACTACTACTACTACTACTACTACTACTACTACTACTACTACTACTACTACTACTACTACTACTACTACTACTACTACTACTACTACTACTACTACTACTACTACTACTACTACTACTACTACTACTACTACTACTACTACTACTACTACTACTACTACTACTACTACTACTACTACTACTACTACTACTACTACTACTACTACTACTACTACTACTACTACTACTACTACTACTACTACTACTACTACTACTACTACTACTACTACTACTACTACTACTACTACTACTACTACTACTACTACTACTACTACTACTACTACTACTACTACTACTACTACTACTACTACTACTACTACTACTACTACTACTACTACTACTACTACTACTACTACTACTACTACTACTACTACTACTACTACTACTACTACTACTACTACTACTACTACTACTACTACTACTACTACTACTACTACTACTACTACTACTACTACTACTACTACTACTACTACTACTACTACTACTACTACTACTACTACTACTACTACTACTACTACTACTACTACTACTACTACTACTACTACTACTACTACTACTACTACTACTACTACTACTACTACTACTACTACTACTACTACTACTACTACTACTACTACTACTACTACTACTACTACAGAGGAGGGAACGACCCACACCCTAAGGAGCTTCGCCCCGAAAAATTAAAATAAAGTGGGGGTAGCCCGCGCCACCACAAGGTATATCGGGTTTAAATTGCACCTGAAAGAATTAAGGGGAAGTGTTCCCAAAAGAAAATTTTACGGAAAGCCAATTGAGCAAAAAAAATATATGTATTCGGAAGCGAGGCCTCCAGTGTTTTTCCTTGTGTAATAAAGGCAGGAGATAAAGACTGTGGTACGGTTTGAAATGCATTGTCAATTGAATGAAGCTTAACGTAGCGGTTAGCCGGCCTTGTTCGTACAAGTGCACTTGTTCGTGTGTTTCTTTTTTCCTTTTTGCATCATTGCAGTGTTTATAGAAGTATGCGGCAGAATGCTCTTACCTAAGTTTTAAGATAAGACAGCTGTTACAGTGGACCGACGCTCTGGTCTGTCCGAAAGGTGAATAAACTTTGATATTGAGGGAAAGTTCAATATTTAGCAACAGTCATAATGACTGCTGGATCGCTGTAGGACAACTCACCGAGCAGAACACTTATAGCGATGCAGCAGCGGGAAATATTACGCCATGCTACAGCTCAAATTTATAATTCAGCGCGCGCTGAATTATGAACGCGTGCACGCACATAAAGACTTCACGACCAACAACCTTATATATATCTAATTCACTAGGAGTACATTAAGGTTAATTTCCCTAAATAATGATTTCGTGTGTCTTGATTACCAGGCTGCCGAATCTCATCGTGAATCGGTGCTTGTTTTCTTCGGATTCAGTGATCAATGGGGAGTGCACTCATGATCTCGGTATTACCACATCCTTTCCAGTAGATTAGGCGGATCGTCGCCGCAAAGCATCTCAACGAGTGTCTCAATTCATCAAGGCAAATGTCCGTCGCAATCTCGATTGCGGATCTCCGTGTTTCGACAACATCATTTTGAAAGTAGATGCCTGAATTACGCTCTATGTATACAGAAGATGTCACAATTTGCGCGTAATGTATTGTCAACACGGTACTGGAGCAGTGGTGCTGCTTTTTCGCAAACATAGCCTTTTGGGACCTCCATCGCCGAGCCCGGAGCAAGAGGGAAACAAAGGTTAGAGTTGACTGACTGAACAGAAAAAAATGCAGATCCCCCGTCCGGTTGGCTACCTGTACGCTGGGGGAAAGCGAATTGCAGCTGATGTCTTGCAAAGGATGTCTTGGATATCGATAAGGAACCCCAACTGCGTGACCGGTGGCCTCACAGCAGTCTGTTTGCTTCCCCTCATAAGGGGTGGAGATCTGCCCGATATGTTCTCTACATATCCTCCTCAATCGAGATGCCTTATCGCCCGCGTGTCGGATCAGTGTGTCACCAGCGTGTGAGTGCACGGGGACTTCCTGTGACGTCGCAATTAATGTACCGCATTTCGACTTTGTTGCGACCGCAGCTGCTACCCTTTAATGAACTGTTATGTGAGGCCTTTAGGACTTCCGTTATGTTCTGTAGGATACAACAGGCTTTCTGCTCAGGTGATATCGAATGCTGTGGCTTCCACCGGTGGCACAACATTATCATCTTAATTTTCTCGCACTAACGCTGTCTAAAAGAGAACAATAAATAGGAGAAGAATTTTATTTGGTTTAGTAAACTGCACTTATGAAAGGGAAAGTTAGCATCCACCCGTTTTGTAGCACAAAACTGCACTGTCACAATTACCAAAGGAACCACTCTTGTCTGGAAAATGCGCTTGATATATAAGCTAGAAAGTGAGGCGGAAAAAAATGAAGACACAAGCCGCACAGCCGCACAGGTAAGCAAGCCAATGAAAACAAATGTGCGCTTGTCGGAACTGGTGACAAAATATCTAAAACAGTCGCCTCATTTTAATAACAATGAATTCAGGTTTACAGAAGGCTCGGTGTTTACTCATGCAGATATTGGACTATTAAGGGCACCGACAACCAATACTTAGATATCTGTTTTTGTTGTTGTCTTTTTTTATTATTATTTCAGCGGAAAGCTTACCGGTTAGAGTGTGCCCGATCACGCAGTGGCAACGGGGAAAACGCCATGAAATATTTTTTATCAGAAATTTCTGCCTATGGAGTTGTATACGCAACACATGTTGCAGCCGACAGGCCCCAAGTATATTTGCGCGAGGTTCTGCCGCGACAGAGCGCATGCGCGCGACGCATGGGAGACGCCGCACGCATGCGCCGCGTTAGAAAGCAGGTTTTCGGTTGCCGCGAACCAAAAACCTGCTTCTTTTACTGCACGGAAAGCAAAAAATAGAGCGGGGAGACACTTTTACGTACCGACTGAAATTTTTAGCCCGAGTTATGGTCCTATAAACATCAGCAGGCGACGTACAGTAATTGAAGAGACTCCAGAGCGCAGTACAAATGCTTCACTACCAGACTACGCCACGTTTCAGTGTGGTCGCGATTTTCCAGCTCAGCTTAAAAATACAAATCCTTTTCGAATCTCGAAAGCGTGCTCGATTCCATCACTATAACGATCCTTCCAAAAGCGCACAAAATCCCTTTCACACGCTCTGGCCAGCTTGTCGATCCCTTTTAAGGCACGTGCCGGCGGGCCTTCGAAGTACGTCCGGGCTTTGCGTTTTTGTGTGCGCTGGCGTTTCCTTTACGGCGCCATTAGCAAAACGATGTATTTCGTGACCTTCGCACCATTCACAGGGGTGGCTGAGACATAGCGGGACGTCATTAAAGCGCGAGTAATAATTAATAACCAGCGCGCCGTCTCACGGCCGCGTCAATCCTTGACCACGCAGACGTGAGGCGGTGAATAATTAAGCGACGTCCGCGCTAAGTGGTCGAAGGACACGTGACATTCACTTTCAAAGCGGCGGCAAGTGATTGCAAAGCAAAAGAACTGTTGGCTCGCGGGGATCTCGCTCACACACGCAAGCCTGGGGCAGTCAGTTCAAGGTCTTTAAAGAACCGTAGCGCTACGGTATCGCTCGAGACGCGATCCTCGGTGCTCAACGTACAATGAAGGTCGAAACAAAATCTTTTGACATTTGCAAAGCGGTCTGTACCCGTTTAACGATATAATAATAATAATAATAATAATAATAATAATAATAATAATAATAATAATATTAATAATAATAATAATAATAATAATATGTTGTTGTTGTTGTTGTTGTTGTTGTTGTTGTTGTTGTTGTTGTTGTTGTTGTTTGCTATGGATGCATGAATACAAAGGGACGCAGAAGAAAGAAGCAAGCAGCAAGCTGGAAAATGCCAGAAGGCCTGCCTAGTCTTGTGTAGGAGGGAACAGATAGGTGAAACGTCGACGGAAAGGAAAAAAAATTAGAAGGGAAGAAAGTGAGAGAAAGGAAGAATAAATGCGGACAAATTCAAATAAAGAAACATAAGAATGTCTGTAAGCGGGAGGCCAAATCCGTCCTGTTCAGAAAAGTTAATATGGTTCGATGAGTCTGGTCACATCGACAATCAGTTGTATCTGTTACGTTGCCTTGGGATCCCGCAGATTGTGATTGTTGCAGCAACATTTTTTTTTTTTTGTATTCGTTTTACGCACGTCCGGCGATTGGAACCGCGTACCTGCCTTCAACGAAGATTTGAGATTATATGTGGATTCACTCAGCCTTTCTGATCCTCAATCTACACATTACTTCAATAATTTCATTGTTAAAACGTAATCTTTGTCATCAAGATTATATATTTCGTTACGATACCTGCGCACAATTCATTATAGAGCTGGATGACGTTTTCGCACGCACTGTTTGACGCAGTTTGTCGAACTTTTATCTTATTGTGTTATGAATACAGCTTCGAATAATACAAAGGTAACCCGCCTCGCGTATACAGCAGTATATATAGCAATGTAGTGCTACTGAGGGTTGGCGCTGTGTGCCCGTTAGGTTCGCAGGTTCGCAGGTCGTAAAAGTCGATGACGCGCTAAATACCCGCGCGCTAAGCGTAATGACTAACTAGTTGCCTTGCATGCTAACCATTTTTGCTAACTATTTTTTCATCGACCAACTAAAGACTAAATACGCAATATGATGCGGGCAATAAACATAGCTGCGCTTCTGCGCTACGTTCTCCTCCCTCCCTTAGTGGGTGTACGTATAACTATTCAACCACCCACGGCAGTAGGGTCATTGTCACCGTCCAACGATCCATCCATTTCCTTCCTATACGATAAGCCACCAGGCGTATGCACTTTTATGGGCCCTTCTGCTATGTGCAGTTTCTTATTTATTTCTGGTATCTTCTTAGCTGCTCACCAACTGCCTATACGTTGATACATTACGAACACCTTCAGGACAACAGACACAGTTGAAAGATCGTACTGTATACACCATAAAAGATTATTTCTCTTTCTTTCTTTCTTCAGCTTTACTAAACCTTCCCCAACGAGCGATGGGAGAATCGCGAGAACTCTGACATCATATGTCACGCATCGGATGTAATCCACCGTATCTGCCCTCCCACCCGAACCATTCTATCCGGCTCTCCACAAACAAAACAAAAAGAAAAGAAGGAAACATATTCTGGCACTATCTGTCGATGGGAAAACTTTGACGCCGTCCCAGAGAGACGATAAATCTGGCCAGCGGAGAGCGGCTCCTCTGGTTAAACCTCCGCCAAACACCGCCCCATGACAGCATTGCCTCATCGCACAACTAGGGGGAGTTCGCTGTGTGTAAACACGAAGTCGGAGCGCCCGTCTTAGTTTCACGCTGTGATTACACATACTGTTGACGTCACGCTTACGTAGTTCGGGGATGTACCAACACACCCGAATACGCAACTGATTCAAGGCGCCGTGTCAATAAGGCTTTCAGAGAAAGAGCAAGGATATGATGGAAAGGTAGAGAGGTTAGTCGTGATTACCACGCACTGGTACCTTGCGATGGGGAATGAATTAATGTGCATCAGAAATAAGGAGTTCGTAGTGCTCGTGCGCATGAGCGAACGCACAATACACATGCACTCAAACTTATAAGCACACTGGCACGCATGCAAGGGCACAGTAGGGCAACAAGTCGGGAGAGAGTTGTGGATGTCAGACGAGGTATCATATAGGCGTGCACTAAGGTTTACAGGGTAAAACTTCGAGATGGTAATGCCAATGAGCGATCTCGAAACAAATGCCATGTGAGTCATTATCTGACAATATATTTCGGTTGATTGATTTCTCGGGGATTTTACGTCCCAGGACCACGATTGATTATGAGAGATGATCGTCTTCTAAGTGAAGATATAATCTTGGGATAACGTCCTCTCCGTCCGACGGCTCAGAAGACAATGAAAGCGCTTTTGGAGTTCCGGAAAACATCTGGCCTTACCGAGCGTCTTTGACACTGCAGGACTGTCTTGTAGGTTTCACACTCCCCCCTCACCTTCTCTCCTTTTCTTCCCCTTCTCCCAACCCCCGTGTAGGGTAGCCAACCGGTCTCACGACTGGTTCCCTGCCTTCCTTATTTCTCTCCTTTTTCCTCTCTTATGAGAGACGCCGTAGTCGAGGTCTCGGAAATTTCGACCACTTGGGGTGATATATTTCGATGCCGAACAAATCAGGACAAATAAGTGCCATCAATAGGGCGAGTACTAAACCAACTAGCTCAAATCTAGTCGCGTCTTGGATGTTAGTGGTAATGTAAGTAACAAAGTAATTAACTTGACGAACCTAAGTTAACTGGATCTATAACGCAGAAACAACACCAACATGTACATATTTAGGCTCATGAATTCAGGGGCATCATCGGTAAACTAGAATGAAATAGAAAACTTCGCAAGACTCCAGGTGCAGGTGCGACTGCGAAAGAGCGCTTTGAAGGCACACGGAAAATGGCGATGGTTTATTTTCTTCGTCGTGCTATCCTTTCGTCGATAGACCACAACGATCATATATCTACGCTGTAGCAAAAGGTAAAGAACAACGAGAAGAAGAGTATCAAATAAATAAGCAAATAAACAGCGCGAAGGTGAGCGCAAAAAGACTTGACAAATGCATTCTCTTTGCAGTCGGGTACAGGTTCGTACACAGCTGGCAGCGTCATTCCTCTGAGACAGCCGGCTATCCGTTCCGATTTCGAGAAAGAAAGCCGGCTTTCTCGACGGCGGGGCTTTGCTGGACCGCTTCCGATGGAGCTGACAGCTCAGGCATTGTCGGCCGAAGGTGCGAGAGGACGACTTCGAAGAAAGGAAACGATGGCGCAACGATTCCAAACCGAACGTTCTCATTCCATGCCACGAGTCTTCATAGAACGACATAATATTCAAAAAAAAAAAAAGAAACAGGGACTGTAACTCATGGAATTCTTCGAAGCAGGGCGCGGAAAAAAGCCTCTTGAACGGTTCCGCTCTTCACGTTGCGAAAGGCGGTGGCAAAGTTTAGCGAGAAATGCACCGCCAAACTTAGCAAGGATGTGCCTCTCTAAACCCTTTGCGTTCAGTGGAAAGCTTCGAGAAGCCTTGGCGTGAATGAGTCTCAGAAACTTGCGGAGAAATTATGTTGCCGTACGCTCGAAGCAGGATTTCTGATGCTACGGACGCTAAGGCTATGCAGGCCAGTTCTTTTTGTTTTTTTTTTTCGAAGCCGCTTTCCAATAAGAATCACAAATACTGTTTAGATGCTGCTCAAGGACTGCGGTGAAAGTGTTGTACTTACAACATCGACAGTTCGGCATCTACGGTCTTAAATAAGTGATTGAACATTGACATAGCCATATACATTCCACCATCAATTTTAATGGAAAGCGAGCCTCTCAAAGTGTCGCCGGTACACGCTGCGCAAATATACCTATCTATGTTATTTGACGACAAGATAGACGCCAGTCGTCCAAAATAGCCCTCTTCTTTAAAATTGATTGATTTCTGCGATTTAACGTCCCAAAACCACGCTTTTATTATGAGAGAGGCCGAAGTGGAGGGTTCCGGAAATTTCGGCCACCGTGGGTCCTTTAACGTGCACTAACATCGCACAGTCCACGGGGGATTCAACATTTCGCCTCCATCGAAATGCAGCCGCCGCGGCCGGGATTCGATACCGCGGCCTTCGGATCAGCAGCCGAGTACCAAGCCACTAGACCACCATGCTGGGGCTCTGCTTTAAAAAGGCGAAAATGATTTCTAGCTTTAGAATACTGACTTTACTCCGGACAGGCAGTTTAGCTGATCGAAGCCTTCCATCACTGCTTCTTTGTTCAATCATTTAGCGATTTCCTTAAACTGGTACAAATCTCTCCATATCAAAGACCTCTCCCCTCCCCCCCCCTTTTTTTTTTTAATATACGCAAGCATTAGTTATGCTTTCACTGCACTAGATGGGCCTGTGACATGAAGCAGTACGCCGGGGAACACTCAAGTAAGCTTGAGGCACATTTCTCTAACTCATTCTTGGCCTTACAACTTCAGTGAAGTTTGCGAAAGAAGCCAAAACCAGAACAAAATCGCTCAAGCTGGCGCTACCTGCGTGGCGTCACGCTAAGAAAGGGCAATAACACCCGAACAGCGGAACGAAAGACGGATGTAACGCTTTCTTTCTTTCTTTCTTTTTTTTCACACTTGCTCTGGGGAGTGCGCAAAGCACTCGATTTGTCACAGGCTTTAATAAATCATTCGTAGCAAGTCATTTTTCGCAGAGTTGAGTAATGTACCAAAATGCCGTTTCTTTCTTCTTTCAGTTTTGAATAACGCCGGCCAAATGACGCTGCGTTCTGCAATATAAATGTAAGGAGTAAGGGGAGAATTGAAGTCTTTAGAAGGTCCCGTAATGTAAGTGGCACCTGCATCTAAAGCACTCGAGTCAATCGAAGCAACAGACTAAGCAATTGGAAATAAATTGAACTGAACCACCCGAACTGGAGGCATTAATTACTTAAGTCTCCCTGACACAAGAGCGTTTACGTCTTAGAGCTGCCGCATAAATCAGGATTAGGTTGAGTGGGCGTTAAAAGAAAACTGGAAGAACCAGCAAAGGCGGCCGGTATTACAGCCGTGTAACGCCCGCGACCAGAAAATTCTCTCCATTGCAAGAATTCCGTTTTCAGCGTCCATGGAGTATGAGCGAGTCGATTGATTGATTGATTGATTGATTGATTGATTGATTGATTGATTGATTGATTGATTGATTGATCGATTGATCCTGTCTTGCTTTTCTCTCTGCTGCTCCTTCTAACCCTGCGGATAAAGCGGATAATTACTTACATACATTTTCATTCACCGATACAACATACGTTTTATTTTTAAGTGGTGTGTGCTACTCCTTTATTGAGATCATTTTGGATTGCTTTGAAGGAAAGTTGCGTTTGTAATTTCTTTGAAAATTTCGGCGGTCCATTGTAGACGCAAACAGAAATTACGTCTCTCTGCGCCTCCGATTATCATCTAATCTCCTCTTCTCATGCTAGCAAAAAAATAGCTATCAGCCTACTCCGTGCCCACTGCAGAAAAAAAAAAAGGCATCACACAACTACCTCCAAACTCGTTTGTTTGCCTACAGATCACAAGTATGTTTACCTACATAAGCATATATATAATTACAATCATATTATGACGCAAACAAGACGCTTTTGTCCAAACAGAAACGTTTCCTTCCTTTAGTAATTTTTTTTCTTTTCAGAGATGGCGCGACTATTCGTCCAACAGCAAAGAGGAGCAAATAGCACAGAAAAAAAACCAATGGCGAGACTGCGAGCTCTGAGGACAAGCTTTCTTCACCATACCCTTCCGCAAACGAGCCAGCGCGACACCGATCGCCCGAGATTCCCGCGCAGGCTTCTACAAACAAATGGAAAGCGAGAAACCAAGAAGCGAGCAATTTAAATGCGTGTCAACGAGCCCACAATCTCGTCGCTGGGCCCGCCACGCAGCGGCGGACAGACGGGGAGGGGCCATTAGCGACAACGACGACGACCAGCTAGCCACCACATGAACGGTCGAGACGAGAGGTCGGGTGGCCGACGCTCTCTTCCAATTATTCTTAACGACATCGCGCAGCCCTTCGCGAATCGTGCGCCCCAGATCTTGGGGACGCTAATGCCTCTTAGCGGAGCGGTTTCTATAGCAACTTCGCCAAATTTTATTTCTCTTCGCCTTCCGCCCCCGTTTTGCCCCCATTTTCGCGCCAAATTTATCGCTTTCGTAATCTCGTTTCCTCGTAATAGGCAAAACACGCACAAAACACGCACACACAAGTACTATAGACCAACACCCCCACCCCCTAACTGGCCCGTTCTCGGTGGAAAACTTTTTCAAACGAATTTTGAGCGAATTGGGACGCGTGGATCTCCCACTTTGTGCCTCTACTCCCCTGCACCGTCTGAAGGAAGACGTTCCGTAACATCCTCCCAACTCTGCACTTATACTCCACCTTCTTTTCATGATGTTCTGCTTGTTCATTTTCTCTTGATGGATAAAATTAGTATTACGGTCTTGCTAACGGGGCTGGAGGGATGGGCGACTCTGCGGCGAGGCACTTCCAATTGCGTCCTTCTTTAGGTTTTAATTAGCCGGACCGGAGCTACTGCTCCGGATAAATTACGTTTGATGTCACGTCCACAATGCTGTTTCTGTTTTGAAGAGAACAGACGTAGATTCCTTAATGCATCGGCGTTTACTGTTGTTTCCTTTTAGTCGACACTCTGATAAAAAAGAAAACAGATTATGGTCGGCGTTGCTCAACAACTGTAATCTCGCTATGTAGTAACACGGATCTTGCCATTTCATCATTGATCGTTGGCATTATCAGTGTTCCACCTCAATTTTTCTTTCCCCATTCTTTATGTTTTCATTTTTGTTTCTTTTTTTACCAGGACGAGTCAGTGCATGTACCTCAGTTGGTTAGCACAGAGTAGATTTGTGCTGTCGATGTCGCCATGCAGTGTTGCCCGCGTCGCCTTTTGTAGTATGCGGCCAATTGACGGCGATTGATGAATCGGTAATACTTAAAGCTACCTATATATTTAGAACTTCATTTCTGCAAGCTCAAAGCAGACAATATCGACTATACCCGACACGAAGATAGAGAGAGAGTGTTTGCATGTGCGTGTGTGTGTGCTGCACAATGGCGAAGAGTGCAAAGCAACTTTACCACCATGAATACCAGTTGGTTACCCTGAGCTGGGCTACCCGTTCTCATGGCAATGGGACGTAATCAATGAGGATGATAATTTCTGGTGTTTTACAGTCCCAAAACTAGCGATATGATTATGAGAGGCGCCGTACAGTGGAGTGCTCCGCAGTAATTTTGACAACCAAGTGTTTGCGAACGTACACAGACACCGCACAGTACGCGGGCTTGTAACATTTCGCCTCCATCGAAACGCAGTTACCGCGGCCGGGACTCGATCCCGTGACCTTCATGTCAGCAGCGAAGTGCCATAGCCACTAGAGCACTGCGGCGGGGTAATAACAATAAGAAGGCGTCAATAGGCAAGGATTAAGACGGCAAACCTGCATATTCACGATATAGAGCTAATGAAAGTTCTGCAGCATCTACGAATACCGACGCTTGCACCGAAGCAACAAGAAGCGGGAACTGAACAGATACCGTTCCTGGAAGCAGTGCACAGCGAAACAGTACACCACAAAGAACGAGCACTTGAATGAGGCATAGTAACGCAACTGAGCGATCACTACACCGCCTACACAGTCGAAGGAAACGCTGCAGCTCTGACGTGAGCGGAAAGCCTTTTACGAAGCCATTTAGGTCCAAAAAGAAGCCCTTAAAACGCTGTTAGAGCTCAAAGAAGCCAGGGAAGACCTTAAATATCGATTCTACCGTGTGTTTTGCGAGGCCTACATGCATATGGAACGATGCCACTACGCGGGCGGCCTTGAGGCAGGCTTCGTTAATCGATCAGGCCGAAATTTCGCGCTAACGAAGTCTACAGTTTCGTAAGCAAAGTGTGGGGGGGATAGGTGGGCCGTGGGCGCGAACCTTCGGGATAACGAATGACAGGCAGACAGAGAGGGGGAGACGAAGATCGTTAACGAACTTAGCGAAATATTTTTAGTGAATGAATGACCGACATGAGTATAGCTATGCCTCTGGATTACACAACCACGTATATGGAGGCTAGACAAAAGAATAAAGCAATTCGAAGCGCTGAATTTCATAACGGTGACTTAAAGGTCGATATATGTGTAATAATGAGAAGAGCTGTGCGAACAATGATTTTTCAGGCCGGATCGAATACAAATAGTGCCGGAAGCGAGTCGAATCGAATCGAATACCAAATATTTTTAGAATGAGCTCTGCGAAAAAGCTAGCATTTGGGGAATGTTTTTGTTCCATTGCAATAATTTTCTTCTAGGTTGCTCGCGCTCAGTCGTACTCTCGAATTACTGGCACAAAGAGAGGAAGTCATTCCTGATATGCCAGTACATTGAGGATGCATAGTAAAGTTCAAATTCTTTAACTTAGATGCTTCACTTATGAATACTCATGGTGTGATAAAACTGCGACCTTTTTTTCTATTTTCACCTTATGTAAAAGCCTATGTTACGCTTGTTGTTGTTAAGTTCTATTGTGTTATTGTGTGCTTTTTATTGTGTGCGTTCTTATATGTTGCGATATTCTACTTTTTCATTGTTGCCCAACGGCGTGCGTGCCCACTGTATAGTTTAAGTGCAGGCTGCAGAGCCATTAGCTTCTGCTCCCGCTCCTCTAATAACTCAAAACAAATAATGCTCTACTCTACTCTGCTCCAAATATGCCCTTTATATTTAGAACGTATGTTTAAAACACGCTATGAGAACGCACCGATTCCTGTTAATGTCTGAGAGCAGTTAACATAATTGGCACCAAGGTGCCGTAATAACATAATAGGTCCATATTCGGTTTCCGACGTCAGTTTCCACAAGCTAGTTTACGGCATCTTCATGGTATGTAAGCACTGCAATATGAGAAAACTTTGCCGACCAAATAAATCTTGATAACAGTGCCTTTCCTTTAAGAATATAATTTAAGACCCTCCAAGCAACAACGAGAAAACAAGCACTCAAACGTAATTTCTTACGCAACGTGGCATGTGACCATTAAATTTCTGTTTCGTCATACTTATTCACATTGCAGACGACGCCAGCCATACCACAGAAGCGCCAGCCAAATAACCACGCATGACAGGCGCGATCAACAATACTTATGATGACGTTGCAGAAAGACTAGTTCAGAACTACGAATACTGATCATGGTGTGATGTGAAAATAAAACGATAACGAAAGCACATTCAGAGCACATCATGTTCTCAGAAGACAGCGTATTGTTCTTGAAGGCGTTCTTGAGATGAACAATGCTATGAATGCCGGATTGCATGAAACGAACAGCTTCGCCGCAGACGTAACGTGCTGGTTCGATGCTCAGACTCAACATATAGGGAGCCATTCATCATTTGAATATCATTACACCTTGCAAGAACGGGCTGCCCGAATTATTGCGCTACAAGCAAGCGGTTCAATTGGGAAGATGAAAAATGAAAGCAGAATCCATCGACATAACTCGCGAAGGTTGCATTGCAATCGACGAGAAAATGTAATTTTTCTTTTTTTTTTTGAAATGTGAAGAAATGTGAAATGTGAAGAACACTTGCTGTTCTTCACATTACCGTTGCTTACTCTACCTTTCTTTTTTTTTTCGTTCTATACTTCTGCATCCATCCACAAGACAAACAAAATAGCGACTGAGCGATTTCTTTGAAAGTGAATTTAGGCTTAATCGAACTGGCGTTCTTGTGTGTGTGCTAATTTGGTGTTTACTAAGACACCTTTGCCTAAAGACGCCTTGAAGACGAATAATGCGCATTCAATGACCCACTTCATCTAGGGAACAGCATATGTAACAGCCAAGCATATGCGCCTCAATTTCGCGGCCTGGCGACACCGGCGCACATACCGCCGCAGCACCAGAGATTCAAAAGTGTGTAGGCAGATACTCTACATCATAAATGAATGTGTGACTGCCACAGCCGTGAAGCAGGCAGTATAGCTAGCGCTTCTGGGACAAAAAACTTAATAAAGGACTAATGAAAGAGTTGTATAAATACATCGCTAGGTATTACGCTTCTTTAAGTGAACAGGTATGCGCGCCCAAGCAAAAGCTATATACAATTATATACAGACACAATGTACAAATATTTGTGTTCAAGTCATATAATACATAAATGTAAAGAAAGGTGACGCATTCACTATGCAAGCAGAGTGTGGGCTTCCATACGACTGACTATGCAGTTTTGCGGTAGTAGATATGTGTAACGCGAGGGTATTCGGCTTTGTACATTAGCATTTCTGCACATGCGTATGTAATGCCTACTGTCGAAGTGTATCTGTTTTGTATGAACCTGCTCACCGAACTGTGTCGTATATAAGCTAGTAATGTTGTGTACATGCGCGTGTGCGCGTCTCTCAAGTATAGCCCTTGCTCGCCGCCTATGCAGGCAACCCCTTCTTTGTGGGTGTGTGTGTGCGTGAACTTGGCTGAAAATGTGTCGAAGGAACGGCAGTGTGTTCTGTGTTGTGTAGGGAAGTGCACATTCGCACACGTAGCCATGCTCTGGCGAGCCGGCCGAGTGGAGACGGGATTGAGCTGATCGTCTGCCAGTGCCTTGCCGATGTTGATTGATTGATTGATTGATTGATTGATTGATTGATTGATTGATTGATTGATTGATTGATTGATTGATTGATTGATTGATTGTGGTTCGGTTAGGAAAGGACGCTAATTTCTGCAGCCCATGTAGGGAGCACGGCTAAGCGTCCGTGGTGGTCGGGGAAAGGGAGTGAAAGAGATAGAAGGGAGAGAAAAGCCGTAGTGGAGGGCTCCGGAAATTTAGACCACCTGGGGTTCTTTAACGTGCACTGACAACGCACAGTACACGGGCCTCTGGCATTTTCGCCTCCATCGAAGATGCGACTGCCGCGGCCGGGATCGAACCCGCGTATTTTGGGTGGCAGCCGAGCACCGTAACCACTACACCACCGCGGCGGACTCGATATAATGTCAGTGCTGTATGCCCCGTTAATGTGTGGGTTACCTTGCCCACCGTGTGATGGTTCGATAAATAAAGAGAACTAGCTTAACTTGCAGTCGGACGACTATGCTGCGGTACTCAGCTATTTCAAAGGTGAGTGCCGTCTGTCTGTTCGAACGATGTGCGAATTTCGTTTCGCGTAGCACCTCTACCAAAGGTCTGTCTGCTGCTTGTTGTGTTATGGCGTGATAGCTAGCTAAGCTTGAAAGTTCTTTAATGATTACAGGTAGCGTGGAGCGCCCTTACGGAACGCACACTATTTTTGTATTCGGAAATCGATATAGTCGGTAGGCCTAGCTACTTCTCGCTTCGCTGGCTTGGCGGCAGCCATACTGCCTTTAATGGGGAGCAACAATGACGGCAGGAAGGTTTCTCTATCATGAATGAATAAACTTTACCCCGTTTAAGAACGGACATTGCCATTCCTCCCTTAATGGAGCAAGTGTGATCCTCCCCCCCCCCCCCCCTCCGATATTTTTTGAACAGTACAGTATAGAGAGCAAGGGCAGTACACTCCTCTCCGACAGGCAAGGTGATGCCATCAGCACAGCTGTTTCACCAGTAATCGCGACGTTTGGTCATTGAAGCTGCTTCAATATTTTCGACTTGCCCTCTTGCACAAGCTCTCCACAAGTAAACAAACCTTTAGTTTATAGCTCTACACCACCTGTTTCATCCAACAAGGTGTGATCAGCCCCACATCTACGCACCTTGACACAGTTTCTTTAAAACGGAATCCTTACCGAAATGTGACGACGTACGCCGACAATGCGTTGTACAGTGTACCTAGAAAGTCCTCAACGAATCGGCGCAGGTAATCGGAAACTGATAAGTGCAGTTAATACTCGACATTACAGGCATTACAGTGAATTTGACAGCCAGACAGATTGTCCACCTGGCGCAGGAAGAAACACGGCGTCGTATTGTGGAAACGCCAGCAGGGTCACTTCAATGCTTGCGTTTTTCTTTTCTGCTTTAATTGAAAACATCGCCTTTGGCAATAACTGCAATAACTCAAAAGTACACAGACTGGTTCGTTTCCTGTAGGTAGTCTAACAGCGAATTATGGCTGGCACCACGTATCCAGTGCTCTTGTGTCGAGATTCGGGACGAATTTCTCAGGGGAACGCTTACGCCTCACGAAAATAGCGTAGTCGAGCACGATGTAGCACTGTCCAATTCCGCAAAAAAAAAAATGCTTTACCTTGTATGTGATCCTACGCACAAAGGAACACATTCTAGCGTTCTCTAAAACCCAACGGTCTGGTACGGTACAGACTGATTACCTGAAAACAACTTTCTCTGCGGAAACGGCATTCCTTGAGTGGTTAATCTACGCCTCATACCCGCTGGAAAGTCACAATCAAGTTTGGCTGTAAGTGTATACTGCGTAGAGCAACGGTGATTCCACCTGCTCGTCGCGCGAATGGCGGCTTCCCGGATAGTTTTACGCCCCCACAGGACACGAACGGCATTCTAAATTTCTCTCAGGAGCGGAACATGCCTCCTTCGCGACTCATTTGTTCGGGCCCGAGACGCCTTTATTACGGCTGGACGCACAGCTTGTGAACGTGAGATGCCGTTGACAAAGCACTGCTCCAGCTCAGCTTGAGAGAAAGAAAGTCACCTCGCACTGCTGACGTGCGAGTTGACAAAGGAGCTGCAGCCGGAGGCGGCACTTCGCCACCAACACCGAGACACAGGAAGCGGCCAGGAACTCATTGTTGACACGGCTTCCGCTCGCCGCGGAGAAAGCCTGTGAAGAATGCGCTCCGGCCGCGGGGGAAAAAGGACGATGGGAAGAAAAAGCAGCTTCATGGCCCGCCTCGTGCGTTCTCACTTGTGGTAACATCATTACTCTATACGAAATAAAAGAAAGTCAGGAAACAAACATCCGTTAGTGAGAACGCTTGCTTTATTGCGGCATTGCGTTCTCCTTTCTGCGGCCGTCTACAAGCAGTGCGCTTAATGAAATTTCGTGCAGTGTGGCGAAGCGTCCACGGGCTTGTGTCAGCTAAATTTGTCGACGAGAAACACGTATAAGTTCTGTGGAAGAGCGGTGGAATGGCTTGACCATGGTTCTGCACAAATGTCTGCATGAAGCTGCATGCTAATCAGACGGAGTAACACGCAGGTTTAAAAGTGAGGGAAAGAGTGGAAGGAGGGGGGGGGACATCATGGCTCTCAGACTTAGCTTGCTCGGCTGACAAGACATGCGCAGATTTCCCGGCACTGCACAGAACCTGTGACGTGAAGTGCACGTATCCGTCTCCTCGCCCACTGTTTTGTTTGCAATGTCGTGAACTCTCGCCATAAACCAAGGATGACGGTGCAGAAAAGAAAGAAAGAAAGAAAGAAAGAAAGAAAGAAAGAAAGAAAGAAAGAAAGAAAGAAAGAAAGAAAGAAAGAAAGAAAGAAAGAAAGAAAGAAAGAAAGAAAGATAACAGCGAAGGAGAGGACTGCAGACAACACGGCGCGACATTGGAGAAAAGCCGGATGAAAGAGGAAGGAACAAGGGCGACGGAATGCACAGTGTGTTCGCCGTTCTTTTTTGCTTGCTTGTTCGATTGAGGCGTAATGCGACCGCAAGGCAAACACACGGGGAAACGAGCGGACGCACTCCGGCGCGGCGATGTTCGCGCGCACGCGAACGACGGCTGCGGTGCGGCACGTACGGCAAAGCCGGCGATGCCGGGACAAAAGAATGACGGAGTGGGACGACACGCGCCCTGCGGCCTAACCTCACTCCTGCGGCGGCTTTGCTATAGCAGGCGAGTCACGCGCAGTGGCAAAGGACATCGCGCAGGAGAGGCAACACAGTGGCGAGGAAACGATAACAACGCCTCCGTTGATGTTACCGTGTATTTTCCCTTGGGAGGAGAGATAGATGCGTTGCCGCCCTTCGCCAAGGTGAATTTGCGCAGGATGTACGTGTAGATGTGTCCGAAGTTTCGCAGTTGTGCTTGAGCCGACTTAGGAGCTACCACTCGGAAAGCTGTTAGCACTGGCTCCTGACTGTCGTACAGTAGTGCATCGTCAAAAACAAGAGAGAGAGAGAGAGAGAGAATGTTAACAGTTGTTGCTTGTGATGGGTTAGCCTTTACGCGGTGACAGGCTCTTTGGAACTCCCTTCCGGCGAACCCCTTATCCTACATTCTTGAATGTTCTCCACGAGACAACCTTAAGAGCGCAAAGCAGCTTACCCACGAAAATAATGCTGCCTGATGTCGTTCTACATGACTTCAACGCCTCGCATTGAAAGGAAAAGTACTGTTACGAATGTGCTACAGCTGGTGTTAGAAGGCGAAACACGTCTGTAGTTAAGTTTGTGTCGCTATATAACATTCAGTGTGAAGATATTCGATATAAGTTACCCTAACCTTCAGCGTTTTGCAAATTGAATGTTAGTATTTTAACATACGTCTTCATTTTCATTCGTTACCGAGAAGAAATGCAGCCTTCACCTGGTAAGATGTCTTCGTAAGGTCCGCGTGCGCCTGTACGTGTGCGTACGTATGGATACGCATTTACATAACCATATCTGGGTCCGCTGGCCGAGTTACCACTAGCTGTGCGCCAACTAGTTCAGGTGAATACGAATCTTTCTTATGTTATGCATTACAGACCTTGCAATATATTTGAATTCATGCAAGCGCATGTTTACTTTGTTCGTCTTGTCTGAACCCGTGCGCATCATTATTTTCGGCTTCATGTACTGTTGGATTGCGTTGTCACACACTTGGTGTGAGAAAGAGGTGCCACCTTTCGCCACAGTTGCTTCTTTTCTTCTTTTTTTTTCCCTTCTGTCTTTCTTAAGCCACAAGGAGTAGTCGGTAGTGTCCTATAAGGTTGCCAAAACATCTTATTCACACTTACAATAATCCGCAATTCGGCTAGTGGTACGCTATGGTTGCACCAAGAACTCGCCTCTTTCGGCCTCGACAAGCCCAAAATTTCTCGTGACGTCATTAATCACAACGCGTCTCACCCCTCCTCCTTCCTCTAAACCCTCGCACACTCCCACAGTCCCTTCGTCCCACATTCCCTAATCCTAACTAGTGCACCACTGCACCGCTCGGATTATAAAGGGGGCTAGAAGCGCTGTACTGAGGAGACGTAAACAAAAGAAGAAAAAAAAAAGAAGCAACAGCAGCTCTTCGACTTGTGGCACGCAGCCGCGCCCGTGACCTTCCTGACATAGCGCGCGGCTGCGAGCCAACGCAATCCTCGACGGCGACCCGCAGCAGCGTACGGGACGTGTCCGCGAGAGAGCGCGCATAGGATAGCAGCTATATAGGATAGGCGCCCTGCACGCATCCAGCCTCCGCCCTCAATTAATTCTGGGCTCCTGACGGGCCCCGTGACACCGGGACGCCCTGCAATTATCCATATTATTAGGTCGAACGGCGCGTGCACTTTGAGCGGGCCCGCCGCCATGAAAGCAGGGGCAAGAGGAACGCGGGAAAGGGCGCACGCGCCTATATGGCTGAGCTTGCCTCCATTAGAGAAAACCGTGTTTGCCAATGATTACCGACGCATACCCCCCCCCCCCCCCCCCTTTGTCCTACACTTCGCTCCTTTGCGGCTTAATCGAACGAGGTGAATGTGTTGGCTTGTTTTCGAGGACTTGGAATGGTCGTTACACGTGCCTTCGTGTTGTTATCGTTGTTCCTTAATAACGGCACATACAGAGGGTAAGATAGGCCTCTGCGAGAGCCAGCTCTACCAGTTCAGAGTTCCGAAATGACGGCTGCTCGCATTCCGCTCGATGCGTGAACACATGTAAAACAAAGAAATATGCCGAGCCGCCATAATGTAAATATACACAACGGGAAAAAGAATATACAAACACACCAAATAGAGGCAAACCGTAGACGGAATCGGCGGATATATGCACCCACATTAAAGGTCATGTGCAGGTACCGCAAAACATCGCTACGCGCATAACACAAGAAGGACATTTTCAAGCAGTGCTGACGTTCGTTACGTAATAAACGCGGAGTTAACAAGATAGCATAGAGAAGCGCGGAGGATTCATCGTCAAAGCAACATTTTGTCAATGACTGTACACAGTGAAAATTTTTAGACAGTTGATATTATCCAAGTATTACCAGTTTTTCGAGATATTTGTGCTCTCTGGCTACTGGGTACAATGTTCCACGTACCTAGACGTATCGCCAATAAAATCAAATAAAATTTCACCGAACACCTCGACATGATGAGATGCGCAAAGGCTGGATAAGAGCGTCGCAGCTGCACCATGCGCGACAGACGAGACAAACAAGGAAGGTAAGGACACAGACGAACGCTGACTTTCAACTGCGATTTCAATGCATTTCGCATAGAGGCGTATATACGGGTGGCTCGCGTGTTTTTTCAGTGTTTTCCTGTGTTTTTACGGTGCACGGTCAAATGAAATCCAGGCGGTCTAAATTATCGCAGCCTTCCACTACTGCCTGCCTCATAATCACACCGTGAATTCGGCACGTACAATCCTGGCTATTATTATTATTATTATTATTATTATTATTATTATTATTATTATTATTATTATTATTATTATTATTATTATTATTATTATTATTATTATTATTAGCGAATTGGAAATACAACTCAACATGAAAAAAGGATCGGATCCGAAGAGAGTACCGCACCTTTCACCTATAGTGTCTTCATCCTCCGATAAAATGTCATCTGAAAGTCAATGTTACTTGATGTGCTTGAATTTCTTGAGAGTCTCATTTATCGTGCGTTCTAATTACAATGGACTGGTACCACGTGAGCCTGCAGCCTGTCGAACTTCTGCTTTACAAGAGGTTTCCACCGCCTATAGTTACTTGGGCCTCAGAAGAATGTGGTCAAGAACACAGGTTGATCATCATGACTGTCATCGTTATGTTCTTTATATACCTACTTGTCTTTTTTTTTTGTCGCTTCCGGGCAAGGCGTATTTTCCAGTGCAGCAACTATAAAACTAACACACACGCACAGAGAGAGAGAGAGAGAAAGAAATAAGGAAGGGAAGGCAGGCATGTTAACCAGTCAGGAGTCCGGTTTGCTACCCTACACTGGGGGATGGGAAAAGGGGAAGAAAAGTAAAGAGAAGGAGAGAGGGGAGAATGCCTGCAGGACAGTCCTATATAATATCATAGGCGCTCGGTAAGGCCAGATGTTTTTAGAAAAGCCCAAAAGCGCTTTCATTGCCTTTTGAGCCGTTGGTCGGTGAGGGCGGTTTTCCAAGATTGTCTATTCACTAAGTGGACGATCGTCGAGCTTTTTGAAGGACTCGGTCATACGGCTGTCTATGTTCCTCAAATTGTGGGCAGTGACACAACAAGTGATCTATGGTCTCTTCGCATCCGCAGACATAACACGCAGGACTGTCAGCCATTCCAACCAGCGCACTGAAGCTCGATTAAGGTAAGCGTAAGGTTGGTACGTATGAGTACATAATACGGGCGCCGGCCAGTCACGGCACGAAATGATACGCTAAGAAAACGTACATCTCCTACTAAGCAAAAATATTTACGAATTGAGATTTCCAGTAATTTAAAGAAAGTGCAAACGGCCAGCCTTATATACGAACGTATTACTACCACCCAGTCCTCACTCGTCACAATGTTCAAATAATGATACTTTTCTGACGCGCGTATTTCCGCGAACTTGATGCAACCAACGTGAAGAAGATTGCTCAAGCTCACTCAACACAAAGGATTCAGGCCTTCGACGGGATTCCAGGAGAAATAAGTTTTGAAAGGAACCAGGTGCAAAAGATCAGAAAAGAAAACCGCCGTCCCCGATCGGCCATTTTGTTCCCTTAACACCAAGAAGAGGCGCGCCAGAACACTTTCTATTCATATGATGCGGCGCACTGGCCGGTTTGCCTATATAACGTGATGTGGTGCAATCGGCTTTGCATGCAGTGACCCGAAAACGCACCTGTACCTATCGATAAGCGCTAGAATTCCACCTCCATCGTACTTTGTCGGTCGGGTACTTTCGTTTGATAGAATGCTTGCTTCTGCCCACGCATGCTTCGCCGAACATTCTCTCCTCGACGGGAAATGTCTGAATTCATCACTACCTGTCGACAAACGGTTCCTCATAAAAGCAGCGGTATAGGGCTTTTTTTTCTGTGTTCGTTCCCGTGCAAGCCTTTTGGTACGAAGAATAGCAGACGTGGGCTTTCAGCATCGTCTGCACCGAATAGAGGAAGCGAACGGGAGAGGTACCAGTGCGATTGCGTCATTGTTCAGCTGCATAGACGTGTTCCTGCCTGCTGTAATGGCTTGGGCAAAAGCGAAGGTTTATGACGGCCCTCACGCGAACTGAGGGCCCTATGGAAACGGCGAGACAGAGACAGCTGGGAAGAATGGCGACAGCCAGAGCCAATGTGGTAACCACTCCTTCAGCGCTGACCTAACCTTATATGGACTCGCCTATACGAGACTTGATTGATTTCTGGGGTTTTTGCGTCCCAAAACCACGATAAGAATGAGAGAACACCGTAGAGGAGGGCTGCGGAAATTTCAACCGTCTGGAGTTCCTAACGTGCACTGACATCGCGTGCACAGTACACGAGCCTCAACATTTTTCCTTCACCGAAATGCAACCGCCACGGCCGGGATTAGATCCGGCGACCTTCGGATCGGCAGCCGACTGCCATAACCACTAGACCACCGTGGCTGGTGCGCCTATATACACGAACGTCGTTGTCATTAAATGTAGGCGTCTATACCGCAAACTTTAGCAACTAGTTATGCTTTGATGACGTAACTTTTACTACACTAATCAGTCGTAATACATTAGTGTTTTTCACTCAACATTAACCCGCAAAAATTCGCGGTGAACTTTCTAAATAGCACCCTTACGTGCTAGAGGGCTTTACGTTCCTAACAGCCCTTTGCTGTTCAATGATCCCGCCTATTGTATTATAATATTGCTAACAGCTATGGCCACACTAGAACGTTCCAGCGCGTCCGCAGTTTGGGCATACAGAAGGGGTAATCATTGAATAGCAAAGGGCTGTTGTCGCAATTTGAAACTATTAACTGCATATAACATTTGTATAGCCTTTTTGTTTAATGATCCCACCTATTTTATAATAATACACCAAACCATGTGGCCACGTCACAACGTTCCAGGGCGGCCCTGGGCCACCCAACCGCACGCAAGTTTTGACATCGAACGTAGCGGCCAGGAATGTCGAGCAGGATATATGTTATATCTTGCCAGTTATATCACATACAGCCAACTACCGTCCGAGGCACATTCGGATGGCCTGCGCCGCGAACACGTAGCACACGCGTCAAAGAAACGAGGCAGCCAAAGAAGGCTCTGCCCGTTCGCACTCTCGCGTCGACGCGAAGCGACAGGGCCGAAACGGCCTCATAACTCGTCCCGCGAACCTGCGTGACACGCTGCTACTGCGGGCAATTTATGACGAGAATTGCCTGCGCCCCTGCGTCGTGTGTGTGTGTGCTTGCGGCCGCCGGTGGCTCGTAACATTGTGGCTCTGTCACCCCCGAGAGCACAGCCGACCACGGTTGCGGCCTGTTCTCTTCCGTCCAGCCGACGATGGGCACGATTCCGGGAAAGGACGAGGACATGGCTCGTTTGCCGAGCATTGAGCGAAAGAAAGAAAGAAAGAAAGAAAGAAAGAAGAAAGAAAGAAAGAAAGAAAGAAAGAAAGAAAGAAAGAAAGAAAGAAAGAAAGAAAGAAAGAAAGAAGAAAGAAAGAAAGAAACCGAGGGAAAAGCAGGAAAGAAGGGGAGAAAGAAAGAAGATATTTGATATGACATTACGTACAAGAGTGAGAGAAAGTTTAAAGGAAAGGCGAGGGGATTAACATTACATTAGTATCATGTTTGCTGCCCTGCACTGGGGAGGGTAGAAAACCGGCGACTAATATTTCCAGAGCTGTCCACCACGGCATGCCTCAGGGCTCCGGAAACTTTGACCCCCTGTGGATCTTTAACGTGCATTGACGCCGCACAGCGCACGCGCTTCTACCCTTTTCGCCTCCATCGAAAACGCGACCTCAATGGCCTAGATCGAAACCGCGTCGTTCGGGTCAGCAGTCAAACACCATTACCAGTAAACCACTGCGCTGGACAAAACATAATGAAGGGGACGTCGTCGTTACTCAGCTTTTGTCTTGTCACTTGTATACGCTGCTTCTATTCCAGAGCCGATGACACGTCCCATAAGCCACTCTATATGCTCATTTTCTATGCCACCCCCTTTATCTTCACACCCATTTCCTTATGTACACTTCTTCTTTCGACGAGTGTCAAAATGTAGCTTCCGTGTCTGTTCGTTCAATCTGAACGTCAAGAGTTGAAGAGGTCGGCGTGCCTGTACATAGAGACCAGCATCTAGGCATGACTTAGCCAGCTCTAGCTTACATTGGGCATCACTCAGTCGGTGACAACCTGCTATAGCTTGGCAAGGAAACCAGGGCCAACAATGAACGCCAAAGCATGCATGCACACACAGAAACACTGTGGAGAGACAGTGTGACAACTCCGATTGGCACATTTCGCTTTGCGCGAACAGTGTGTTGCAGTTACTTGTCGCACCAACAGTGTCATACAGTTGCTTGTAAAGCTGGCAGCCTTCACCAGACTTTTCCGCTTATTGCGTTAATTTTGAGGTTATGGTTATCAAATATTGTTCTGTCCACGGTGTGATATAGCTGGTTGTTTCGCCGACTTCATGGCGCAGTTACTTTTTGCGGCTACTGTGCTATCTTGCTCGGTTTTTGCATCAAGGGTATATACACGTTCTTATTGGAGCAATAGTAGTGGCCGACTTTCTTTCTGCGCCGATTCTTTTCAGCAATGCACTGACGCTGTGAAACAACCCGCACCCGTGGCTTGTTACGCAGCCTTCAACAGTACGGTAAAAGCTACAAATGACACTATATCGAAGATTATTTGTATCTCCGCGTGTTTGCTGCACTATGAGTGATTGATTTGTGGGGTTTAACGTCCCAAAACCAGCTGTGATTGTGTGATACACCGTAGTGGAGGGCTCCGGAAATTTCGACCACCTGGGGTTCTTTAACGTGCACTGACATCGCACAGCACACGGGCCTCAACATTTCGCCTCCATCGAAATGCAGCCTCCGCGGCCGGGATATTGCTGCACTATGGGACAGCTGTGAAGATGTTTATGGTCTTATGACAATGTGAGGCAGTGATCTCCATTGATGAAAAAGGGCACTGATTGAGAGAGCTATGCACTTCGCTATGGGTTATTTATGCCCCCCCCCCTCCCTCCCTTATTTCCGACCCCCACCCTCTATTTCTTGCAAATAGCTGTCCCAATGTTAAAATTGCGGGACAGTGGAAGAGCAGATGTAATCACTGTCAGATGATTTCCGTGGCACAATGTGTGCGAGTAAAGCATGTTCCCGAATTCTAAGTTTGGAGAGAGAAGGGAGACATTTTAGAGCAGTGCGTACTCTTTTTTCGGAGAGCGCGGAGCTGTCCCTTCATTAACGCCGACTAAGCGAAGTACCCATAGGTGTTTATAAGATGGTTCACTACTCACAATGCTTATTACTAAGGAAGAGTGGTATAAACCGTGACGAATCGTACTAGTTACTGTTTAGACATAAAGGAGGATGATATATCAGTGAGATCAAAAACAACAAAGAACCAAACTTCGCGCACTACCCCTTGTAGACTGTTCTTTGTTCGCCGTCTGCTGCTCAGTTCGCCACCGTCGTACGGCGGAACTTTTCTCTGTGCTACACGAAGCGTCTCGTGGCGTCCTACGCATGCGCACTCAACGCGGGAGTGCCAGAAAAAGGAAGAACGAAAGCCACCAGCGAGGAAATTTGCGAGCGTTATCTCACAACTTCCTCACGAATCGCATTAAGGCTGACAGATCATTTCAGCAGCCGCGGCGCAAGTTGTCTCCCTAACCGACACTGCGCAAGAACTAGACCGTAAGGCGTCTTTTCCGTATAGACTCGTCGTAAATCATTTCCTTTCTCTTCTTGCATGCTTTCAACTTTATTTTTTCGCGATCGAGCTCCGAGATGCCGCTCCTTCTCGAAACTGCTCGCTATATAAGTGTTCCGGTCCTGGAAGCACCCACTTGCGAACCTAAGTACGGTGCTTCTTTCTCTGTCTTTATTGCACAGTGTTAAAAAAAATAAAAACATAATCGTACGTAAGTTCGACATATCGCGAAGAGGATTCTATACCTCTATTATTATTGTTTTCGCACTACCGAAGTCGTGCGCAGTGGCCTGGATTCAAGAAAGCGGTTTGACCTCTCGAGCACGATTAAGACCCTATCTGCTATTCCCGCACATTTTTGTATCTCAATAGGCAAGTGTGCTGAGATGCAGGAAGGAAAATTTTGACTCTCAGAGTGCATTGCTAAGAAGAGCTCTTCGCGCCTAAGCGATGAAGAGGAAATAAAAAACAACAGTTGAGACAAGCTGAAGAATTGACTGATGCACGTACACACTACATGTTCGTTGCTGCGTTTTCTATTCCTTTTTTAAATTCTTGTTGCGGGAGAAGTGTAGCGAGCATCACGGCGCATTGGTGTAGAGAGCGTTCATGCAAAGTGGGGAAGGGGGGGGGGGGGGGTGTATTCAGAAGACTTATTGCTAGCGGCGCATGAAGAGGGCTTATAAAGTGAACCCGCGTGCGGTATTTCTCAGGCTTCGCCTTAAAGCTAGAGCCGTCCATCTCCGTTGCCAAGTTATCTGGCGTGGCGACAGAGCGCAATAAGTTCGAGGCCCTCTCCGCTACTCCGCAGTCTTCGTGACCCGCAGCGCGCCCTTTTGTGTGTTCATCTCCTCCCTCTGTTTCGCATAAGTTATCGAAGCGTATGTTCACGTGATAACTTTATTCCGTGGAGCGTGAACATTGTTTCATCTTGCACTCCACTTAAAGCTTTTCGCAAGAATTTCCAAAGAAGACTCACCAGTCGTTTGTCTGTAGGATGTCACAGCAAAGGTTAACGAAAGTGCTGTGTTTTAACTCTTATTTTTGTTTTCTAATTAGCCAAGTCTATGATACACTTATTCGGTGTTGTTCGCCTAAGTGAACGTGTGAACGAAAACCGGGTAAGTCTAATACCCTTATATTATATATGATTTTTAACACACACACACACGCGCGCGCGCGCGCAAATCATATGTATGATGCACGGGAGCATGCGTATTCCTCTTTTATCCCGGTACACCAAGCGCTATCAGGCCGACGGCGGTGAAGGGTTTGTACATTGTGCTTTCTTTTCAAGTGTGTGGGAAGAGGGTCAAGGCCAAAAGTGTGTCCGCTTTCCCTTTCACATAACCTGAAATCTTTCTTTCTTTCTTTCTTTCTTTCTTTCTTTCTTTCTTTCTTTCTTTCTTTCTTTCTTTCTTTCTTTCTTTCTTTCTTTCTTTCTTTCTTTCTTTCTTTCTTTCTTTCTTTCTTGTCTTTGTATAATAGCCATCATTTATCCGTGGGGTGAGGACAAGAAAATCAGTAGTGGGTCCAGACTAAGGGTGGGTCGGCTTTTCTCTCTTGCGTGACGGGCGCCAACAACGGGCACTACGCACACTTAATACAGTTCGGCTGTTCATGCTGCTGCATCTGTTTTGGCGCATCAGTTGATGTCACAGTTGCTTCAGCAGCACTAAGCGCATTGCAGAGCTGTCAACTCTGGGTTTGCTCAGACTTGACAGGTGAGAGATTTGTCAGACTTGACAAGTGAAAGTGGGCCATCACGAAGGCACTTTCTTCCTACTACGAGCTCCGTTTCAGCTTTGCTAATGTACGACGCATAATGCTCAAGAAAAATGTACATGAAACTGCGTGACAGTCATTACGGATGTTCGTACGGCTCACATACAAATACTTCTAATAAAATTTGCTTATAACAAACTGTGGAGGCTCTTCGAATTGGTTGTGTTTACAACAAATGTTAACGATATACGGTCGTAATGCACCCTCCTACGTGAGAGCTGCTGCAATCTTCCCAGAAATGGAAGATGATCAGGTGAAGTTCGAAAAACTGAACGTATAAAAGGTTATTTAGTTTCGTATAGCTACGCGACACATTTTAAATATCGGCGCACACGGAGAATCGTATACTGTAGTGACAAAGGTAGAGGTGTCGCTCTTACGTAAATGCGACCGCTTCCCGATTGTGCACGGTATATTTTTCCAGCACTTCAGTCCTCCCTTCGAATCTTTTTGTCTGGATTACCGTCAGTGTGTCACCCTGCTTCCCGTCGCCCTGTTTAGGCTGTACTCTTTTTTTTTCCTTTTTTTTTGTTCTCCGTACAACCGCATGTTTCCGAGTCCGGCAGTTCTCGGTATATGCGGCCTCCGCACACCGGCGATATTAACTTCCCCGACTATAAGCTCGTTATGAGCAGCGGCCGTACCGCGACGCCCGCATGGCAGCCACAACATCGCTCTCGACTTCTCTTCCTCTCTTCCCACTCCCCCCTCCCCCCCCCCCCTTTTCCTTGTTTTCGCGTACTTATGTATTTGCCTCTCTGTGGCCTGTTTCTCGTGCTTGAGACGGCGCGAATTCAATAATCCCCGTAAGCGACAGCCACGCTGAGAAGACTCATCAATCAACGCCGTTCAGCCCGAGTGCACGCTTCGACGGCGTCAGCGAATTCGGAAATAAAGAGCTCCCTTTCGCACACACATGAAAAAAAAATTTTTTTTTTGACGGCTTTCGATTCTATCTCGACATGCATTTTATCGTGACCGCCAAAACTCTTACAAACGCAATATAACTATTATAAAGAAAAGTAACGCGCCCTTGAAAAAAAAAAAGCAAAGCATCGCGTTCAAGTAATTGCACGGCAAGAAATCCTTGTGGTTATTGCGCCACCAAAACTTACGGAATACACAGCGTTCTTTTTCTATGGAAAGATTATGCAAACTCTCTCTCTCTGTCTTTGTGTCTGCATGTGTGTGTGAGAGAGAGAGAAAGAGAAATACAACCCTGTGACGTCAAAATGTATCACGTGTTTCCAAGGCGCCGTTTTTTTTTTTTTTTAATGTACAGTTGGATAAAAAATATGCTTTCCGGAAGCAATATCCGTGGTTGTTACGAAGCCTCCCTGACATTGACGGAACGGCAGCGTCTTGGGGAGGGCTCAATTCTCGTCGTGTCGTATGCTCGCCATTTCACGTTTTTAGCGAAAAAATAAATATTTGCGTTAGTGACACATTATGACAAAGTGCTTTGTCGTAGTAATGTAGTATCTGAAAAAGCCTAACTTTAGAGCAAAAACGCTAAAACGAGTTTCTCGGGATTCGCAAACTTGAAGGAAGAAGAAACTTCAAACGATAACATGAAATCTCCATTTTTCATTTTTACGCCGAAATTTAAGTTGCATGTCACGCGGTCCAGCCTTTCTGACCGCATTTAGGCCACTGGCTAGATTGATTGCGGTTCAGTTAAGGAAAGAGTGCTAATTTCTGCAGCCCATGTAGGGAGCATGGCTGAGTGTCAGTGGGGGAAGGGGAAAGGAACTGAAAGAGATAGTAAGGAGAGAAAAGCCGTAGGGGAGGGTCCCGGAAATTTTGACCACCTGAGGTTCTTTAACGTGCACTGATAACGCACAGTACACGGGCCTCTGGCATTTCCACCTCCATCGAAAATGCGACTGTCGCGGCCGGGATCGAACCCGCGTTTTTTGGATGGCAGCCGAGCACCGTAATGACTACACCCCCGCGGCGGAGTTGCGTACGGTAGAGTAATATTGGTCATGAACTGGCTAACCTGCCTGCCTTTCTCTCTCCACTATTAACAAAGGATCTGCTCGCTGGCCTTGACGGCATGCGAGTGACCGCGTCGGATGTCACGCTCCATTGTGGATTTGATGCGGATTGTGCTGGCTGCGCGTCCTTGTCCTCGGTCTTGTCATCCGCTCTCGCCCTCGACTCACCACCCATTCTCACCACTCTTGCTCTAAGCCCACTGCCATGTGGTAGTGATTACGCAAAGGCCAATGTGCGAAATGTTTTGGCTGGATGTCGCGGGTTCGAGCCCCCGAACCGCGGGAACAGCGCTTGAAGCTCTTGGCGGTTACGTCACGACAAATGATAAAAGAACAGCTTCTCTGTTTAGGCGGTTTCCGCGGCGTGCAACTGGCTTGAATTTCTTTATCTCTGAAAAACGTTATGTTGGTACTATGGCTTTTCTAGAGCACACGGCATTGTCATTTCTTCCTCGATAATTAATTATGTAAGCCTTAGCCGGCGCCGTAGAAACCCCATCCCGTCGCGTGTATTAGTGCGGCAAACTCAGAGCGAAGTCGCGACCTGTATTTTATTCTTGCGCATTTTTTTTTCCATTTTTGCTTTAGCGAACGTCCTATACTCGCCAAAGAGGTACATTTCGTATTGTAAAATGATAATGTAAAATACGAAAAAAAAAAAGGTTCCTCTTTGTTACCACTAACAAAGAGGAGCGTGCAGCTGTCTGTAACCTTCTCCATTAAACCTCCACTTTGCATGGAGGCTCTATTTTTTAACACCCCTTACCACTTATTCCATCTATTCCTCCAGCTACTTGTATAACCGCTTATGATAAAAAGAAAAGGACCTTGCTCTGTTTCTGAGCAATTCGCATTTGAGTCGCTTAGTTTACTCATGTCCAGAGATATGAAGTGGCTTTTTGTCTGTTTGCCAATCATTCTTCTCACTCTCTCTGCTCGTTCCCATTGAGAAAATGATGACGAAGCAGAAAGCGTGCTTGCAGTAGTATTGCCTATGAGAAAATGATGACAAAGCAGGAAGCGCGGTTGCTGTACATCACCAAACCAGTCGTGATCACAGAGCCCTCAACCAATGACAAATAAAGACGGTGTTGGGCGGGTCATGCACTCAGTCCGTCATAGTAGACGGAGCACTTCCGTTGCACGAACAAAGTACTGAGAATTCGCACGTGATCCGGAAACCTGCAACTCGGTCGCCCCCGCCGGTAGACAATGCCTTGATTACGAGGGCCGAATCCAGATTGCCTACCTCCCGACGTGCCCTTTGTAGCTCAGGAGCAAATATCCTCCCGGATCCCAGAACTACCTCGCATATCCGCTGCTAGCGAGTTCGCGTCGTAGCAAAGTTGTTTGATCGGAGTGAGCCATGGCAAACGAGAGATTCCGCTACATTTGCTTGGCACGTGCTTCCTTTGACATTGACTCTCCCATGAAGTGACCTTGGCACGGGCCGGTGCATGTCAGGCTGCTCTTGTGTAATGTGCGAGACGAGATATAGATCGCGAAAATAACCCCACATAAAGGAGTTGCACGATTCACTTCACTCAAATTTTTCGGATAGATGGAATCACTGCATGTTGGTCCTTTTACTGCTTCTTTTTTCTTAAGGAGGGATATTTGTGCTAGACATGTAACAAAGCCTGCCTCGATTTCGTTTTTGCTTTCCTCAAGTACCACAACACAAACACCGTGTCCCTGCTGTGCTTCCGCGCTTCTATAGGATGTATTCTTTCTTACCTATTCTTAGTTATCTCTCTTTGTTCCGCTTTCCTGATGAAGGATGACTAACCAGATGTAATCCTGGTAGCCTCATCTAACGTAACTCAAACTTAGCGCCAACCTCTATGCAGATATCCAAAACGACACTATCAGGCAGTCTAGCGTGGTGGTATCTTCCGAATTTTTCTTTCACGTGAGGCCTCAATGTTTCAAGACTCGTAAGTAGTTCATAGCGGCAAGTTGTATCTATCGACGCCTAAAACAGGCCTGTTTTTTTATTTATTAATATTCGAAAGGTGTTCAACCTTCAACGAATCACGGCGTTAATTTCGAGTATAGTTACGGCCACTCGAGCAACTCGTAGTTATATAGTTGACGCATCGCTCATTGGATTAGTTCCCGGGAATACCGCAGTTACCTTAAATTCTACCTAAGCGCCAAAGTGCCCTCGCATCAAACCTCCCTCCCTTTCCTCTGTTGCTTCTCCTCATCGCGCAAAACTCATGGTAGCCGCGCACACTTTGGTTAACGTTAAATAGGCGTGAGCGATGCTGTAATTAATTTGATGCCACGATCTTCAGTATTATCGGTTGGTTTCATATTGAACGCCTCGCTGTACAGTACACCCCCTCTAACGCTTAATATCACTGGCAGTACGCCCGGTCCGGAAACCGCTCACCACAAGTTTTCACGCTCAGCAAACAACCGTGCATATAAAGTGAATTAATGCCAATGCGGCATGTGGCAACTTACCGAAGCCATTAGACATTATCGAGCGTTCCGTGGTGCTCTGTGTTCGGCTCTCGGCTTTCGGGAGCGCTTGAGTGAACATTCATTACAGTACTGACCTCACAATACCTATTTCTGCAGGAAACGAATGACTCGCGGTTGCGAAAGCTTGAGTTAATTAGCTTCCGCAACGCGAGAATGTCCACCGCTGAAAACGAGCGAAAAAAAAATATAAGAACAATGGTTCACTTTGCCGGCATACTTTTCTGGAAACTGCACGTGCTTTATATAAAGGGCGAACTCGGAAACAAAAGTGAAAGTTGTAGAGTACGTACACCGGCTAACGTCTGTCCTGCAACAACGACGGGCATGCTGAAAGGAACAATTCAAAATTTAATCGATAAATACTGTCTGAGATGGCGACGTTGTCGCTTAGCGCGCAAGTTTTAACGTATCTGCCAATTTTACGTGCTGAAATGGGGCTTAACGAAAATTTCAGATTTTGTACGGCGCACTGTTTTACACAGAGCATAATCCTGTTGAATTTATGCTTTATAATAAGCACTTTATGCATGTTCTCATACGTGAAACAACAAAAATGATGTCATGCACTGTAGCAGTTAATAATCAAGAAGCATCGATATAGAAACAGGCTGCACACTATGTGCAAGTGCCACGACTACAGTGTCGCGACATGGTTCCATCCGGCATGGTTCAATGAACGATCGGCATGCGAAACTGTAGAATGGGTATCACGTGCTTTCTATTAAGTTTCGGATCATCAAAAAATGCGCACTACACTGCGAGTCCGCTAAGAAATTTAAGCGTTCTATGTGTGGCGTAATGTCCCCATCGTAATAGCGCGAAACGGGCAACTCCTAATGAATTCCATCGTAAGCGGCGTCGGCGAAAACAAGAGCAGTTTAATTTTCGTGGCTGGCAAATCTCCGGCGCGATAGCACCATTTCTCATTTCATTAATAATAGATGATAAGGATAGGGAGGGGTAGGGTGCGGGTATGGTAGAAGTGGGAGCAGGGCTTCACTGTGCCTGGCATAAGTCATTATTGCAATATTGAGCGGCTGGCATATTGCTCTACCGACCAACTACGCTGCGTCGAACGCGATTTGGGGGAGGTCAAACGAATGTGCAGAAATGACCAGGTTCATCAGCGGAGAGATCTGGGCTACATGGCGTTGATATCAACATTTGCCGCGGGAAAAACAAAAAGACGTTGGCACAGGAAAAAGCGATAGTTGTGTCCGAACCTTATTTTCGTAGAGTTCACTTTCGAGCTAGTAACTACGTCACAGGCGAGATCATCGATGAAGTAAGTTTAATGCTACCATTGTCTCAACCATGTACCCAATAAGTCTGTAAATATTTTTATAGTAATCAATAGTTTACTTCACCGTGCTCTGGTACAAGCCTATTAAGCTTTCAGAGGTGGCGCACGCGTCAAGAGAGTATTAGTAAGAAACAGCCTAAAAGAGGGGACGCGAACATAAAAAAAAAAGCCAAGATAACAAGGCCTACTAGAACAAGCGCAACATAAGCAATATAAAAGGACAAACATGATTAAAACAGTTCACTTATAGCAAAGCACAATGTAAGCTGAAAAAAAAAGATGAAGTAGGAGAAAATAAGTTGTACAATGTCGCATTAGAAACAGCTTGGCTATAGCCCTACGTCCTCGTTTGAAAAAGAATGATACATTTCAAAGTCGATGTTGAATGCCAATACACTATACACAGAATACTATTCTACATAAAGCGAGATCTCACTGCCAACGTATTTAAATCAGCATGCTTGAAATAAAATTATTGGGAAGGGGGGGGGGGGGGGGGCGTATTTATAAGAAAATTAGAAATGATCTGAAATTATCATTTTTCTAGCGAAGCTTGTATAGTCTAGCCTATGTCGGCATCGTCGGCGTTGTACTCGTCACGCGAAAATTCCCAGAGAAATAGAACCCCTGGCGCCGTTGAAAAAACGTTGTTACCCGTGGCGTGACCTGAACTCGGGACCCCACACTAGCCTACACAGCCACGCTTGAGAGAAGTGAACATATCTGCTAATATAAATCCTATAAATGTCTCGAATTTTTCACTAGCGCGCTTGGGACTTTCGAAGAGGAGCAAAGAAACAGCACCGGGAAGAAAAGAACTAATAAAAAAAAAGGAAAGAAGGAAAGAAAGAAATTTCAAATGAAGCTTGTGTTGCCTAGTGCGGGGATCACACCATTCGATATGCAGATGTTCGCCACACATAGAAATAAATAAAGAAAGAGCTCTCGTGTTCCTCGCGCCCGCATTTTATTTGCGTGTGGGCCCAAGCCACACCTGGCTGAATTCAGCCCTAATGTCTACACGCAAGTCAACGAAATCTCACGGACCTGTAAACGTACAAGGACAAGGAGTATGTCAGGTGTATTCGCGACATGCTTCGCTTCCTTTGCATTTTATCGACAGGGAAAAGGCCCGTGATTTTCTTTTTTTTTTCTTCTTCTTCTCCTGCTTCTCCTTCTTCGCTGTTCAATATTCCGTCAAGCAAACTCGTCGACACTGTAGAGAGAAAGCAGCTCTTAGAGGTGCGTCATTGCGGGAAGCAGAGGCCGCCAAGGCGTCCAGTGTACCACTCGATGTGAACCGCACTCTAGGAGTTCTTCAGCGGCTGGGTATTTTTTGTTGCCTCAGGTCGCGTTCTTCGGCCTCGCCGAATCGAACCGATTCTGTTATACGGGTGTACGCTCGACTCTTGTCAGATCGATAACGTCGCTTGCCGGTTGTGTTTGTTTGCGAGGCGGCCAGTAATAGTTAGCAGGCGTGAGTCACGTATTCCTGCGACGGGCTGCTCGAACTCAGCACCCCTATAACTGGGGAAACAGCGTCCCCGCGTCCAGTATGGCCTCGGGGCAAGTTAGTGCGCTCAGCGAAAACTGTGCTGACGCCGCCCCGTTCTTCCTTTTCGCTCCTTTATCCTGCCGCATTCTAGGGTGATAGCGTGTCGCGAGTGCTCCCTCCGGCGCCATTGTTGATAGAAGCGGCATTCCCCCACTACTTGAATTCCAGGGATTCGTTAATGAAAACCAAATACCATCGCCATTCTGGCCCTTAATTGTCTATCGGACATTTACCGGAACAAAGTGTGTTTCAATATTCGCTGTCTATTTTTTTTTTTTGGTAACGGGCACGGCTTATCCAAAATTTGTCAAATTGATAGGTTTAGTCGATCTGGGCTAGTCAGTAGTCGTTCATAGTAATGCTGTTTGCGCAACACTTAGGAATAAAGAACACCGATAAACCGCAGAGGCAAGAGCTTGTGTCTGTGTTTTGTCGGTGTGCTTTGTTACTGAAGAGCGCGAATAGCCTCAGCACGTAGAGTTTTTCTTTTGTTTGCTTCGTGGAGATGATGCGATGAGCCGTCTTCTTCCTCGCCGCGTCGGTTTTAACGCCACCTCAATCTCTTTTCGTCAATTAAATGACGTCACGGGTTGGAATTCGCATTCGTGCACTTAGTGCAATAAAATTAAGAGACTCCGACGGAAATTTTTTTAAAATTTTCTCCAATTTGTCTAAACTTTGACTATCAACTATCTCTCGCTTATGCGAGTCAGAAACGGAGTAAGAAGAGATAACGTACCGTCCCGTCATCCCCCCCCTCTCCTTCTTCCTAACTTGAACGGTCACAGCAGATAGCAGTTCATGACAGCCTTGTAAAGGCAAGACTTTCTGTGAAACACGTTCAAGATTTCTCTTCCTCCTTTCCTCGTCCTTTTTGACTTACGACGCAATTCGCTTACGTCGCATATGTTTCCTTCTTGTATTCGTATACACGTAAGCAAATGCTGACACCGTGGTACCGATGGTGCTAGCAAAAACCTAGTACGACTTTAAAAGGTATACACATATGCAGTGGGCATATATGTAAATGCAACAAGCAATATTCAAAGCGTTTTTAAGGCTTTACCTCTGGCCACTTAAGCGCGCCGATCTTACGCGAGCTAACAGAAACTTCTGCAGAGTCATTTCGCAAAATTAATACCTTCTTCAGCATATTTCCACCGCCTGCGTTGCTCCTGATCTCGCATTTGCATTTCTGCAAGACTGCGTTCTCGGAATGATGAACATTCTCGATAATCGCATTGCTCAATGCGTCCCTTTACACATTGTTTCTCTCTCACTTTTCTCGTTTATGATAAAGTGCTTTCTCTATCAGTAACAAACGTGGAGGGTGCACTTTAACGAAGACGCGATTTGCGTCTGCGCTCAAAGCGCCGAACGAATTCCGCTTGCATTGTTATTGAAGCTGTTCCAACGACCCCACCGATGCTGCGAATGGGCAATTCGTAATAAGCGAAGCTTCCTAAAAGCAAGGGAACCTGCTAGATCTCAGTTGTAGCGATAGGAGTCAGCGAAATTTCCCTTAGTCATCCGCGGCGTTCGCGCTTTTCCCATCAGTGGTGTTCATTTCTGCAAAGAACAGTTCCAGTTCCCGAGATATCTCCAGGTTATACCAACGCAACAAAGGCAAAAGGTGACCAAACAGAGAGTCCCTTAATTATTTTATAGCCAAATTCGCATAAATATTTAACTACGGTATTAGTAACATTTGATTTTAAGGGCAGGAGTAATGGGTCTCTCCTTTTCTTGTTGTCGTTCTTGTTGCATGGGCCAAATGGATGTTTGCGAACCTTGAATGCGTGAACGTTTCAGGTCGCTAACTGCGCTAACGAAGGTCTCCGACTGCTTTTAATATCCAAATGCTGGAAATATGTTATTGACCATAAATAAATAAATAAATAAATAAATAAATAAATAAATAAAGAAACGAACGAACGAGCCAGTGGCGATCTAAATAATGAATGACTGAGTCAATAAATCAACGAACTAATCAACTATTCATTTAATTTTAGAGCAACCGAAAGTTAACAATGTAATTACGCTTTCAAATTTCTTAAGATTATGTCAGTGACTAGTGCTTACATGGCGGCAGGCGGTGCCGCATAGTCGTTCTGGGAGCGCAAGAGCGTTAGGATTTCGAACGGGCGTTGTTATGTGTAGAATGCATATGAATATTGCACCGAAATGCATCAGAATTAGCGTACCGAATGCTTATTGAAGCAGTGAACACTACAACCCGGGCAGCTCCTTTTTTTTTTTTTCACGACCCCTTTAATAAATCGCGAGTTATAAAATTTATCCCTGAATCCTCATGAGTCGTGACCAGTTTTGGGTTACCAAGTTTCACGACATCATTAATGTCATGTACTTTCTCCAATGAACAAAGTGGCGAGCAGAAAAGCAAGACGAGATAACTTTGAAAAAACAATAAAATATAAGTTATGAAAATAAACGCTTCCAGCACTGTTGTTCCTTGTGCCTTTTATACCTACGGCAAGAAATTATAAGCAAATGATCATTACGGAAGTGTATTGTTTGTTGCCACATTCTAACCTTTACCTATACGAAAAAAAAAAAAAGCAGAAGCGAGAGCGGTGCTTTTTTTTTTTTTTTTCTTCCGTGAATGCCGACCGTTGCAGTGAAGAACGAAGGTAAACAACGGAAAAACGGTGACGAGGTCTGCATCTTTTGCAGGATACCGCGATCTTTCAAAAAAGCGAACAAGAGAGAAAAAAAAAAGAAAAAGAAGTCATGGCATATTCGTGGAGTGGCCTATATACGTTTAAACGTCAGGACTAACAGCACTCGTAGAGACGCCCCGGTGTTTGCAAACATCTTCACCGCGCGTTGGCGCTTAACCGAAATTCCTATATATGTATGCACCCCTGGAAAGAAAACTGAACTTCAGAGAGAAAAGTGAGTGAAAATGGGACAAAAAAGAGAAGCTACGGAAGGTGACCTCACGAAGCACTGACTTGTACAACTGGGTCACAGAATGATGCGCTGAACAAACATCCCGAATGAAAAAAAAAATCTTTTTTTCGCTTTCTCTTCTACTGCATTTTTTTTCACGAGTCCACTCAGCATAACCCACCGGATGTGCATTGGGAAGGGACATGAATTATTCATTGCCTCGTCTCGGCATTTCAAAAAAAGGTTCTGTGAACTCAATCACACGCTATAAGCTCAACTTTTCTCCACACTCAGCAACAAGCAGCAACGCGTTGGCCAGACGACCCGCCAACGCGAAAACGAAGTGAGCAACCGCTCGGCGCTCGTCATCGCGTAGGTGTGGCCAGATTTATTCTAATGGAATAGGTATTGCGCCGCCTATGTACGGATATGGAAACGTATACATATTCAGTGGCTCTTGGCGTATACGACGAGTTGGGGAACGGCCCGCTGCAGCGCCTACGCGCGCCCTTGCCGACTACAATGAAGTTTTTTACCGTCCACCCATTAATATTTATATCATTGCCACTTCTACGAGTGTGGGAAGTTGGGCTCGTTCGTATGATAATGCATAACCGTTCACGTAGCGCACGAACTTGACGCATGACAAAAGGAGCGAGACGGAGGAGCGCTAACGTTCAACAACGTCTATTTCGGAGAGCGTACACAGTTATATACTCTCCAAGAGAGACAAAAAAAAAAAAGAGAGATCACGATCGTTCAAGTGGCACACAGCTACCATGCGTGGAAATTATCAAATCTCAGGAAATTCAACTCTTTCTTTTTCCCAAACAACCCGAGGGAGGGAGTGCTGACTCAGTTGGACCTTAATCTACAAGTCCTCTCAGCAGGGATAATTTCTCTCGTTAGTTCATTTGTCCTTCTTTTTTCTTTTTTTCCTATCGTGATGCCCTAATGAAATAAAAAAAAAGGCGATTTGCAGTCACACGTTGTGTTTTGGCATTTTGAGAGTCTGTACAACCTCTCCGAAATAAACGTCGCTGAGAGTTAGAGCTCGTCCGCACCGCTTTTCTCGTCCTGCGTCAAACTTTTGGGCCAAGTGAGCACTTAAGCCACTTATACGTCACTTTCTCATTTTTCTTTAAGCTACCCACTACCACGTGGGAGACCTGTGAAAGTGCATGAGATGATCCAGTTTTCGCTGCCCATTTCATAAAAAAAATATCCGAGCAGGTGTGACAAGGTGGAAATGAACAAGAAAAAATTATGCTCCGTTCTGCCCTCCCATGCCTGCTCTTCTTTCCATATATTCCCCCAATTCCTCGGAAAAGGACGATGTCGTTTGTAAGAGTGACTATATAAGGTAACCAGGTCAGGAAGAAAGCCATTCACTGCTTGCATTTCAGCACTTCCGTATTCTGGCGTATATACGGGTCGTGACTTTTTTTTTCTTTTTACCTAAACGTAATAAATTGGCCAGTAAAGCTGGTTACGGCGATGTGTCGGCAGCAGCCGGCGAGTAGCTCTGACGTCGAGCGGAACGCCCGAGCACCGCACTTCGTTTTCGCCAAGCGAAGCGCTGGTGAGCTGCCATTCGCCAGTCAACGTAGCTAGGTGAGTTACGCCTAACGCAATGCATCCTTATGCAAATAATATGCGCCGCTTTCAGGAGAACGGCGCCGTATCGGCGAGAATAGTACTGGGAAATAAAAGGAACAATATAAACTTGGAAGCGGATTTCTGAGGGAAAAATTCTATACGTGAACACTGACATGCTTAGGGATAGCTTTTTTTTTTTCCTTCAACAATTGAAGCCTAGAATACGGTGCCCATAAGTATGCGTTCCTTGCCACATAAAGAATTCATCGAGGCATGTTAATGAGTGTTCATTTTGCTGTAGTTCTTTTTTATTCCCGCTCCTGAAATACCCTCCCTGGGGCTGCAGTATGTATGTATGTATAAATAAATAAATAAATAAATAAAAGAAACAGGACAACACCAGACACGTGCACTCTTCGCGGTATCTACATTTTTAGATGTAAATGCGCTCAAACGCCTTTAGAACGAACTTTTGGTCAGCAAAATGACCGGTATAACGAAGTAATGCTTAACCCAATACTGCGGCCATTGCGGTTACTGCGAGCGTTGCGGCAAGTGCCCTTTACAGCGAAGTGACCGATACAACGAGAAATTTTCAAGGTCCCGAATACTTCGTTATAAACGCTCTTAACCGTAATGTAAACTGCGAAGGTATACCTCATCATCCTTTCGCCATGCCCTTTCAGCCCCGAATTCAACCATTTACACTGGCATTTTTTAGAAAAAGAAACTAAAGTAATCGAAACAGAGACGATAATAACATTAACTCCATATACAAACATTTAGGCCGTCCATTTCAAAGGATCATACGTAAACTGAGCCAATAATAGAGCTAAGTCTCCATTTCTGGCACAGACGCCGCTATCTATTGAGTAGTTGTTATCCCTTACCAGTATTTAATCATATAATTCGCAAACTGCTTTCTTTTCTTTTCTTTCACGAATCTAGGTCTTCAAGAAAGGGATGCGCGAACTACGCGAGGATTTCGTAAGCACTTCCTAAATAACGTGTTAACGTTCCTGAGGCGGGCCATACATTAAGAAAATAAAGTAACGCGACCTGAACAAGGACACTTTTTATTTAACAAATCTTTAACCAGCCAAATCTTGTGTAGGCTACTTTAAATTAGTAGACTAGAACGACAAAGTATGCCTTGGAATCGTCGTGGCAGGCGCTCTCTGGGGCGTCCCAGAACGCCAATATGTCAAGCCTGACTCTCATTCACGCTAGGGTGCTTTGCGGCGGGACGGTTCTCATTCCTTTTTCGGCAGCACTCTGCCAGAAAGTTTCAATTTTGCCGTACGGGCATTCTAATTCTAGCCCATCCATGCTGAACAAGCAAAACGCGTCTGGTTTATGGCGAAGCCTAGACTACCGAACACTGGAGTTAAGACTGTCCATCTGCGTGGAGCGGCCTTCCCTTTGCCAAATTATGCAAGTAAGCACGATGGGCGTGCGTGTGTGCGTGCGTGTATGTGTTGTGTGTGTGTGTGAGAGAGAGAGAGAGAGAGGAGGAGGAGGGAGGGAGGGAGGGAGGGAGGGAGGGAGGGAGGGAGGGAGGGAGGGAGATGCACGTACAGCAACATGCAAAAGCTTGTGCGCCGAAAATATTGAGCGCTGATCCACATGGAGACCGAATTGCTGTTTACGCCGTGATGGTGAACCGAGTCAAATGCCATAGAAACGTACTATAATGAATAAATTCTAGCACAGGCTATTACTCTATATGAAATTGTGTCTTGAAACATGGCGTGTTCTAGCAACACTTAAAGGCGCCGCGACTAAATGAGGCTACTAAGCTGGGACGGTTCACTTAGGGCGCACCACACAAGCCTCAACGTCTTCTTTAACACTGACTCAGAGCAGGTGCCGATATGCTCTTTCTACAGTCTTCAAATATAATCCAGGAGAACCAAGACAATCAGCAGGCTGGCATCATTACAGTTGAAATTCCCTCTGATATTCTGGCTTTGGATGTCGAAAATTCGAAGCGCAATTAATGTTGATCATGTTCAGTGACTGCAAGTCAGTGATCCGTATGGAATTTGTTGTTCCCTCCAGGATAATACTGCATGCAAGTTTCAACATGCAGGCGCTACGCAGAATAAGTCAACGGTCGCAGTTAGTGCGACGGAAGATCGCTTGATTGCGAGTTCCGCTTGTCGGCAGCGTTCCGTTGTATACGTAAATCGCTGTCAGCGAACTTATTGGTGGTCAGGGCCTAACTAGACGCTGCCATGGTCGCAATACTGTCCAGACCGCTCTCCCTCTCACATCCCGTTTCCGGTGATGAAACTCCCGTTGAACGACGCCGATACGACAGGGCAGGACTTCAAAAGGGCAGCCGCAGATGTGCTCAAAGAGACCTCCGAACAAGACTTCGAAATGCCTGCTAATAGGGGAACATGTACGGAGCTCGTGTCAGCGGGTAAGGTTCTTATATTGAAGAATACTAGGTGCACAAATTTTTTCCGAACAAGGTGTGTTATCTGTGCTCGGTTTCCTTACTTTCGGGGCACGCGGACGCTTTCATATGTACATTAGGCAAGGGGAAGCAAAAGGAAAAGGGGAGGTGGGTTAGAAATGTTATGTTTAGCTCTTAAAAGTGCCATCAGAGTTGTAGTTAGCAATGGCTGAGATCCCGACGCTATCTTTACAGAGCCATTTTCATGTAACAACCTGGCAGGAGGCGCGGCCCTGCCACCTTGTTTGAATGTGATCCAAGGAAAAACAAAAACAATGATCAGACAGACATCAGTACAGGTGAAACTCTCTCCTATTGGCTGGCTTGAATGTGAAAATTCGAAGCGAAATTCACGTTGATCATGTCAGGACGCGCGGCCCACTCGTATGAGGCGGGCACAGTTGCCATTTTCCGTTGCTCAGGCCTGCATTTCGTATTTCAAAGGTGTCAGTCGTAGCAGTGGGCGGCTTTTTCTAGCACCGCCCATTGCTGTTCCGGACGGATGGACGGATAATAGTGAACGAAGATTTACGAACCAAAACCACGGCCTGATTTACGAGGAACGCACCGTAGTGGAGGGCTCCGGGTATAATTCTGACCACCCGCAGTCCTTCGCAGGTATACTCGAACTATCGCGCCACGACGACCGCCCGCTATCCGAACAATCAGTGTTGGAATGGTGGAACAAGAGACTTTCAAACGTCGGAAAGCCGTGAAGCTAGGCACTCCTAAAGTTCCTGCAGAAAACGGGCTTCGCTGAACGACAGGTAACTCTGTGGTGTGTGTGTGTGTGTGTGTGTGTGTGTGTGTGTGTGTGTGTGTGTGTGTGTGTGTGTGTGTGTGTGTGTGTGTGTGTGTGTGTGTGTGTGTGTGTGTCTTTCTCTCTCTCTCATCCTTTTTCTTCTAACCTTTCTGTGTCTCCTTCGTCCCCCAATGCAGGGTTGCAAACTCCGAAGTTCTATTCTAGTTAACCTCCTTGCTCTCAGCACAACTCTTATCTTTTTCTCTTCCTACCGCAGCTTCCAGACCAAGATGGTCTGGCGTAAACTCAAATAAACTTGTGTATTCTCTCTCTCTCTCTTTCTACTCTCTAGTCAACCAGCTCAGCTAATCTAGAGAGGAGGACATAGGATGTGCGTTGATGTTGTACCGTACATTCTTATGATGGTGCCGCTGTTGGACGAGTCTTTGTCAAAGTAACAGAAGGGAAACAAGAAGAAAGAGAGAGGGTTAGGCCTGAAAGACGCGGAGGTTGTATATAGCGCCACAGTGGAAGCAAAAGATGTATGAAGCTGCATAGCATTCATAACACGCCAAGAATTTCAAGAATCCACCCCCCCCCCCCCCCACCTCTTCCTATTTTTATTTCTTGTTCTCTCTTCGTCTATACGAGTCCGTTCGAAAACAGGAAGAATGCTGTGAACGTCAACAGAGCTCTTCTGTGCAGAGGAGAGAACGTATCTTGTAACAACGTAGGAACGCATTTTCATTTGAAACAATTCTGCAATGGCTTGCCCCCTTTTCTCCCTTTTCTTTTTTTTTCTTGCTTCGAGGAAGCTTTGTGAAAGCAGAAAAAAGCGCAGCATCACCCGCCCCGGCATGTATTTTCCTTTTTCACTTAGTGAGCCCACCGGTAATTAAATTAGCCGCATAACTTATTGCTGGAGCCCGAAACGTCATTACCCATTTTCCTTATTTTTTATATCCTTTTAACGCGCTTCAGACTAATGAGCTTCGGGTGCATCAATTCATATATTTTCTTGGTCACATGGCGACGAACGTGGCGGACACTGCTGAGTGTGCTTAAGAGGTTTTTTACGCATATTTCCTTCCGCACAATTTTCAGCAACCCCGCCGTATATATGGCATCCTCGATTAAAAAGAAAGTCTCCTGCGAGGTATGAACATTTCAGTTTAATTAATTAATATCTAGTATTTTTCTTCCCAAAACTACGATGTGATTATGAGAGATGCCGTAGTGGAAGGTTCCGGAAGTTTCGACCACCTCGGACTCTTTAACATCGCACGGAACACGGGCCTCGACATTTCGCCTCCATCGAAATGCAGCCGCCGCGGCCGGGACAGCGTTTCAATCTACCTTTCGGTAACAAGGTATGCGGTTTGGTATCAAGTTCGGATTGATATCAACAGCCTTCGGTTCTTTGAGGTGCACCTCTTGCAGTTCGCGCGAACAGAAAGGAGGGCGCCGTGACCGGGAAACGACCCCGTGACCTCGAGCAGACCAGGCGAACACTTCAGTTGCTGAGCTACCACAGCGGCTGGTGCAAGCTGCATGCATGTGTAATTATATTTGCGCTTTTTGCGTATGACTGGGAGTACCTGCCCGTGTTCCTTAGCGGCGCATTTGTTTACCATACGCGCAAACATGTGTGCAATACGCCTGCCTGCACGCATTCCTGTCATCTAGATGCATTAGCTCGGCTGGGTACATGTTCTGCTTTGAAATATTCGTCTATGCAAACTAAACTGCGAAAGTTTCGTTAATAAACGGTAGTTGCGTGCTGGATGTGTTAATGGTGTGATTAAATTTTCAAACTGATATCTTTCAATGAGCTTACACCTATTTTATATAGGCAGAATGAAGTAGCCCCAGACGCATCACCTCTAGATGCTCCAATTTTGTACCATTTACTCCATACGCTGTATATAGGAAATGATATATTGTTACATACATTTTTAGAAATTGAGTGGTACTTTTCAGGGTGATAATCGTTGAGAAATTGGGTGTTATCGAGTTAAATTTACAAACATAAATTTAAAAGGACAGTCATGCAGCGTAAGTCGCGCAGTTTGTGCGCAGCTTTTGAAACACTGGTGTTCACTGAAGCCAACAGAGTCAATTTCTTCCTTTCTTTTTTTTTTCATAGAAGGTTGGGGGTGGGGGGGGTTGGACGCGGAGTGGTGAGGTACCGAGGCCGGTTAGCGAGTGCGTGTGCAGAGCGAACTCTGCACAGCAAAAAAAAACAAAAAAAAAACTGTTGGTATGTGGTACTGTAATTCGGGGAGAAATCGGAATTAACCCGATTTTCTTACATGTTCACATTGTAAGAGCAGGGTAAAATCTGGATTTACCCGAAAACCATCAACCCTACTTAGAAAAGTTCAAATAAAACGCAAGAAGCAGATGATCCTAGAGTCGCAATGTACCAAGCGGCAGGCAGCATCGTAAAGAGAAACAGAATATAAGTAAAAGCGCGAAGAGACACCAGGTTCCCCGTCGTCGGTGAGCCGTTATAAAAGTGTGCAGCAACACCATAACCGAAATTGTTGCGATCACTGCTTCTCGGAAAGCCTAGGAGAAAGTTACGCTAACGAGTTATTTTGTTGTTTATTTACACGTCAGAACTCGCACCTTCCCGCGTTGCAGATAGCATTCTCGGAATTTGTTCTTATTTTCGTCCGATGTGCCAATTAATTAACGCTATTAAATTAACGAGGCGAGCGTGTGGTAGACCATTAGGGAGGTCTCATTTCTGCTTCGCTTATCACCCACGTTAGTACTGAGAACCACCGCTACATATATATATATATATATATATATATATATATATATATATATATATATATATATATATATATATATATATATATATATATATATATATATATATTCTTTTTCGAGAAGAGCTATAGTTGAACATCGTACACTCCACTCGAAAAACGTGCATAACTGCATACACACTTTGACAGACGCCTTGCCATGACACCCTTTGCCACCCTTAGGCAAACGAGGTTTGCACGAGCGAAATATGACTGCGAAAAGGCAGAGGAGACACACACACACGCACGCACGCACACTCACCCACCCACACACACACACATACACACACACACAAAGTACATAGGAAATTTGTAACCGCCCATATCAGCGCTGGCAGTCCACTTTCTCACGCGGCCGCGTTAGGGGCTGTATGCCTTGGCGCACTGCGATTTAATTTACCCAGCGAAAGCTCGCAGCAAGTTGTACGTTATGCCGCCACCACCGCTGCTGCTGCTGCTACAGAAATAAGAACCACCGGACCGTTGCTGTGAAGGCACGCGCGTCTAATACAGCAAATGGCTTTTTTTTTTTGTTTATCACATTGTTTATAACGTGGCTGTCTTATTCGAGAGAACATTACAGCGGAACATAATTAACGACCTCGAGATATTGTGGAACAGACGTAGTCGAAAGATATGACGATAGAGAGAGAAAGGCTTATTCGAAGAAAGGCAGAGGGGTATGCTTGAGGTGTAGCTTCCTCTGGCCTGCTACTCCACATTGGGGAAAAAGGAAGACGAAGAAAACGAGCGACGAATGATGATGATGATAAGATAAGGAGGTGCGTATTATATTAAGTTTCCTTTCCATATGCATACGTCCGGCGGGCGCTTCAAGACAAACCTTGCGATGTTGCAACATTTAGTGAAGACTGGTAACGTTAGTTCATACTTATAGGCAGGCGCGAACACATGCTCATGTTTGCATGTGCATGGTTACAGCATGTGCGTGCGTTCGAGCCTACGTGTCAGTATCGAGCATGAACACTTATCGCCCAGCAACGAATTGTGCGAGTAACCTTAGGTGCTCATTTTTTTTTCTCGCGAGTATTTCGGCAGTGCTTATTTAATTTTTAACAGCTGAGCTATATAAGGTCGAGGTTGATCACTGTGGAGCGTCGTTCCCAGTTAACGGCGGAGAGATCAAGCAAAAGGGAAAAGCTGTTGCCACTGACCCGGTACCCACACTGCTACGTCACAGCGATTACGCTATGGGCAGAATAGATTGGAAGAAAGAAAGAAAGAAAGAAAGAAAGAAAGAAAGAAAGAAAGAAAGAAAGAAAGAAAGAAAGAAAGAAAGAAAGAAAGAAAGAAAGAAAGAAAGAAAGAAAGAAAGAAAGGTCTCGGTTTGTGTAAAAGGGATCCGCACTTGCCCTTGACCCTCCTTTCCCTCAGCCCACTCCTACATGACAGTGATAGTAAAATTTACACTCTTGTCCCAGTTATGCTGTTTACTCAGATTTCACTGCTGTGAAGCTCACCTTATGCTTTTCATACGATATATATATATATATATATATATATATATATATATATATATATATATATATATATATATATATACTGCTTCCTCGGACGGGAGCGCGACATTGGAATGCTCCTTTTAGGCAAGACGGAATAGAAATATAGGGTGACGGTGGAAATATAGGAAGTAAATGGGATGGAAATAACGAGATGACAGGTCGCACGCTCTACGGTCAGCAAGAAAATGGGCGCCACGGTCGTTACGAACGTCATTCACTGATTTCTTTGAGAATATTGCTTAGCTTATTATCTAGCTGAGGTAGTAGGAGAACAAGAGAGATGTCGAAGTTAATAAGGTGAACGCCTCGTATGCGTAAAACAGAATAATGTTGATATGAAAGCGTTAACAAGATCACATAGTTAAGGAACGTTGTACGCGCGGATGAATGAATAGCTTACGCAAGATCCAGTCCGTCATCGAAATGAGACAGTACCAAAAGTTTCAATGCTTCGCAGCTTGAAAGAGTGAGAAAACTCGTTATAAATTCCTATCAATATCGTGTGTTTCGCAATATCATATATCGTATGTCTCGCAATTCCGGCCTACTGACTCGTGAATATTGGCTGAACGAGTTTAATGAGACGCTCCATAGCGAACTGCGTATCTCATTCTACGTGTCACTCGAGCCAGCTACTGCGACATAACGACTGGCGAGACTAGCTCCTTGACTCGTAATCTTGAAGAGCGAAATTGCATTGCGAAGTCGCCTTTTATGTGGAGCTCGTTTCTATCTGACACAGCCCAACGTACAGGTGCCATTTACGTAACGATCTCGTTAAGCATGTCATTGGTCCTTCACGCGTAATCGTCGCCTTCTGGCCTACGATGCTTCGCCGTACATTGACGCGTTATATATCGACGGAATAAATGGAATTTTCTACCGTCAAGGTGGCACCGAATATGCTGGAATACAATACCAAAAAACAGTGGCTGGCACTGCGACGACATCCAACGTTCGTGAGTTACCTTTCGGAGCACCTGCCTTTGTTTAAGTGTACAATTGCATCCTATGGATAGATTTTACGTAGTAAACGTAGCTATAAACACGATAATGCGTATTGAAACAGTATAAAGCGACGCCCGGTGTGCATATAAACTAATAGATAAAGCGACCATTGACATGTTTCAGTCTTCCACCGCCACGAACGTAGGAGCAACTATTTCAGTTTGAGCGCCGAAATACGTAAACCCAATGTTTACGCCTTCGTCATTTAAATAACTGCTGGAGAATACGTAAAAAGTGAGGGGCCTTCGATCCCTTTGTTCTGGTATTACCCAGGCTAAAGTTAGCCTAGAGACTGTCTATCATGAATATACAAATAAGCGTTCGTGCAAGTGCGTCGACGTTTGCAATCATCCCTATAGTTTGCGAAATCACATAGGTGCCACTTTTCCCGTGCCTCACTTGCCAAGTGAGCCGAACTGTGCAGCAACTTATATTTTTTTTTTCATGTGATTTCCCGTTTCAGTAATCCTAGTGCTTCTTCGAAGTGACCTTTTCTGGGAACAACATTGTTTGCACAGAAGCGAGTCGACTGAAGCTGCGCACAAAGCCTCTCACCAAAGTACCTTGACTTGCTCAAATGACACTCGGATTCAGAGTCTGCAATAGCGGAACATGTGGCGTCCTATTATTACTTACCTAGTGCCGCTATAGGTTGGGGATTGTAAATATCATGAGTGGTAATATTACCATGCAGGGACACTACGTGAATCATGACTAAGTTGCAGAGACTACGCGCTATACAGTCTACAGGAGCCCTTCGTTCTTTACATGTGTTTACTTGTCAGCTGTCTACAGACAATCTCATATGTCCGCGTGAAGTGCTCTGAGTTCACTTATTTTATTAGTCAATTGGCTTTAAGGTACTATCTCTTACAAGTAGCGAAGTTGAGCCTCTTAGGTGAAATGTTCACAGGGATGGCCGTACTTGTGCTATAATCAACAGTGTTAACTGACTAATTAAATAAAACTGTAGAGGTCTTTTTTTTAATATTGCTTTTGTTGTTGTGGCTTACCTAGCACGTAGTAATTGTCTAAGACGCGTGCTGTGTGCACATGTGTATGTGAAAGAAGGTGGAGAGGGGATGTGATGTCATGTTCTACGAAGTTTCACCCGCTTTTTGCAAATCGCTTATGCGTGTAGCGTCTCTTCAACTGGTTGTAAATATTTCCTGTAACCATGAAATAACTGGTTACGCAGTTTACGCAAGTCACATTCGTTCCTTACTGTAAAGCTTCAACCATTTTACCACTCACAAGTTTCTAAGTGCAAGTACACAGTCCTTGTACTTAGAGATGCTCGACTTCGCCCTGACAAAGTACGACGCAGCAAAAAAAGAACTCGAAAGAAATGGGAATCAGGAAGTCGCTGTGGGTAAGAGGGACAAAAAAACAGAAAGGGGGTTTCCTCGGAAGAGACGGCATGACGTCGAATGGTGCACGTTGATGCTGCTTACGATACGAGCGGGTTGTTTTTCCTTATTCGGTCTTGGCGTGTCACGCCACATTCACTCAGATGGGCACGCAGTGAGGCAAGGCCTCAGGGTCATGACAAGAACGCGATCGATCTTGAAAATAGCTGCGACCAAAAATGTACCGGAAGCTAAACATAGCAACAACAACAACAAAAAATTATAACCACGGGTTCTAGCAATAGCCACAGTGTAACAACGCGATGACATTGTCCGCTCGCTACGACGTGAGCGAAACCACAGACCGTTCTTGTAACATCCTAAATAAAACAAAGAGACAAATAGACAATTGCTGTCATGCAATCACCGCGAAGATTGCGTTGCACACGGCGACGTGGTACTGGGGCGTGTGTTTGGGAATATCAGCACACGCACAACGACAAGTACAGCAGACAGACGACACAATATTTATCGTTTGTTGAGCTTGACGTCTGGTTAAACTTTGTTTAGTATGGACATATTTATCGACTATTAACCTCCACAGTGAATATTCAGTTAGTGGGTCTAGACTGTCTCATTTTTTTCAGCGCTACGCCACTCGTCGCAATCAATAATATGAAAAGGAATGACCCCGTGTTATGCTGAAGCAAATAGTTCTGCGGTTTAACTATATAGCACAACACCTTAATTGAGAACAATGGGGGCGGTTTTGCCTTGCAATGGGCGTAGACTATGTATGTATGTATGTATGTATGTATGTATGTATGTATGTATGTATGTATGTATGTATGTATGTATGTATGTATGTATGTATGTATGTATGTATGTAACAGAGCGGGAATCGCATATTGTGTGGAGTGCGGCTAATCAGTCACGGGGGCACCCTCCCCCTAACCCCACCCCACCATGGATATCGTATTTCTTCTTGAGGCTCCCTGACTTCAAGCCCAGAAACAGCACTTCCAGCAGCAGGCATAGACGTGCCGATCACAAACACAAAGTAAGACCCTCTATTTTGCCAATGAAAGCGCGCTCTTGTTTTATAAGCATCCAACTATTGAGAACCGGCAAACGATGATGTACTCCGCAATAAAGGCTCCGCTTATATTGTCTATTACGTGCGACTTTTAAAAAATTACCCATCTTTATTACCATCATTTGTTCAGCTTGCTTATAGGAAGAAAAGGAAAGATCACACCTATCAGAATCCTGCCACCAAATGTTGACTTATGACCCTAACGCGACATATTAGTTTCGTGGTCTACGAATATTCAGGAATTTCGAACGTCGAACCCGTCTTCGAATCAAATAGCCGTTATTCGCAAATCCGAGTACATTTTCCGATACTTTGCGAATATCTCAAAACGTTAAGTTCACCGCAATAAAGAGAAAATCGCTTTGAAAGCACAATAAACGTCATCCCCGCTTGCAGATTACAGGCATACTGAAACATGACAGCCTATGTAGTGCAGCAGGCTTTTACGATCTGGAAGTGGGACATTAATTTCATTAATTTTTCGTGTTTTTCTAGAGGTTCTGTGGTCGTGAAGGGCCTGCTTTCTTCCTCCAGAAGCTGGTATTTTGCTTTTAATGCTCAAGTTATGAGTACCAGGACGCGATCAATGATCTACATTCATTGCAAGAACGGTTATTCATACCAGAGAAGTGTTCGATATTAGAATCAATCCCGTTCGTTTCTGCCACCATCTGGTTCGTATTCCATTCGATTTCAAAAAGCGCTATTCGAACACCCCCCGCCCTGAGCACGAGAAATATATGTACCGCAGACATCATCGAAAAAACCACGTATCTCACAGGGCTTTTTTTTTTCTTTTTGTTAGAAAGAGTAATCGACTCTTTGAAAATTATATGTCACTGACAATCTATTTGCCTGTCACTTATTCGCCCCAGCAAAGCGGGAATAACGGGAATTCAAAGGCAGTCTTTCAACATCAATTTGACATCAGTGTACAATTGAGGGGTTTACTTTGAAGTCACTAATTGGCCGCACGGAATGTCGGCTCTTCTTCTTAACAAAACAAGACACAAAAGAAAGAAGAAAAAAAAGAGAGGGGGGTGGGTGCAGGTAGTGGAGTCGAAATATATTTCTAGTAAAATGAGACTGCTATATCTCCTCCTTATGAGAAGGTCATCGGCAGATATTATTACTGCTTTTGTGAACGTTAATGGAATGAAGCCATAATTTCAGAAGCAATATACATCTTCCTAGCTAAATGCGAAATGGGTGAGATGCGACGGTGTATCGAAATACAACACCTGAAGGCATCAAAATACAGTTATCATATTGTTAACAAAACGAAATTAATTATAATTACAGTGTGCAATTGAGCATTAGCCAAAGTAATACAAAGAAAACACGAGAATTGTGCGTAAACTACGCACTGTGAAAGTCTTATGAAATATGCATGCGACCGTGTATCGATATAGAGAGCTTGAAGACACCAAAATACAGTTGTCATATTGTTAATAAGATGAGACGCTGTCTAACTTAAAGAAAGTGTGGGTCATGATTTGTGGATTGTAACCAATTAAGAAAGTTCATGTCAAAAGCGCTGCTGGATTACAACAAATGTGTTCACGAAATGTGAATGACGGCTGAGCGGCTAACAGAAATGTTGTATTCCACACTGAACGAGACTTAATTTAACGCCTGTCTCAAAAGCTGCTGTTGTAGATGAGAGCGTCACTTCAACAAAACTGCCCTCATCACGTGATTCACGTTTTCTTCTGGGGTGTTTACGAACTGGTTTTAATATTACAGCAATCTTGCTTAGAGTAATGAACACAGGAAGTTGTTGGGCTGAGTGAATAGAAATTGTACAAATAACAGCTCAGACGGCAATAGTCCACCCTCCATACAGCAGACTGCATCTCTCAGTTCCACGTTTACAAACCTGTGTCAACGGAAAGATTTCAGTTTTGATTAAGTTTTTGATATTTCTTTCAGACCTCCTAAATACTCGTAATCAATAAAGATGGTACTTTGAAAGTGCTATCTAACGGGTTACGTTCACAACACCGCAAAAAGAGAAGCGTTCTTAACAAAGTGCAAAAACTCTCGCATGGTAACATTCAGCTAAACAGTAGGCCTAGAAACGTGCAGACATCTAATAACGTTTAATGTTCTAGCACCAATATCATGACACACTTTTTCACCAATTACTTTATAATAGTTTAGTGCGTCGTCAATACGATGCCTTGTAAATGCATAGCTACGATGAACAATTGTCGCGGAGAGCTTCCGTGAGCACGACCCATCACAAGAGACCAGAGCTCTACGACCATTACGCCACTTATGGGATGACAGAAGTTTGAGTATTCAAATCTAGTTTGTTTGTTTGTTTTTAAATTGCAAAACGTCGTATTAAAGACATCTTGTATACCCTGAGCACAAAAATCTGCTCTCTCTCGGACTGCCATCGGGGGCGTCAGTGTCTCAAGAGCTCCGTTACTATGTCAACTTATGTTGGAGACACTTTCGTTCCCAACGGACATAACGAAGACACAGCACGAATAAGGCAACAACATGCATCCTACAAACTCTCGTGACGTCACACAACAAAATTCACTCTACCGGATACAGGCATCTTCGTTGCAAAGGCACAGATATATACATATATATACAAACTAATTGCACTAAAGCAACATGTGATCTGCGCCCTCACGTTATGTCGGGCAGCAAAAGAGTGCGTACCAAACTCGAGCTTTGTCGCTATAAGCTAACACACACAAGGACAGGCCGCATAGACAACACGTGACCTACGCTCCAGTGACGTCACACAGTGGAAGACGTTATAGAGCATACAGGAAAACAAGAACATGGGACGGTCAGCAAGAGCTCTCACCTTGGGCAGCGAGACGCTGGTGATGGCATAGCGCGAAGGTTTCCGGGATTGCAAGAACCGAGCCGCTCCGCTGTCCAAACTGCTACCGCGACGGTTTTCGCTGTTCGTGCCGTACGTGGTTTGCCGCAACGAGGCGAGACGCTCCGTACTCGCCCGGTAGGTGGCCACGCTCAGCTTCATGGCCAACCCGGTTGACGACGACGACTAGGACGACGACGCAGCAACGGCGGAGATGATGAGCCCGCTGTCGACGGTTATCACGGCACCCGCAACAGCGCGTCGCGTGCGATGACAACACGGGATATCGCGCAACAAGAAAATGCGGGGCACAACACGGCACACAACGTTGCCCGTTCTGCGATTGCTCGTTTTCCTTTTCTTTCTTTCGTTTGCGGAGTTGCTCGTCCCTGTTACGATGTCGCTGTCGTCGCCGCTGATAAGTTGTGCACTCACTGGCGTCAACACTGACCTTCTGGAACACTCGCTGCGTTTTTTTTTTCTTTCTTTTCCTTGTTTTCCTTACCGCACTGGCCAAACAGTCGAAGCACTTCCCAAATTCTTGACGGAGCGTCACTCGTGAACTGTGTCACTGGAAGAGTATCTCGCGCGCTCGTTGGTCGGCTGTTTTTCGCTTCTTTTTTGTGGATTCTCGAAGAGCCAACCGACGAGCGGGTACTTATTAGTCACACAACTGTAAGCTAGCGCCAGGAGAGCGACAAAAGGCGATCTACGAGAAATAAAAGACAGCGAAGCGATCTCTCTCGCGCTGATGTGTTCGCGATGTCCTGTTTCGTTTTTTCGCAGCGTTGCGCCTTCCCAACGCCGGCGAACTGCGCTGATAACGTATTACGTCCTACGGGGTACCGCGCTGGCGCGAACCAATTTCACTAGCCGTCGTTAAAGATTTCGCGATTAGTCGCGACACTGTTACGAAGCTTGCCTAAGTGATTCGTTTACCTAGCTAGCGGAAGCAGCATGATCGAGGATTTATCTTTATTTATTTTTTTGAGCCACCGTAAAGCGACCGACACTGCAAAGCAATCACGCCTTGACGACAACGATGCTTACTAGAAAGAAAGTACACCTATTTGTCTTGGCGTTAGAGAAAGCTTTATATTATAGGCTTCTTATTATCATTTCATCTCGCACGTGGATTAAAACTACAAACTGTTGGCGTAACAAGTGCAGTGAGCGTTTTGCTATGAATGTTTGAGTGCAGTTACAAATTACGTGATTATCTGTTGGGAAATATAAAAAGAGTGCCCTCGCGGCATACGATAAATACAAAAAAAACAAAGAATCTAAAGCTAGGCTAGGCACGCTATCTAAGCCTGTTATTACTGGAAGGCCACTATACTCGCATCTAGTATGGGAAGAAAAAAAAGCGCACAAAAGCCAACAAAAGCAACGACCTCTAAGAGGTGAGACCTGCCGCTACATGGCTAAGCGACGCACTGCTAGGCGCCTGGATACGACGTTACAGTGAGATGACATTACACGCGCTGACTGGCGATCGTTAAAGAAGACGCGTAGAGAACTTCGTCTTCGATAGCCCTTAAACTGGCGTCACGCGGTTCGGAAGGTGCCATAGCGTGCAAAACTCGCAATGTAGTCTTTCGTTATTGGTACTTGGGGGACAAAATGAAGTTCCCTAAATGGAAGCAAGCCTGTCTCGAATAGACGGTATCCTAATTGTATTCTAAGTTAACATTAAAAATTACCACGAACTCCTGATTTGCTATGTCTGCGCTCTTCGAGAAAAGAGAGAGATTGCAAAAGCTGTTTGGTATGCCTCACCAGCGCTAATCCAACGTGACACAATAGTTAACGCAGTTAGTAACGCACAAAGAGAAGACAGATTCGCCACCACGCCAGTATGTCACCTAAGGGATAAAGGGTCACATCCCACAGATCACTGACACGGCGTAATCCGCAGTGCACTAGTTCACCGCACGCACTCACGTCGTTGGTTCAGGCGCCAAACCAAGCACCAGATCCTGTGTTGGCCACCTCAAATCACACTGGCCGTAGTACAACACCTTGTCACTCAGCCGGAGTTGATGAAGTACGTAGAAGTACAGGCAGCGAGTAGCAGTGGCACATTGGAAAGTCCTTCTCGTAGGCCGTCACATCCTATGTGTCCTTTATTTTTTCGTTTAATGCGTGGTTCGAAGCTTCAAAGCAGGTGAGCACAACAAGAAATAGCACAGAACGGGAAAGAAAGAGGCACAGGCTTGCCAGGTGTAGGTTTGGTTATCTCAAGTGGTCCCGGATGAGCGATTCTTCCGGTTGCCGCGGGCTTTCGCTGAGGGGAGTCGACACAGTCGGGATCAGCGCAAAGGAAGCGGCAGCGGTAGCAGCAGTGCGGCGAATAGGGAAGCACGGCAAGTGAAGCGAGCAGAGAGGGAGCGGCCGGCAGTCAGACGGTGCCCCATCCGACGCAACAACTGCGCCTTCGGCACGAATACGGGAGAGTCACCTTCACGGGAGCGAGGGAGTATGGGAAGAAGAGAAAAAAAATGGGGAAGCAGACGGGGAGAGGGAAGGAGTGTTCGTCGAAGTTTTGGGGTGTAGCCCCGACGAGCGAGAGAAATCCGGGCGTCGTCCTGGTAAGTCGACGGCGATGGAGCAAGGCCACTCGCACCGAGCCGTCGTGCTTGGGGCACCACGCAGGTCGGTTCGACTCGGCCGGCCGCCGGGAGGGCTTCTCTTCTCCCTCGAAAAAGGCGCCCGAACGGCACATGTGCCGCGCGCACCCTGGAAAGATCGGGAAGGTGGGGAAGCGAGAGTAGGGAGATGGGGAACCCGGTGCCGAGGGGGGCGCCCGAGCCGAGCACGGGGGTTTGAGAACTACGGCGTAGCTGGACAAAGCGACGGTGGCGGCGGCGGCACTCGATGGGCCCAATCGCGGAACTTGGGGAAGGACGCATGCGCAGATTGGTAAAACGGAGCAGACGACGCGGACGGCCTCGAGGGTGCGACGCGATTGAGCGAAGCACGGCTCGGTAGCAGACGACGCCGGAGTTGTCGGGGGTTTTGCTTGTGCTGTTTGACGCTTCGGAGTTGAACAGGTGACGGGTTCAACGAAAAAAAAAAAAGAAAGGAAAAGACACCGTGGTTAGAAGGATAATATGCGCTACGGGCTTCGCGACAGTATTGGCAGCGTTTTGACTGCCGACTTCATTTCAAGGATGTGGCTTGCTTGCATCAACACCGGAATTTTGCGATTTCGAACAGATTATTCAATTCGGCGGACAAAACACTTTGGTTCTCCGGAATACTGGTGGACTGACCGAGCGCGTTGCGTTGCAGTATGAACATGGCCGGCTCAGCCATTCTGATTGATTGATTTATGGGGTTTTACGTCCCAAAACCAGCTGTGATTATGAGAGACGCCGTAGTGGAGGGCTCCGCAATTTTGACCACCTGGGGTTCTTTCACCTGCACTGACATCGCACAGTACACGGGCCTCAACATTTCGCCTCCGTCGAAATGCAGCCTCCGGAGCCGGGATTCAATCCCGCGACCCCTCGATCAGCAGTCGAGCGCCATAGCCACCTAGACCACCGTGGCGGGGCTCAGCCAGTCTGATGATAATGTTGGAACGTTAGAGTTTCCTCGTGCTAGCATATTGCAGATGGCTACTTTACTGTACAAGTAAAACAAATGGATAAACGATGGCTCATACTTCATGTTGTGTGCTTCCTGAAGAGTTCGTGTTTCTGCCCCTTCGGTACTTGCCTTCTTGCGCATGATTTAATTCATTTTATCTTCTCGATTTGAAATAAAACGAGAGATGGTAGTGAAATAGGGCCTTGAGAGATCACCTGCGCAACCCTGCCCCAAATTTATGTTTCTTATTATACATACTAAGCCATTTCAGTTGAAACTGTGCAAATTTACCGAATTCCTAATGAAGTTCTGCTTCATTCTGCGAAGGAATAGAGCCTGACAATTGTCACTGCATCGATCTGAATTTGTTGAAGTTAACTCTTCCGTTAATTGGACGTTGTTCAGCTATAAAACTCGCATACATAAGCTCCTATGTAGGCAAGGCATACAGCGAGAAAATTCATTTCGTGAAAGCGCTAACTCCATCGAGATTTTTTTTTCAGCTGTCAATGAAAGGTTTCACTTGTATGATTGCAAGTGAAATGTTTCTGGAAAATTCATCTGTCCACTTAAATTAAGACGCCGTCCACCTACGCAAATGCGACGTTCCCCTTGCAGCGATTACTTTGACACTTACACGCGCAAGACTCAAGAAGTCAAAAATGACTAAGTTTTGGTCAAATTTTGTTTGAAAAGCAAATAATAAAAAAATATGGGGCAAAACGTACACTACAGAAGGCTTGTGCTGCATTCATTAGAGCCAGGTTGTCTTTTACCAAATTTCAGGCTTTTGTTTGCTGATGCTACAACAGTGTTTCCAAGCCCAGCAGACAGCTATGCACACTGTGTAAATGTATCGTGCGAAGAAATTTCGGTGGCGCACATTTTGTTTAATGCATAGCAAACCAGTCATAGTTATTACTGTTATTATCAGTCACGTTATGTTCCGTTAGCTGTAGGACGTTACGCACAAGCCACATGGGCACAGTACGGGTAGAATCGATTCATGACGTCATCACCGTTCAGAGCAACCACGAAAGCAAGTAAGCGAAAGCGGACGGATGGAAGGGAGTGACCTTGAAATAAAATGCGCTTCTTGAGAAAGGTCGCGCTGATAGGAGTACGGGAACCTGATCAGCAGTCAGAGACCTTCCCTGCTTCTTTTGTCGTTCGGCAACTCCATGCAACTGTATTTGCTGAGTTTCGAATTTAAGGATTGCTCGAGAGATGAGGTTCCGTACAACGTGCATAGAATTGAATGGATTTGTCGATGAGATATTGGAGCGCTTGTGCTTGTGCTCGCTGAATTTTCATACTTGAGCTTTCAACGATGAAGTAACCTTTACTTTTTGCGCACTTACTGCATTTTCTCTCGTTACCGGGAATGGGATTGCTCCAGACGCAAGCGTATACGCAAGTGCTTCGTTTGATCACGCCTGTTTGCTCTCTGTCCCTTGTCCTGAATTTCGGTAAACAAGAACTCGGGGTTGGTTCTCTCGGTGGATGAGAGAGTGGGCTTGATTTAATAAACCCTTTGGTCAAGGAATATTGAGAGTGGGTGAAATGGTCAAGCGAAATAGCATACGAAACGTTGGCACTGAATTTATTGACCGCAACGGGCGCGCAAAGCAAATCTATCATCACCCTTTCGACTTTTCAAGTTATTGTGTCGCCGCTTTTAAACGATCTGGCGTGTTTTTTGTTGTTGTTTTTCTGCTGTCTTGCTGTTCTTTCGTCCTTTTGTTTGCAGCACAGATTTGCTGGCATTGAAGGCCTTTTCTGTGGGCTGCGCAATTCAGCCTTCGTATAGGTGGAAGCCGCGGAACGAGCACGGGCAAATATTTATTGAAAATTTGGTACACCACTGTGCTGAATCGTAATTTTGTGGAGTCATTAACTAATAGTATATTTCTTGCTTTTGTTATTGTCTCATTATAACGTACTTTGTTTCACCAGTTCCACGAGTGCAGAGAAGGAGATAGTGCGCACACCGCCCGCTCACTAACGACAGGATGTCACGTCTACTTTATACAACTATAAAATTGAAGTTTTTGATTTAATAAAGAGCCAAGTACTAATTTACTTGCAAATGTATCATGCAGTTGGAATGTTTCAATTACAGTATTCGCGACAGACGTTGTTCTGAGGGATCATAATGCAATTAACAGGCGTGAAAAACATGACTGCAAGGGAAGAGGAGTGGACAAGACGAACGCCGACTATCAACTGAAGCAGAGCACAGAGGCGAGAAAGATAAAAGACACACAACTTAACCGCGCATGCTCAGGAATGGTAGCGCCACCTGTCAAACGGTTACACGTGCCGGTCTACGCCTAGAGACAACTGTTAAGAGATTCTATCTCTTCTCAGTTTAAGCTAATCGAAGGCTGACTCACGCACGCACTTCCACTATTATTAATATGCCCCAAGCTTCGGCCGCTAAACCCGTTTCTTCACTCTTATGCCTGTACAGAATGGCGCATTCGTTCAACTTGGGTGTGTAGTTACAATTACGGCATTGCAACGATAGATTAGAAGGCGTTCCACCGGATGACGACCTCCTATGTTCAATTATTCTCCGATTAATACAAGCCGCTGTTCGTCGCAGGTAGAAACGCCCGCAGCTAAGGGGAATTTTATAAACCATACCCATATGCGACAGTCGGGAAAATTATTGCTGCGAGTGTGCTTAACCGGACCAATATCCGTTCGCTTTCTTCCTTGCAAATGCTCATTTTTTCTATGCACGGTAGCACATACCCTACCTGACTTATCGGGAGCAGAAAAAGCAACTTCACTACCATATCTCCTTCCGACTTTGTTAACCCTGTGCGTCCTCTGCGATTGCCCTAAGTACTGCTCCCAGCGACAGTCTCTCGCCGCAGAACTGTCACGCCTTGATGGTCGACCGCTGTTTGAGCAGACCGTATTGGTATGCCGGAACGATAGGAGTCTCGCAGCAGAAAGCCACGAAGGCTGTGCTCAAGTTCTTGCGCGCAACGGGCCTCGTGAACCGTCCTCTGACACATGCCGTGCTTGTGTTTGTGCACGATTTGACCTCTCTCTTTCTCTCTTTGTTCTTTTCTTCCAACCATTTCTGTCTCCCTTCACCCTTCCCCAGTGCAGGGTAGCAAACTGGATATTTTTCCTTCCGGTTAACCTCCCTGCCTTCCGCCCATCATCATCATCATCTCTCTCTCTCTGTGCGAAACGGAATGGATATGCGGAATACTTACGGCACTTTGCTTATAATTATTGCTGTCTGACAGCGCGCGCGTCCCGGGCGAAACGACTCCATTAGGCGTTCAGCTACAACGGCTACGACTGAGCTAAGGTAACTTGTTTCTAATAGGCGCTTGACCTGCGCATTAAAGCTAGTGTCCATTAGGTGCACACATTATTTGGTTAGTGTAGACTTCAGACACGACGTCGCTATCCCGTATTTTACTACTTTAGAATGCTTAGAATGAATGTTTAACAGCGGCTTAGAAGCTTTATAGGGGAGTACTACCAACAAACGTGATCTTGCTCAAATGCCAAAAAGATATCTAAAAATTGTATTACGTTACCTTGAGGCAGTTCTTTCGTGAATATTATACCATCTCCATTAACCTTAACTTGTTCGCTTACAAAGGTGACACCGGATTCAAAATCACCATTACTACAAAAAATCAAGTACAGCATAACAAAACACCATAATACCATAATGACCAACTTACCTAAGGCCTCCTTTGAGCGGCTATCAAACTTGCTCAAGTGCAGATCACTAAGAATAGGGGCATTAAGAATAGGGGAACTATTTTTCTCGGCGAAAACCCATAAGCGAAAAATTACCATTCGGTCAATTGTTTCCGAGATAAGAACTTGGCAAGCTTGTGCAGCTAGCTGCCTGTAGCAGTGCTTAACGCCTCTGTTAAGCTGTGTTGCTGAGACTGGCCCACCGCTGCAAAATTCTTTGTCAACGCGGCTTCATAGGCTGTCGCACTTTCCGTCAGAACCTAGCCATAGACAGGTTAAGGGTATCATACCTGTGGTTCACCTTGATCTTCATTTCAATCGCTTAATTCACATTTGATTAACACAAAGTCAACTTAATGTGCCTTTGGGTCACTTTAGTCCCCTACTTAGTTCACTTAATTCACATTTTATTTTACATATGAGCCACTGCTGTCAATCCTGCACTGCCGCCGGGATCGTTCCGCCGCTGTGAAATTGTTGTTCCGCGCGTCGTTTTGCCCGCGGACGCGATCCGGCCGAACCTACCCATAGACAGCTTCTCTGTAGAAGCAAGGGCCGAAACGCAAGAGCGACCATTATACGGACAAGTGCAGGGCCAGCATTTGCCGTGATGCCCCAGAGCCAAGCGAGAGCGAACGGGCGAACCGATCGGCAGACCGGCGCCGGGCCGACGCTTTGACGAGCAGGGCTTGGTTCTGATGGATCGCCTTTGCAGTCGACTCGTTCGAGCGAGATTCGGTCGTCCGCAATTTGCCAGCGCCGACGTCCAATTTGCCCGCCCTTTTGGGAAGCGCCCTGCCATTCACTCTTTTCGGGAGGCGTCAACAAGCCATCGGGCGCCGGTGGAGCGGCGCCGCTTGTAGAGAAGGGGGTGGTCGACTGCTCTCTCACCTTGTCTTTGTCGGTGACTGAGTTGCTTCGCTTATCGCAGTTCACCTGTGCGCCTAAATCCCTCCCTCTCTCTCTCTCTCTCTCTCTCTCTCTCTCTCTCTCTCTCTCTCTCTCTATTGATGGGGGTGTGTTATGTTGCCACATGAATGAGGCGTCATCTGCTACTTGTCCCCTGAAAGTACTCTGCGATTGTGCTCCTGAAGGTCACGATATATAACTCCGACTTTGTACGTATGCACGCGTAACTTGTAGAAATCGGACATTCCTTTTATAGAGCAAATGTATATCTACATGTATAAATGTACGCATGGAGAAGGACTTCTTTGTATTGTCTATACTTCAGGGCAGCACCAGATTGTACGGCTTTCTCAGATGGAGCCTCCCGACCTGCACTGGATCCTAATAAGGTTATTATCTCTCTCTCCCTCTCGCTCGCTTTCTCTGATAGAGGTCTTCGCAGTTGAGGGAAAATTACTCCCGTGTCGGGCATCAGCTTCAGCAAGACTTGTATTGCTACGCAAACATGCTTCTGCGCTGCAGAAGAATGCAGAAACTGCAGAACTAGTAATACAAGAATTTCAGTCGTTACGGCGAACGTTCCTGCCGTTCTACTCCATCGCATTCCAGCGTACTGGTTCTCCTGAAATGGTTTACGTCCCTTCTTCCTCTCTCCTAACCATCTTCTTTCTGTTGTAACAAATGTTGCTGTTTAAGCTTGAGCTTTGTCCGTGCGTCGTTTCAAGATAACAAAGGGCGGGAAAGATAAGATAGGGTGAGGAGGAGGGGAAAGGAAGAGACAGTGCGATGTAGAAAGATGCAAAGAAACAAAAATTACAGAAAGAAGGAAGATTAAAAAGATATAAAAAGGAAAAAAGGATTAAAGAAACCAGAAGATGAAGAAAGAACTCAATCTGCGTTCGCCAGATGCTGGCGCTTCCTCGCTAGCAGCGCTGCTTACTCAGTATCAGAGGCGTGAAACCGGCTTTAACTTTTTTTATATGAATGCCACAGTTATTTACATGCGTACAGTACTTTTTTCACAGACTACGGGGGAAAAAAAAGAAAATGAGCCATATAAACCTTCCGATAAAATGTTTGCTGACAGCAGGGTCGTTTCTTGTCGAACAAGGCAGACAGGAAGTAGTTTTCCGGTTTAGAGCCATCGGCTTTTACTACCCAAAGGCACTGAGCTGTTGCACCTGATCCATCAAGAAAATACCAATGTAACAATATTTGGACAAAAATTTGGCTTTTTCTTTCAAGCAACCAGTGTTATAATAGACGACTTGTACGACTTTGGCTACAGCGCAGGCTGTGATGCTCCTAGACAACAGCACTCGTATAAAACCACTACGTGTTAGAGGGCCGGTCTGCTTGAATATTTCTTTCTGCCTTGCTCGTCTGCTGCATTCATTACTACACTTTCAAGATCACTAACCCGAGTAAAACAACTTGCCTTCACTCCCTGTATGTTCAGCTAAAAGCACCAGTCAATAGCACTCACTTGGGAGCCCATTCATTCTTTACGGTTCCGCTGAATAAACAGCTGCGGGGCGGATGTCTTTGACTTTGTCTGCCACTGACTTCGGCGCTATAGAATCGAGTGCCCTTCGCGCCATAGCAGACCCCCGCCCCTTCACCACTTTTCCTTCGCCTCCGTCTCGCTTGTCCTTTTCTCTAACTGCTGTCTATTTTACTTAATGTCCATCTCCATATCCACTTGTTCTCCATCTGTCTGCGTCGCTTGCTTTTGGACAATCTTCGCATGCTGTAGAGCTGGTTCTCGTTCGCAAGGGAAAACTTCAAGCAACATTTTCAAGCTCCTTTGAAGCGTTCAATCTTTTAGTGATCCAATTTCTCCTTTTTTTTTTTGTATCCCCTCTTACAATCGTCTGCAGACAGCTAGACTGGATAGCTGCTTGAATCACTGGTTCCAGGCACTTCTTACATTTGGTATGGATACAAGGAAAATTGAAGAAACAGAGAGGATTGTTTATGCGATCGCTAACTATGCAGAATCGACTTTATACGTCGCGTTACAGCTGTCTTCGGACCAATATGTTGAAGCAGTTTAGAACATGGTCGCTCATATTTTAGCGAAGATGCTTTTATTGACCACGGCTCAAGGCAAGCTAGCGAAGTCAAAATATATTGTTGTGACTACCTCTAGAACTGCACTTAGGTGAGCAGCATGAAGTATGTGATAGCGTCATGCTAGTATGACAGTATGTACTGCAGCGTCGTGCATTTTTAAAAATACCCCCGTGTTCAGTGACAGTGGTCCATAAGAAGCTATGACCGCTACAGCATTTCACTGGCAGGTTGTACATTCAAACCTTAATGGATATTCTCAATTATAATCTATGGCGCTTTCGTGCTGCTGATAAGCCAGGCGTACGAAATTGGCTCACCTTTTGCCCGCGTTACGCTTCGCCTTGTGGTATGTCCCGAGTTCATATTCCTGACACGCCCACGGAAACAACTCGTGATACGGATGGTTCGTTCGACAAGGACATAGTGGCCGCTGAACGTCTCAGAAACTCCGAGTCCCAGACATGCGCCAGTCCTTGTGGCCTATATACCATATCGCGGAATACAGGGCATGCTATACCGCGTTGGTCCTCCCTGATTGGTCAGGTCTTCCAGTCTGGGCATGTCTAACCAATCGGGATTGGTCAGGGATCAGTCAATTCTGCCTGTCAAAGCAGAATTGACAATCAGGTCAAACCAGCACGAAATAGTGTTCCATATTCCGTGGTGCGGTGTACTCTTTCCAGTCTCGTTCTGGTGCAATAACAACAACGACGACGACGACGACGACGACGATGACGACAACAACAACGACAACAATAACGGCGACAATAACAACAACAATAATAACAATAATAATTATTGGTGGAAATTTACTGGCCCCAACCACGTGCGATTATGAGGCACGCACTGTAGATGGGGACCGAAGAGATTTTTTCCACCCCTTTAACGTGCGCCAAAATCCAACTACACGGGCGTTTCTCGCACTTCGTCGCATTCTAAATGCAGCTCCCATGACCGGCATTCGCTCCCGCGACCTCGAGCTTCGCAAACCAACACCCAGCCCCTAAGCTACTACCACGGACGGGTCCCTCGGGTGCAAGGATGGCAGAATGTGTTGAGGGGATATAGGATGTACAAACGGTCTTAGAAATGTGCATATGCGGAGAGATGGGAGGCAATAAGACATAACGGTCTAGTTAGATTTATGGCCTCGTTTGTCTTCGGAACTGCACGAGACGTGGCAGACAGTGTCGTCTCCTATGCATTGAAAAGCACTGCTTGGTCGCCAATGTCGCCCTATTTTGCAATGGTAAGCTCGCCTATCGATTGTTCGGGTTCTTGCTGGGGATCGCATTAATCTAAATTGCAATGCCGGCGAGAAGGGTATTTATTTATTTATTTATTTATTTATTTATTTATTTATTTATTTATTTATTTATTTATTTATTTATTTATTTGCTTGCTTGCTTGCTTGCTTGCTTGCTTGCTTGCTTGCTTGCTTGTATAACGTGAATGTCAACGTAAAAGACAGATAAAGGGTGGCTGCTTTTGGTAGCCTTGACAAAGCGTTGTCGTTAAGTCAAACAGAAAGCGCTGAGGCGCAGTGCGTTCAAGTTTCTATACGAACAAAAAGATTGAGAAGTTGCGCACGCGAGCAGTATAAAATTTACGAGAGTGTATAGGACAACATGGCAAAACATGCGCTGCAAGATAAAATCTACGAGCCCTTCCCACATCAAGGAAACGGAGGCCAGCGAAACTTGTCTTGTGCGTGCCCGACCTGTACTAGCCGCGTGGAGCTCTTTTATTTTAACTAAACACTACGGATTAATGGTAAGTTGCAGCTTATTACTGTACACCTCAATCTAACCAATCAACACCTCTTTCTTTCTTTCTTTCTTTCTTTCTTTCTTTCTTTCTTTCTTTCTTTCTTTCTTTCTTTCTTTCTTTCTTTCTTTCTTCTTTCTTTCTCTCTCTCTCTCTCTCTCTCTTGCTTTCTTTCTTTCTTTTTTTGAATTTCGTGTAATCGCTATCAGCTAGCAGTGTCGGTGGTGGGTCAAGGTTAAGAGCGGGACCTCTGCTAGCTAAGCGAAGCGTTCTACTGTGAGCCAGAAACGATAGATCATTTACTTTTGAGCTGTCGACGACATACCGTTGCCAGGAAAACCTGCTTAGAAAACCCTTTACGAGCTCTTAGAATAGACTTGTGTACGCCTGTGGTTCTGTCTTTTGGTGGCTCCATTCCTGGGTATTGCAATACAAATGCTTGCTTTGCAGTACAAAATTACATTAATGAAACTGATCGTTTTTAAATAGGCCACATAATATCGTTATATTTATTCAAATACCCAAATAACGTTCAATACGAATTTTCGTCATTTTCTTTTATTTTATTTATTTATTATGTGAACCACTTGAGCTTCTTTTTTTTTTTTTCATCCCTATACTACATCACGATCCTCAATACCTCCTCGGCTTTTCTCTGCGTGGATTACCGCATTCCTAAATTTAAAAAAAAAAAAATTCGCACCCAATTCCTGGCCATTCGCCCACAGTGAGCGTGAGCCATACATTGTCAGGTGAACAAGAACAAGAACAAGACCAAGTTGAACAAAGACCAGCACAACCAAAACTTGCGCTTCAACTGTATCTCAGTGTTAAAAAAAAAACAGAAAAATAGGTCTGCAGGGCACGGGTGAGCAGGTATAAACCTGGCATCGCTGAAACAATTGTTAAATAAATTATTTGCGGGCCTAAATTGGGGGTAGACGTACGCGCTCTCCTCTGGGGCACGAAATAATATCCGTATAGGCTGCTTCTTTCAACTGATTATGCTGGATACATAGCTTAATTAGCCCTGTGTTCCAGCTCCTTTACCGCCCTTGTTAGTCAGCCGCCTAGTCGACATCGCTGCCTTTTCTGTTGTGACTTTCTCTCCCTCTTTTATCCGCAAGCGAGGACGCTCAGGCTGAGAGGAGAGCTTGTGAACCACTTCTTTGCAGGAACTGTTTTGGAGCAAAGCCGCTTAGGACGCAAATCCACGAGCGGCTTTGCGTGCCCTAAACACGCGAACTCCTTTTCACGCCTTTTCTTATTGTTTTCTCGCTTATTGGTTTTTTTTTTTTCACTTTCTTCTGCACGTGTGGTCAATGGCGTCGTGTGATTAACTTTGCATCGGCGCTCTTCCTGTCACTCCTCCCTTGTTGTTTGTTTGTTTATTTATTTCGCTAGCTTTTGTTTGTGCCAGAACGGTTTCATAATCACGAACCAACTATCGCGAAATCGCATTCTGTATGCATTGCATCTCCGATTTATAAATCTTGGCATTGATAAAGGTATCAGACAAGGAATAAATGAAATTCTTTTTTTTTTTATCGCATACAAATTGCACCTGTCTTGCAGTACCAAGCGTTCGTCTCAGTAACGGCGGCTCAATTTCTGTGCACTGCGTTAATACTTTTCAAAGTCGCATTAGCAGTAACTAAAACTGCTAGAAGCTACGTTCTATAGAAAAGACTGCACCGATCATAATACCGGAATTTTTCTGATCGGTGTATCTTTTCCGGCATTGAATCTTGTGAAAGTTACAGAACATTTATTTCAACTTCTCCTCTTTTTCCTTGAACCTTTGACACATATACGACAGAATTCACGAACTTCACTGATTACACAAGTGGCTTGTTCTTTTTTTTTTCGCAAATAGACCGCTGCTTAAAGCAAAAACAAGTTAAGTATAGTATCTATATGACAGTTCTCCTCTATCAAAACCCACAGTCCTTCAATATGCTTGCGGAATATCTGAAGAACGCGTTAGAAATTCTCATAATCTCTTTCGCTCCGCAGCATAAAAACTGGCAATTCACCATTTATTTTTGAACTGCTATTCAACTGTCCTCATAGTTTAGAAACTGGCGGACTGAGATGCTGCTCTACGAACATATACTTGTTCTTGCTTATCATAATAGTGCGTTTGCACGAAAGAGTGTAGAGACGCGGACCCCACATTCAGTGTCGACGGCCAAAACAGATGCATTAGAAAGCTTAATCATTCAGAACTGCCGATCTAAACTCGTTGAATGTGAATGGCCAGCAAACTGTACTTTTAACGAATAATTTCCCATATATATCGACTGAATGGCGAGAAAGCATTTTTAAGCTATTAGCGAGTTGGCAGAAGAGACGTAATTCTTTCCTGGTTTAGTTCTGAGCGTAATAAGAATAACTAAAAATTTCAACACACGTCTGCCTCAATGCTTAGCCTTCAGCGGTCACGGAATAAAAAAAAAGCAGGTCCCAGTTAGAACTTCAGCACACATCACAGCGAGCTATCCGGCAACCAAGCATATCACTTTGTGCCGCAATACCCCATGGCCTAACGAGGCCATCAGCGGAGACAGAATAACCAATGGCCCTCATGCGATCATGGGCTAAGCACTTACGTAACAATGACTTCTGGCGAATGTCCGCTCATGGCTTTCTTCGTGGACGCTATCAAGTAACCGCGGCGCAGTGACCTTTGCTCATTTGTGCACGATGTCTGCTTGTGCAAATTACACGTAATGTCAGAAGGTGAGGCGCACACTTTAATGAGCAACTGGAAATGCCTGCCTGCTTGTTTAATGTTCCGGCGTGTTACTCCAAGCGCTGATTAGAAAAGTCTGCGAGCGAGACGGCTATACGTACGGGCAGGACCGGGTCTCCTCACTTTCCGCACTTTCTTGTCCACATGCTATGGAACGTGGGAGTTCGATAAGGTTTCTAACGAGGCGAGTTGATAGTTGGTAATTGCATAAAGAAATGGGTACAGTCGATCACAGTTCGTTCCTTTTTGCTTTTTGAGACACAGTCCTGGGACTTTGCCGTCTGCATTCTACAAAGTTGATTACAACTACGTGTTGAATTACAGAAAGCATTATCAAAGGACCCGCAACCCTGCCTTCCTACTTTTAAAGTGTTTTTAGCTTGTCGTAGAATGATTCTTTTTATTCAATCTGCTGGATTTTTTTTTCGACCTCCTTATTTTAATGATGTTGGAGTTCGGCAGCTTCGCACGTTTTCTAGTTAGCGTTTCCATGTCGCAGGTACGACCACTTTTACTGTTGTTCTGGCTTTGATCAGCAGACTACCTGTCTTACAATCTTGTCATTGCCGAACAACTGAGGTACAACAGTTTGATACTCGTAGACTTTCCGACATGTGGTCTTCATTTAGCCATTGCGTAATAGTCTGTAGTCAGTAAAGTCAACAGGTTTTATACGCTAGGCTCCTGACGTGATTCTTCATTCTGGAAAGGCACATTATATTACATATATGTCACGACGTTCGGTGCATCCAGTTGGCCTCGTACTGGAGTAGTATTCTGAAAAGAGCGATTTAATTAGGCGACAGTGTCGCTTTCCGTGAAATTCCGCTAAAATTCCACAGGTCCAATGGTGAAGAAATTACTTGCTTGGCCTTTTCTCAACCAGCCAATCAACGCGCACTCTAGGCGACACTTTGGCCACGTCACCGAAAGCGATCATCTCAGAATACCGTCCATATGTTTCAAGTTTTGTACTTGACCGAAATTTTCTGAGTGACCTTACAGCGCGGATTTATCCAGGATTTTGATTTTTGAGGAGGAGAGGAGAGGGGGGGAAGGGGGGGGGTCGCATAAATCCTTGCCTTATACTTCATAAAGTCCGCGTAATGTGACATTCGCTCCTGCATAGATTATTCTAATAGTGTCATTTCCTATTTTCGTTCCACTAACGCTCACGCACTTTCGATAATGGAGACAATGTGGGTGCTCTTCACGTTCTCTTAAGCGACGTTTTGGCGCTAGCCTGCGATACTTTGGACTACGTCTAACCGTACGATTTGCTCGAGTCCAACCGGTTGTGGGATTTAATCGTCTAGCCGTTGGATATAGCTGCGTCACAAACGTCATCTTGCCAGCTGTGTTTGCAGAGGAGCCAAGCCCGACTCTCCTAGAAGTGCTTAGCTATTACTTAAGAGACGCAAGTGCCAAATCCAGGACATTTGGAAGTTGAACCTAAGACCTAACGGTTCAAAACTTGTGCCTTTGCCAGTCGGATATCGCTGAGTCCACTGTCCGTGGCACAGGCTTTGAATGTTAACATTCGATCATAAGTGGTACATCCCAGCATAGCCAACGAGGGTGTTGTTGATCGTGACGTAAGAGACTAGCATGTCATGTTATTAAAGTTATGACCTGTCGATCATTCTAGTCGTGCATTACTACCCTTTCACAGCAATTTTTAGCGTATACCAAGTGAACGAGACGCGAGTTTTCAATTTTGCTTTTTTTTCCTTTTTTTGCCGGATTCTGTGAAAGATCTCATCGCCATTTTTTTTTCAAGGTCGCCAAGGGCAATCACTCCGCTGTAGCCTTACGCCACTGGCAGCTCTCGCCATAAAATAAATGAACGAATCAAAGCCACTCTTCAGTACTATTCAAAGCCTCACAAGGGGGCCCAGTACAATGGCTTGATTTGACTGAGCCGCAAATCGGCACCAATCGAAAGTCAGAACCTTCAGCGTTCACAAAAGCAGCCCCTCTTGAAAGTGACGCATGAAAAGGCAAGTTCCCGAACACACGACATTTGTTTCGACACAGCTGCTCCTACAGCGTTTTTTTTTTTTCTTTTTCTTTATCTCACTCTCTCGTTTGCTGTACTAAGTGTTGCTTTTATGCACCGCGTGCACAGCCTCTTTAAGTCACACCTGCTTCGTTCACATTGGGCCTGCCATTTGGGATTAGATTTCGAAAGCTGTGCGCAAATATTTGCCGCTTACTGACGGGGCTTCCATTCAGCACTTATTGCGCTGTTACGTGTCACTGTGATTTGGCATGGCTTGAACATCGTTTTAGTGTCGTCATAGTATAACAAGGACTGACTTTCGTCGATGTAAAACAGAACTGTAAAATAGAACTGGAACAAAGTGACACCAGCCAATAACTTGTCTACTTGAAACATTTAAAAAAAAAAAAGGCGACGTTTCGGCACCGGCTCGGTGGCTTCTTCAGATGTAACGGGGGGGCACAAAATGGCAATGTTTGTAGAAGCACACTCCTTTGTTCTGCCAGCGGGAGAGGCGCGGCGCCTGTTTTGCGACACGTGCCGAAGCCTGTTGACGTAGAAGTTTGGCAGTGCATCTGCAGGCGCTACCTGACAGCCCCAATTATTATTATCATCATCATCATCATCATCATCCTATTTAGGTCCACTGCAGGACGAAGGCCTCTCCCAACGATTTCCAATCCACCCTGTCAGGAGCGAGTTGGTTCCACTTTATGCCTGCAAACTTTTTTAATTTCATCGCTCCATCTAACCTTTTGCCTGCCTCTGTTGCGCTTTCCCTCTCTTGGTATCCACTCCGTCGCTATGACTGTCCATCTGGTATCTCTCCTCCTCATGACGTGTCCTGCCCAGGTCCACTTCTTTCGTTTAATTGATATAATAATATCAGCTAATCCTGTCTGTTCCCTGATACATTCCGTTCGTTTTTTATGTCTTAGCGTTACCCCTATCATTTTCCTTTCCATCGCACGTTGCGTGCTCCTTAGTTTCATCTCTAGGTTTTTCGTTATCCTCCACGTTTCTGCACCGTACGTTAGTACTGACAGCCCCATTATGAGAGCGAATATTTCATATGTGTACAGTAGTGGCAAACAAATCATGATGACTCCGGTAGTATAATGGGAAGAAGGAAGGAATGGAGGAAAGACAGGGAGGTTAGCCAGTGCCGAGACCGGCTGGCTACCCTGTGCAGGGGAAAAGGGGCGAGGTAAATGAAAGATAATACAAAGGAGACACTACAAGAAAACAAATAGGGAAAAATACAAAAAGAAAAGACCAGCGACATTGCTTAAAGTCTGTTCCCTTAGACCTCTCGTCCCTAAAAATCACAACAGCGCGTTCAGGCAGCATAATGAAGAAAGCAAAACGAGTAGGAGGTACGTGGATTTTGCGCAATACATTTCCTCATGCTTCGGCTGGTGCACAAGCATTTGTCAAAGTACAACAATATTCATGTACCATGCGCGATATGTGTGTAATATGTTTGTGCTTTGACAAAGACTGTCCCGCCATCCGAAACGTTAGGAAATAGACTATTCAAAACCAACGCACCGTCGTACTCTTTCTTCCTAACAATATATATGAGAAGCTAATGCTTTCATGCTTCACTCAACGGGACGTTTAATCAACTTCCATGCCGCGGCAACAAGTCCTGCCTTTATCTGAGTAAATAGTGCAAAACCATCATCGCGCACTACAGCGTAATGCTTGAACATCGGCTCCCTCCCCTTGTCTCTGTTTGTTGTGGCGCAAACTGACGCGTAATTGAGTCTATCCTCTCCGTAGTTCTTCTCGTTCGAATGTGTCGTAGCTCATCCGCCTGTTTTGCCTAGTTCATACGAAAAAAGTGGCAGTCCTCCGTTCTGCCCCACACTCCACCACCAGCAGCGAGTAACGAACGCGTCGAAGCCGCGCCGGCCTTATAGCCTGCTCCTGCATTCAACGTGCTCTCTGGCCTTTTGATTTTCGCGTGACATTCGGAGATTTCGTGGCGCCAATGGTGCCACGTGGCCACGCCCAGCTTCAGCACTCGACCGTGACCCCCTCTCCGTGGCTATATCGGCCCTGCACGGCCCGCTTATCGGAACTCGCTATGCCGTCCCGTATGTAAACGAAAGCCAAGAGCGGCTTTCGCGGGACGGCCATGGCAATACCGGTGCTGCCGACGAGATTGGGTTCTCGTATATAAAGGCCTTCTCTCAATCGACTCCCGAGGGAAATGCGGTGGCTGGCAGGCCTGTTGGGAGTCGTAAGGCTTACCCTCTCATTCTACGTATAATACCGTCCGAACGCGCGATTCGCTTCGGCATTATATATGCTTGCTTGCATGTTCCTCTCGACCTGCGAGAGTTTCCCGCGTTGACTTAGCACGTGGGACTTCATTTCGCATGCTTACGTTCGTGGGCTTTACACATTCGTCAAGGTGCACCCGTCTGCTTAAGTTAGATGTGCTGGTCTGCTTAATTTATTCTACGCATGCACGTTCGTCTGCCTACGTTGCATTCGCAGTTTGCTTATCCACTGAAGGTCGAGCAACATCGCTCAGTGTTAAGCGTTTTTGGGGCGTCTTGTTTTGTTCGAGGATAAAGTGCGAAAACGATTATCGACATAGTGCGATAATTAGGACGTGTACATGCATCCTGCAATCGTTTGGTAGTGACTGGAAGTATTTGATGCCGCGCAAACTCGCTCATGCTTCCGATAAATACGGATGTTTTTTTCTTTCTGTTCCCCT